>JALIZH010033007.1:6950000-7217500 GCA_030522465.1 Rhipicephalus appendiculatus | reverse complement strand
CTCGTCATGATTCACTTCGTGGAGATGCGTGGATTTTTTTTCCCTTCTAAGTCGATTTACTGAACCTCCCGCGCCCCGCTCCGAAAGCTTTCTGCCACTAACGTGGTTTCGCAATGACTCCGGGATCGGCGGCATTGTAAGATTTCTGCACACCTGCAATGTGCATCTACTTCTCTCTCTCTCTATCTCTTTCTCTTTTACTCCCTTATTCCCCTCTCCCCACGTGTAGGGTAGCAAACTGGACGTAGTCTAGTTAACCTCCCTACCTTTCCTATATTCCTTCTCTCTCTCTCTGCCCACCTCGCCTTGTTTTGCTTCGTCCCCGGGATCGGCTCACCTTTGACCAAGCAATGACGTAATGCGATGACGTCGCCATGTGACGTCACAAAATGGCGTCACAAAATTTCGAGATTTGTGACGTCATGATGACGTCATATGGGGACGTCGTCACGTGATGATTTTTTGCGTCACTCGTGCTGACGCCGCCGACGTGGGACGCCGACGCTGGACGCCGGTCAGTTTTCGCGTTTGATGAGGCATCTAGGGCTTTCGCCTTAAAGTGACACTAAAGAGAAACAATGACTTGGCTTTAGATTGACAAATTGCACTCTGGGAACTCTAATGCCATACGTTTCACTATCATAAGTTCATTATTAGCGGAGAAAATCAAGGTGAAGTCATTTTTAAATTTCGCGCCGAAAATCTCCGCGCGTGACGTCGAAAATTTTCAAAATGTTTTTTCCGTGTTTTCGCGACATTGGCTCCCCATTAAATTTTTTGAAACTTCGTATGCTAGGTCTATGGCGCCCACAGATGACGATGTACTTCATTTTTATCGATTAGAAGCTACGTAGGACCCAGCAGACGCCTTCAAAATCTATGACGTCATGGTGTTTGGTGCGGGAATCTCAAGGTGGCGTCTCCACCCGCATTTTCTTTTTGCGCGTTTTCTCGCTTACCAACCGTCGTGTCGCGGTAAGAGTGGTGTTTTCGGGATTGTGAAATTGTACTTTACTAATACGCGATAAATCGTTTTGCTCTTTAGTGTCCCTTCAATAACATACATAGCGGCTTTCATAAGTTGTAACAGTCGCGATGGTACGAGACCTCTAGTTTCCCGGTTCCGTAAATCGGCGTCGCGTTCTTGCGGGCGTCGCAGAAAAGGCGCGAAACAATAGCGCGCTCGACGAGGGAGAGAAGGAAAACAAGAGTACGAAGAGGAGGGTAGTCGGGAAAGCGCGAGTGGCAAGCGGACCCCCCCCTCCCGACCTTGGCTCGAAGCAGCAGCGGCAGGCGACTCGGGTGTACGCGATTCGCGTGTATGCGGTTCCGCGCTCACTGGCTCAGAGCTAGCGCGCCTCGAAGGCCGTCAACACCGCGCGGAATCGCCGGGTGCCGGTGGCGGTGTCACTTCTAGGACGGGGCGTGCGCGTGGCAGCAGGCCACGAGCCAAGCGAGCAGTAATGAGCGGCTACGTCGGCGATCTCTCGGCCGCGCAGGAAGCCGCACTTGATCGGGTGAGTGAGCTATAAAAATACTAACAATTGTCGGCGTTTTACGGCCCAAAACCACGATATGATTATGTAAGACGCCGTAGTGAAGGGCCCCGGAAGTACTGACCAACACGGAGTTCTTTAACGTGTACCTAAATTTAATTACACGGACCTCTATAATAATTCGACTCAATCGTAATGCGGCCGCCATGATCAGTATTCGATCCCGCTACCTTCGGGTCAGCAGTCAAGCACCATAAGCAGTAGACCACCTGAGCTAGGGTCGGGTGAGTGACCCAAGCGAAAGCACGGCTGTACCATCTGCACATACGCAGTACTGTTCGACAGTTATCGGTGCGTGAGTTATCGTGTGACGTACACAGTTATCACTTGCTTTTTGTTTGTGTTTTTATGCTCTACAAGCTCTCGCGGAATTTGCATTTCACCGCGAACTTAAAATCGATCATGCCGATTTACTTCCAGGCAAACTCCGGCTCCAGCTAATGATACAGTAATGGGCGCTACATTAAGCTTACTTATATCACTTTCGCACCAGCTCGGCGCCGAAGCGTCCCTACACGCTCCTCTCCACGGAAAGATGCCGCCGTTCTAACGCCACGGATCTAACGCGAGACTTCGTTCCCGGCATGCAGAACACCATGTAACCTCCACGGCGGGTCATTTCCTGCGAAATCACTTCTGTGATAGCGCAGCTACGTCATTTTGATTAGATTACTTGAAAATCTGGAAGGATAACGACGAAAGCATGACAGATGAGGATGTGCGATTCGTGAATCAAGAGAAAAAAAAAATGTCCTTGTATGGTTTTGCTGGCATATCCGAGTCGATTTCACGAAAGGTCGCCTTCCTTTAGTTTTACCCGTCCTTAGTTTATTTAGTGTGTAATTAAAGTTTATGCTTACGAGAATATTCAAAGGTCTCCCGGGCTAACGGTAAATGTCGTCCAAACAGAAAGTCTTGCCTGGAATTCGCTTTATGACCAGCGGGTCATCGCATTGGTTTGCCCGTGAGTGTAGGTATGCTCCATGCAATGATAAGAATCGCGGACCTCCGCATTTATACATCATGTTGTATTGTCGCCTGCTTCACTTGATATCGATCGGCGTATTAAGGGAACGATTGCTGTGACCATGGTCGCGGCGATGGCCAGTCGCAGATATTGCCCTTGCGGCAAGGTGTCGCCGGAAATGGGGTGATTAATTAATTTCTTATTATAAGGCGCGCGGTAGCGGAGTACTCCGCATCAATTTCGACCACCTGGGGTTATTTAAAGCGCACCTAAATCTATGTACACAGGCATTCTCGCATTTCTTGCCCTTCGAAACGCGGACGATGTTCCCGGGCAGCGCGAGAAAAATGGGGTGATTAAGTTGTTACATTCCGCATCTTACGGATAGGTATTTCATAATTTTGAAGCTGAGTAGCAGGCCAGAGCGCACAAGCTCAGGCCGACCTCTCGGCCATCTAATAAATTTACTCTCTCTCTCTCTTGAAGCGAATAATAAAAAAATCTTATATGCGAGGAAAACTTCGAATTAAAGGATTTTTTTAACGTTGCTTTGGTTTCATTCGCAATCACACATACCGATGCTGCATTCTCTTTGAACTGTTACTGTATTCTGTGCCCGAGCTGTGGCGAACTGCAGTTGCAGCCATACTGAGTGGATCTTGCGATGACGAAGCGGGCCGGCTGGTTGTCTAAGAGTCGAACTAAAATATGTGGTTCCAATCCAGCGCTAATGTCGCTCTTGAGTAGCGATTGGTGTAGTTATAAATCCCGCACTACTGTGAAACTTGAGGAAGGGCTTAGCACGGGTACCCACTGATACCCGCTGCGGTGTTAGTCCGTGTCTATGAATGATCTCTCGCAGGAGTTCGTAACACCGGTGCCGGAGAAGCGCCGGTGGGAGGAGCATTCGCGCGCTCGGCGAGGTGGTTGCGCCCTCTCTTGCGCGGCGTGGGTGTTTCCGAAGCGTTTATAGCGATTTAAGTTAATTATTGCGATTACTGACTGGTTAACCCGGTTTCGAGCATTGGTAGCATTATTTTAGGCTTGTATTGACCACATCATTTTGAGCGTGATCGCGCGACATAAGATCAATGGATGGAGGAGAAGCCGGGCCCCTGAAGTGCTACTCTCCTAAAGGAACCCCGCAACACTTTTTCAAGTGATCGTCGAATGGGTTTCCTTCAAAAAAGCTTATTGCCTCACGAGCATACTGCCACAAAAATTTTTAGACTCCATCAAATACGAGCGGAACTACAGGAATTTGCCGCACGCTTTAAAGCACTATCTCTTTCCGCTCGTACCAGCGAGCGCCCTGAAAGCTACGCAGGGAGGGGGGATGACAAGGTGGCAAAAAAAGATGCGTCTTTTCGTCAGCGCGTGTCATGACCTTGAGCAATTTCTTTTCATTTTTTTCATTTGAAAGTGTGGCTTACTTTCAACTGACTTGTTTACCTTTCACTGATCGGCCGTGCATAAGCACAAAGATCAACAATGTAGCATCGTGCGGTGTATGTTGGCACATTGACGCTACATTCTGAGGTTCGACGTCAACTCAGGGTGTTCGAAATGCACGTCACAGGGTTAGGCTGTAAGCGTTGTCACGTGCCGACTCATCGATCTCTGTGTCCAAGTGACATCACATTCCAGCGCTGTAGCTCATCGTCACGTGCGCCGTGTTGATGTTTTTTTTTATTAGGCTCCCAACGGTAGGGAAATTCATGCTTTCCTTTATTTCCATTTCCCTCCTCCGTATTACAGCTGCTGAGATTCAATTAAAAGCAGAGTCACTTTATAACGTGGTTTGCTAGGCTTCGCTGTCTGGCTGGCGTCGTGTGGTTGTCACTTCGCAGGTGGGGATGTCGGCCTGATCAATTGATGAGTCAAGAACTGTGAAGCTGCTGTATAAGCGAGTTCGCACACCTGTTTGACATTCTTTAGGTCTGATTCAGCTCCGATGCAGGATAGGTTTGCAGCACCTCATCATCATCCCTCCACCTCTGCAGTAGCATAAACTGTTATAAATGGCTTCCACCGTCGAAAAAATAAATAAATAAATAAATAAAAAAAACAGGGCGACTCAGCGGCGTATACGAAAGAAACATGTCAGCATTACCCTTAATTACCCGTAATTAACTTATAGACAGCCAACATTACATAGCGAGGTAGCTTAGCGGATAAGATGCAGCGCTACTAAGTTTGAGGGTGCGGGTTCGATTCTCAGACGCGGCGGCCGCATTTCAATGGAGGGCACAATGCAAAAAATCACCGTGTACCTATAGGTTGAGCTGCACGTGGAAGAACCCCAGGTGAAATGGAATGGAATGGAAAACAACTTTATTGTGTCAAAATTAATCGGAAGTCCCCCACCACGGCGTGTCTCATAATAACATCAAGGGTTTAGGAAGTAAAACCCCATTATGTAGTGCACACACCACTGCCTATCAAACTTCAAAGTTGAACGAAAACGGCTCTAGAACCTTAATTACAGATTCGCCCTAAAAAATGAGTCACTTGTTTCGCCTGGTTGTCCATGTTCACTACATCAAAAGCGCTATTGTGGAGCCTGCTGTAGAGGTTTATACACCGACGCAGGTGGACTTAGCCGTCACTCGGTTGTAGTTTGATAACGCGTAGTAGCAACTGCACTGTGCAATCTTCTCTGGCGTGACCGGCCGCCGTCGGAGACCACGCTGCTGAGTTCATTATTTGCGCAGCTGTGCGCTGCAGTACGCGCAGCGCGGTGACTTTCTGTCCTGGCCAAATATGGTGGAGCGACGGGAAGCCATTCGGATCAAATGTTGGACGAGATCACTCGTGGTGCACGAATGTGTGCTTTTCTTTCTCTTCTGCGAAGGCGATGATGTTGTATGAGCGCCTATTCTCTGAAGTTACGCTCGGTCGTTGAACTTAGGAGGTCTCGGAATAGAATTTATCAATATAAACTGATTCGTTGCTTCGCTTTTGTGTCTCTTCAGCATTGCACGTGATGGCAACCCTTCCTAATTAATTTCGCAGATAAGCATTGCTGTAGAGTGGATGAGTGAAAACATTAACAATATAAACGGTAAAGTCGCTGTTTAAAGCACTTCGCCTCCATCGCAGCACACTTGGCACTCTGGGATCGTTTTTCTTGGCGGAGTTTTTTCGATGAACGTATCAAGGTGACTGCAATTTTTTCCTTTTAGCAATCAATGAAATCACGATCATAAAACGTAAAAGCGCGCGTGACCTGGCGTGCATTGCTCCACACGTTGGCGTTGAGCCGACTGGTAAAGCCTCCAATGTCATCCACACTCTAAGCGTGGTAACCGATAAATGTGATTTTGTGCGCCTATGTAGTAAGGGTCACATTAACTTAGACTGCATAAATTCAAAGCAGTAGTAACCCTTACTATCGGGGCACAAAATCACGTTTATCGGCTACCACGTTTACAGTGGCCTTTCAGGTGGCATACACGATGACGATAGCAGATAATAAAGAAAGAATAAAACAACGCCGTTTTCTTTAACATTACAAAAAGGTGGCAAGAGCAAAAGGCACAAGGCCTGACGGAGGCTCCGGCTCCTGCTGCAAAATTTACTTGTTCATTTTGTACGGTCAATAACTTTTAACCATGTAGTGGACCTCGAAGGCCTTATCATAATGCAGGTTGCATGTTTTACACAGTGTTGTACAGAACGGCGTTCCAAGGAACGACGTTCCAGGAACTAGTTCCTTTTGGGAGGAACGGAGGAACGCCACCGTTCCAATCAGGATAGGTGGAACTGTAACGGTAACTCGTTACATTTACGAAGGAACGAGAGAGGGAACGGCGTTCCTTTTGTAAACGTTCCACGGCATGCAGCAGGCACACGCACGCCGCACATCATGCAGAACAAGGCAGATGGGCGACCGTGTGAGGCGTGAAAATGTGCCATTCGCCTTTCACGTGGCTATGATGCATCCTTATTTTCACCTCAAGGCACCCGCCGGGGGCGCAGGGAAGCGAAAGACGCCGAGATTGACCCCGTGCGGGAGGAACAGTTGATTTTTTACAGCAGAGCTCTTATGCTCGAGGTTAGCCGTGTGTCTTAGAAAATGATCAGAATCATGGACCGACACGTGGTCCATGATACTGATACTGATCCCAGAACACGTCCGCTGATTGGTCTGGCGTGGAATGTAGTAACTCTAATGATTTAAAGGTGAACATTTGAGAGACTTCTCTCTGGTTGGGAAGGAAATAACAAGCGTCCCCCCCCGGCCTTGAGAAGAAGGTACCAAAAACTCTGTTTCTCCCTGGTGCCACTCAGTCACCCCTGAAGAAGGGTCCGAGTTGGACCCAAAACGTCGGGATTCTTCATTCTAGAGTAAAAACTATGTTATTACTTTAATTGAATAAGTTGGTTGGTGTCCCTTTCCCAAAGTTAGTAACTCTAATGGACGAGAGAACCAGTACAGAGAGAGAAAAAAGAGCCATAGATAAAGAGAAAGACACAAATACTTGACAAATAAAAAAAATACCGGCAAGGTGAGATTCGAGGCCGCCTATCCACGATGCGAAGGCGAGCGTCGTAAGTACTCGACTACGCAGTTTCCTTTCCCTCTTTAATGATATTTAATTAACATAGGTATAGCACCTTGAAGAAGCTCAATGCAGACAGAGAACTAATATGTTCATTCTGCTAATATGCTCACCCAACGACGAACGCATACCACAAAAGTAAAGAAATCGCATTCACCTCTAGAGCGAATACATTAAGTAACAACCATTCCCAATTATATATACTAGAACGACGGTATACACTAGAAGGCGGATAAACACCTCACCAATGCACATACCATTCTGGCTGACTTGCAATTTGCTTGTGTACATCTCTTAGCTGAGTGATCATCCTTATGAAGTGGGATGTTGAGGAAATTATCGGCTATGCGTTTTTCTGCAACATGCACGCACGCTAAAAGAGCATAGCACAGCCTTGTGTGGTATGTAAATCAAGGGGGTGGGAAAGGTAAATGAGGCTGAGGAGGAAAGAAAGGAGAAGGGGAGGACGAGTACAGAGAGAGAGAGAGAGAAAGGAAGAGATGAAAAGAGGCGATAGAAAGGGAGAACGAAAGGAAAGAAAGAGAAAAGAATGATGAATTGACAGAGAATGAAATATGCAAAAAATATGTTCGCTTACTGAACGGGAGACTTTACTAAGTTGCAAATGTGTATCCTCGAAATTACTTTCTACTCACACTGAAATATTGAGTCAGCACTCATTAAACGCCTAAATATTGTCCCTTTTGATGCGGATTCCTGTGCAAGAAATTTAATTATATGGGTTCATTGGTGACATCTACTTCAATATATGAACCGCAGTATCCTCAGTGCGCCTTTGATCACCACATGGAAAGTGCCACATTTGTTGGACTTGTAATAGACGAGCACGAAAGTTGCAGTTAGACATGTATATAGTAGGGCCGGTGGCCTCTAAAACATTCTTCTAGGAGCGTTTATTTAGACTCTTTTTTACCTACGTATAACCTATGGTCAGTGATATTAAGTTCGTATATGAAATATGTAGCTCGATGTCAGCTGTAAATCACTCACCTTATTTCACCTTAGTATTATCCGACACTATTTATTTATTAAAAAAGTCAAATGTAGCGTTAATGTAACGACACGTTCCAATTTTGGAAATGTAACTGTAACGAGTTCCTTTTGAATTTAGGGAACTTGTAACGGGAACGCGTTCCAAAATTGGGAAGGAACGAGGAACGAGCTTTCGTTCCTGTTTTAGAGGAACGTGTACAACACTGGTTTTACATCAGTAACACCTACGTCATGTCGAGCTGTCAAGTAAACGTTGGCCAGAAACGCGAAACGTTTTTGCAAGTGAAGTAAAATAAAAGAAAGAAACAATACTTCTACATTCTCAATCTTCCCTGTCATTTATAATGTAGGAATGCTCTCAGAAATAGACACCCGTTTGAAGAAAATGTCAGTTGTTCCAGCAAGTGCCGGGTGTGAACATAATTACCCATTAACAGAGTGGTATCATATAAAGAAATGCTATACTGAACCGTAGTGCACAGAGGAACAGGTAATGTTCACTTTTAACGCTAACTGAGGTTGTTTACGTGGAGCATGGGTTTATAACTTTATAGGAACCATTGCAGTGCGTCACTAAAGAAACTAAACGCACGAAGCCGGCTAGTCGCGCTCATTTATGAACGTCTTTTCGTTTATACAGAATTTCGATTGAGTCTTAGCTGTTCCGGACTTAAACTTAAATAAACAAAACTCAGTTTCCAATTAAAAACAAATTGAAATCACTATCCAAAACACCTAAACAAATTATAATACCTTTCGCAGGTGCCTATTTGTACGTACGCTTAATAGGCGTCATACGGCCGCAAATAAAATATAATTTCCTCAATACCCCAGGCAGGAAATGGTTAGGCTGTAGAACATGATGAGAAAAGAAAAAAATTAAGGCAGCTTCTCACTAGTGGTGCCAAGCCTGAAGGAAGTGCGGAGCTGGGCGGCCTTCCTTGTTTCTCTTTATCTTTTTCATTCTTTATCTCTTTCTGTCCTTATATCCCATTGTGTCTGTGTTTATTTCTTTCTCTATATATATATTTCTTTCTCTTTATCGCTCTTTCTGCCTTTCTTTTTCTTTTTTTCTCTCTCTCTCTATTTCTCGCTTCCTCTTTCTTTCTATTTTTTCTCTCTTTCTTTAATTCGCTCTCTTTCTCTCATTCTTTCTCTTTCTGTCTTGCTCTCTGCTTTTTGTATCTCTTTTTTGTGTCTGTTTCTTTATATATCTCTTGCTCTTTCTATTTTTTTCTCTGCCTTTCCATCTTTTCCCTTCTTTCTTCCCTTTCTTTCTATTTCTTTCTTTCTATCTCTTTCTCTCTCTCTTTATGCTCGTTCCCTCGCCCATCAGAGTTTTTGCATCCTGGGAGTGAAGAAGAAGATGAAGAAAAAGATGAAGACAGTCTGTGCCGGTTCATGATGATGATAATTTTTGTTCGTGACTAACGAAGTTCCTCGGAGCATAAACTGCTCCTCTGTTAAAAAAAGAAAATGCGGTACAATCACATATCATATGTTCTCAGTGCAAAAAAAAAAAAAGTGATGAGAAAAAATGACATAATGACCCAAACTCAGCCCGTCCATGTGCTAAATAAAAATGTACATTCGGATAGTTATCATTAAAAAATGTGAAAAAAAAGCTCGGCAAATCTAAAGCATGATGGGTTATGAGGCCTTTGAAGGCGTGCTCGTTGTTAGGAATTCCAGCTTGACGAAAAACAGCGCTACTAAAACACGGACGAGATAAGAACATGCGAGGGCGGCGCCCCGTCCTGGTCTGTTCTTTTCTAGTGCGCGTTTTACTAGCGCAGAAGCGCTGAATTATGCGAGAATTGCTCACGCCCTTGTTTTCTGTAATAGGTGACAAAGAAGGCGTGGTTTTCGCAGCCACTATTCAGTGAATGCTATGTTTCTGTCGAACAGCTAACATCGCGAACGAGCGCCCTAGTGCTTGGAACCAAATACAAACACAGATGTGTTGTGTGTATCCGTTCACGCGTGAAAGTAAGCTGATCATCGCTTATCTCAATGTAACATGAGTAAGCTACTCGGCAAGCGAGATAAATCGCCTCCGTGCGCTGTAGTACCATCTCCAAGGTTAGATATAGGAAGGCGTAATAAAGTGAGCAGCAAGTAAAGAGACGTCGTGCGTGTTTATGAAGGTTACGAGATAAGTGTGTAATACAGCTGGCCGACCCCTCAGCGATATGCAGCAAAACGAAGAAAGGCAATGCGGAAAGAACGCGTTTCTATGATAAAGTATCACGATTCCAGAACGACTAATCCAGCGTTTTTGCGTCTAAGAAAATTGACATTGGAGCAAAAGTTAAAGTGAAGGTGTATATTTCACCGACGTGACAAAATGACATGGCGTTAAGGTATCAGATTAGGCTCCAGTGATGTTTTTTGAAGTTTATCGAAGTTTATTGTAACATTTTGAAAATACAAGTGACATGGTTCATAGGTACTACAGAAGGAGGTCTCGAATTAAACACTGTCAGGGGGGACCTCGATATTGTATGGATTTATTACATGAAATATACGATCATCGGTAGGAATGATGTGATTTCTACATTCGGCAAGGAAATCCACGCTATGAGTCTGAAGGCGGTATTTGGAGGCACTGTTTGAATCGCGCTAGCGGGTGGCATCTAACCATTAAGAAACTCAAATTTAGCGCCACTCAGCTCAAGGATTCTTCGCGATGTGGAGCTAGACAGTTGGTGTAAGTCGGTAAATAAGCACATCTTAGCTTGCTACCAGAAATAACCACCGATAGGCGAGGCGAATTGGCGATGAGCCAGCACCGCGTGTTTGACAATTCTTCTCTCTCTGTTCGGGAACTTCTTTACGCGTCGTTTAACACACCGGAAACCGTGTAGGAAAACATGCCAATCCTACGCTGTGATCAATATGCTATGATACGTGTGATGCTCGCCCACGAGGTTGTCGCTTCGTATTACCATTGTTCTATACATACTTCCATAATCGATGGTATAAGGGGTATTCATTCTCTAGAGAAAGAGAGGAAAAGTTATTGAGCACACGTGGAGGGGTCGATTTATGGTAATGTTCCACATATAGACAGCTACTCTGCTTGGAGGAGATCGATATCGCAGAAAATTATGGGTGAGGGATGTGATGATGAGGTTAGGCTTACATGGTTACTAAGGTAACCAAGTAAGCCTAACCTCATCGCCATATCCCACACACATCCCACGCACACCCCACACACATCCCACGCCCATGAGTATAGCCAACGAAGACGTAGTTGTGTGGGCCATATCAGCTGAATCGTAAAACTGTGCGGAGTTTGAGTGAGAAAAGCAGGATCATGCATTTGTTTTCGTTTCGAAGAAGAAGTACCACGCACTGCTAGAACTTGGGAGGAAAAGCAGGGGATAGCAATCACACAGGACGTGTAGGTATATTTTATTCTTTAATATCTGGGGTTTTACGTCCCTCAACCACGATATGATTATGAGGGACGCCGTAGTGTAGGGCTTCCGGAAATTTCGACCATCTGGTGCTCTTTAACGTGCATCGGACTTCGCACACCCTACAGGGGCCTCTAGCATTTCGCTTCCGGGGTCGAACGGGATTGAACCCGCGACCTTCGTGTTAGCAAACGAGCACCATAACCACTGCTCCAGCACTGGTGGACAATATTTTACTGTTTAGCGTCAGATTTCATCCCTCCTTTCATTTTTTAGTGATTAGTTAGCTGTTAGTACTGTTCCAGTTACTTCCTTCTTTATACAACTTATTTATTAGTTAGTACAGTGTAACCAATCTTCCTCCGGGGTATGGGCCAGTTATTGTAAGATAACCACACATCAAAATGAGAGCTCCCATTCAATGCACATTGTTTGAAACTGTTCCGCCGCTTTCCACCAGAAGCGTCCGCTATCTGTCATAGAAACGAGCTGGGAACTTTTCGTCCTGCTACAGTGAATCCGTATAGAGTTAGGTCCTGGCGTACCACGTCCGCGGACAAAAGACGCGCAGAACAGCAATTTTTCGGCGAACCGATTAACTCGACTAATCCAGCAATCTTTCGTCTAAAAAAACGAACATGGCGTAAAGGTAAACATAAAGGTGCATGATTTCGCCGACACGGCAAAATGGCGTGATCAATCTTGCCTCAAAGACAAGACACACTTGCATAAGAAACGAACATCGTGCCATTTTTGTAATTTCGAAACAACGGGGTGCAATCCCACATGTCCTACGAGATTTTATTTTGACACTATATACCGTTGGCCGTCGTTGGTGAGGTTAACATGCATCATGCTCAAGAGAAACACCGGATTTTTTTAGTGTATGTCTCTTTCTTGATTCGCTCAATGCAGTCAATAATGATAATAAAGTCATGCCTCGCTAATACTGAAGCATCCGTTCCCCAGAAAAATCATGCATAATCTGAGTCGTCCATAATAACGAATCAAGGTCAAAAACCCGAACATTAAGGAACAAGAATACGGTTTACATGTGGTCAGCCAAAAAAGCGAGCACATGTGGGATTGCACCGATGTATTCACTATAGGGAATACACGAATCCCTTATAAAAACATTGCCTATACCAGGCCCGCCATAGTCACAGCTTCGCTGGTTTCCATGTTCACCGTAATGCGAGGGCTCTGCATTTTTCGTTTGATTCCGCGGAATTTCGCATAACGGACGGGAAACCACAGGGCAGACGGGGGCGGGCATTAACGAAGGACACATTCCGTCATGTGGTGTTCTGAAGTGGCAGGTATATACAGTCGGTATCATACGCATTTCTGCCTCCGAAAAACGGTGTTGCGCGCGAAAGTCCTCGGCCTGCGCATAATTCCCGCTTTCGCGAGGAAAGAAAAACAAAGGAAAACCGCTTCATCATACACTCAAGCAGTCACATCCTGCGTAAGCGGGCTTAGAGCTCGTTCCGGGCACGAGGAAAAAAAGGCTCCGACACCTTTCCCATTGTCTTGCTTTGCGGTTTTCGAGGCATTAGACTGGCGCGCTTGGAGAGCTTAACGCTAGCGTGTGTGCGTCACGAACACTGGACTGGAAGAAACAGCCGGTGAGTCAAGATGTATCTTTACGCCGCCAAGGTCGCACTAACTCGCTTACGTACCCATGAAGAGCAGCCGAGGTGATTACGATCTCGAGTTTATTTAAAGCGCGGCGGAAAATGAGTGAGTGAGTGAGTGAGTGAGTGAGTGAGTGAGTGAGTGAGTGAGTGAGTGGAGTGAGTGAGTGAGTGAGTGAGTGAGTGAGTGAGTGAGTGAGTGAGTGAGTGAGTGAGTGAGTGAGTGAGTGAGTGAGTGAGTGAGTGAGTGAGTGAGTGAGGAGGGAGTGAGGAGTGAGTGAGTGAGTGAGTGAGTGAGTGAGTGAGTGAGTGAGTGAGTGGAGTGAGTGAGTGAGTGAGTGAGTGAGTGAGTGGAGGAGTGAGTGGTGAGTGAGTGAGTGAGTGAGTGAGTGAGTGAGTGAGTGAGTGAGTGAGTGAGTGAGTGAGTGAGTGAGTGAGTGAGTGAGTGAGTGAGTGAGTGAGTGAGTGAGTGGAGTGAGTGAGTGAGTGAGTGAGTGAGTGAGTGAGTGAGTGAGTGAGTGAGTGAGTGAGTGAGTGAGTGAGTGAGTGAGTGAGTGAGTGAGTGAGTGAGTGGAGTGAGTGAGTGAGTGAGTGAGTGTGAGTGAGTGAGTGAGTGAGTGTGCGAGTGAGTGAGTGAGTGAGTGAGTGAGTGAGTGAGTGAGTGAGTGGAGTGAGTGAGTGAGTGAGTGAGTGAGTGAGTGAGTGAGTGAGTGAGACGGGAGACCTTGACGTTCGAACAAAGGGGGAGGAAGATAGAAAGATTGTGACGATTCGGAAGTGCGACCAATTCGCGGGCAATCTTGGCGCATTTTGCATATATCACGCCAGCCTTTCTTCACCAGATTAGCGGTTATTACGTGCTTGTTGAGCGGCTGCTAAAAAAATTCAGCCTTCCGAAACGTCACCAGAGAAAAAGAAATGCGAACAGGCAGATGTCCACTTGGTCGAAAGTCTAAACGGGACACGCTACAAGGAGTTATCACCAAGTCTGGTATGGTTAAGTCTTCTTGAACACTCCGCTCGTATCCAGCATTTGACGGACAAATAGAGAGAGAGAGAGAGAGTTATTGTTACTACTTCGTTCATGCATCGTCGCAGATGTTGAAGCAATTCTGCATGTTCGGGGCATTTATTTATTCACTTTTTAAAGTTCGCGAAGCTGTTTATATTGTACATATTGAACAGCGCAAAAAAAGGAGACACAAAGAAGAGACAGCACAACACGTTTCTCGTTTTTTGCGCTGTTCAATATGAACCCCAACCAACTAGCCCAACTCTCCCTTTTGCTGCAGTTATATTGTACATTTTGACAACTGGGAATCATATGTGCAGGTGAAATGCGGATTGAAGCATTCCCGTGATGCTTTTCAGTATAGATGAGTAGCGGAGCGGTGGCCGAGTTTTCAAAACGTATCAAAGCGCGCGCGCGCGCGCACGCACACACGCACGCACGCACATGCACGCACGCACGCACACGCACGCACACGCACACGCACGCACGCACGCACGCACGCGCACACGCACACACACACACACACACACACACACACACACACACACACACACACACACACACGCGCGCACGCACGCAAGAGAGTGTTTTATCATTCATGATATATTTCTGTAGCTGTCCAAACATGTTGCAGCTCACCGGCGCGAATAATTGACAGGAGTGTATGTTACCGCACCTGCTGTGCCTGGCCGAAAAAGAACGAACGAATGAATGAATGAATGAATGAATGAATGAATGAATGAATGAATGAATGAATTAATGAATGAATGAATGAATGAATGAATGAATGAATGAATGAATGAGCAGATCTAAGGTCTTTCGCGACACCGTATGCATTCCACAACAACCCACAGTATACTTTCGTTAGGCCCACTCACTACTGTTTAATTTCGCTTCTCCAAATAACGATTATATTCCACAATAGAATATCCAATCCGCCATCATAGCACAGGAGCTAAACTGTTACGCTGCTAATCTCAAAGATGCGGGGTGGATTCTCAGGCACGGCAGTCACATTTATGTGAGGTCAAATAAAAACACACGCGTATACTTTGATCAAGGTGCAGAAAAAAAAAAAAGAAAAGAGAAACAGATGGCGGAATTAACCGGGAGTTCGCCGCTACTGCGTGCCGCACAGTCATATCGTGGTTTTAGCACGTGAAACACCATAATAATAGCGACTATTATTAATTTTAAAGCAATCCGTCAACTCTCAGCGTTGTCAAATATACACACATGGCAGTGGCGTAGGCAAGGGGGGGGGGGGGGGGGGGGTTGGGGGGGGGGTTCAAACTTCAAAATTTTTCAGTTTTACTTGCGTATATATGCACGCACACATACAAACGCACGCACGAACATACATAAAATATGGTTGAACCCCCCCCCCCCCCCCCCCCGAAAAAAATTTCTGGCTACGCTACTGACACATGGTGAATTACTTTCGGGCATGCGCCGCGCACGCTGCTATGCGTGCAAGCGTATTACTTTCCCTCTCTTTCCTTCTTCCCTTCTCTATTCTTTTCCTCCCTCTTCCCCTTCCCACGTGTAGGGTAGCCAACCGGGTGCAACCTGGTTAACCTACCTGCCTTTCCTTTGCTTTTCCCTCTCTCTCTCTCTCTACTCGAGCTACTCACATAACGCAACCTCGTCTAATACCGTGCACCCAGACGCTGCACAGGATCGGCACCGGCCGCTGTGCATTTTGCAGCTGAAAGTGGGACGCGCGCCCGTGCTGAAGGTTCTCGAAGGAGTGTACGTGGTTATGGTTTGGCGGGTGGAAGACATTCGACGAGCGCCGGCAAACAGCTCCGACCTTGGCTTCCTCGCATAAAACGTGAACGGTGCCGCGGCACTCGCCATTTTGTAGGATTGCATTAAGTGGTTAGTCTGGCTGTCTGGTTAGGCACTAAGATTATGCGTGTAGCCATGACAAATAAAGACAGTCGCTCGCATTAGGAACAACAGAAGAAATGAGAAGGCGTAGCGTAATAGCAGCAAACTACACGAGTGCGAGGAAACATGTTTCGGACTCCTTGGGAGTCCGGTTACAATTGTCTGTTTGTTAGACACGTCGCAAAGGGGCCTCACACAAACAAACAAACATTTGTACCCCCCCTGTGTGGTTGTAGTCGAGTCTGTTATGCATGTAGTCAAGACCACGTGATCATATTGAATTCTCTCAGCCAGCTCGTTTTGCAGCCGCATAAACCGTAATCGACACTGTATGCCTTCCTTGCATTACTAAATGCAGGCTAACGAATATCAACGAATTTTCGGAAAAACAAGTATGAGGTATCTATATGCTCGAACTAGGGGATTAAATGGTTCAAGTTTTTTTTCTTCTTTTTGGCTGAGAATAAGGGCACCGTTACAATACCTGGTGGTCGCGGCATTGCCCCGTGCTCGAAGTTGCAGGATCAACTCTGGCAGATAGCGTTGCAACGCAAGGACCGTCATATACTCAGATGTAGATACACGTTAAATGTTCACATTTGGTCAACATGTATCTGGGCCCCTCAACTGCGACGTCTCGCAAAGCCCGGATGTAGCCTTAATCTTATCACCTGGTCTCTGGCTCGGTCGCTTATCTCGCAGCTGGTCCATCAATCACTCTCCCTTAGCTACAATAACCAACGTTAGTAAACAGCACCTTATTAACTTTGCTACATTAAACGGAACAGCGAGAATACGTGATTGAGTGAAGTAGTCCTACGTTATTAACCACGATAACTAGGACTAGACGGGCTGATCTTTTTCATATCCCTCCTGCAGTTCCGGAAAAGAGTGTCCGATGTCACCAAGCCGGAACACACGGACCACTTCCTTCTCCGGTGGCTGCGAGGTGAGTGCACTGCGTCAGCAGCGGAACCGACGTCACGCGGGCCGTTCCCCCGAATTACTCTCGCTAGCAGGTGAACTCACTCCGAGGCTATAGACTATTTTTCTTAAGACATCTGGGCACCGCAATCCAGGGCTGTTAAGCCGATGTCTTATTGTCTTTGTACACCGCGACGTGAATTAATAAGGTCATGAAGCATCGAATGCCCGAACCTAACCGTTTTCAATGCGTATGCGTCTACCGTAACACTGTTCGTTTAGTTGTTGAAGATGCAAAACGCTAAGGTTAACAGCCTAATACGGCGGCACTCAAACCCATCCGTAAGATAGCCTATACACTACGACCACTTGATAGGTATTCAGTACACGCGTACAGCGACACACGCGTACGCGTACAATGTTGACGCGCACAGCTAGTTCACAAACTATACGGGCTAATTCAGTTGGTTAGAGCGCTTACAATAGGTGGGGGGTTAGCCTGGCAAATGACATTGACAAGACAATGATACATTGATAAGGCAGTACGTGAGTCCCGGCAGAAAGCATTAGGCAGAAAGTGCAGGGATGACTCTACGGGTGCAAGATGCAAACAAGATGTCATTCGCTCCTGTGCTACGTGGTCTCCCTAAAGAAAAGAAAACAACAACAATGAACTCGGCAACTGCGAATACGGCAAGCAGAGTCTCTATTCGTTCAGTGTACCGCTTGACGGCCTTGTAGCGTGTCATATACCCTTACAGAAAACACTCTCGAATTAAAAGAAAAAAAGTGAGTGAACCTGAAATGTATAAATCGGCGTTAGGCTCTTCATAGCCAACTTTTTCGTTTGCCAAGTCATGCGTGCAAAAAGACAGGGTTCTTTATGTAGTCGCATAAGACGGCTTGAAGGTGAAATCCATCCAGTGTGGCTGTTTTACTGCACAATTTATATCACGCGAACACCCCACCCGTTCTTTCTTTCATAATTTTTTTTTGGTCACACGTACGCCGCAAAGCCGGAGAGACAAGTGAACTCCGAGCTCGTATTCCTCGAGTCACGCTTGAGCGGAACGCCGCTCGGAATTGCGCGTCACTCTGGCTCACGGCATTTTTTACAAGGTCACACTCAGCGCCTATGCATGATGAGTTACGCAAAGTTTTCGCCTTAAAAACAAATGGGGCAGTAATTCTGTGATGGAAAACTTTACAACACCGTGTGCCCGTGCCGACATTGAAACAGAAGCTATTGTACGGGGCACTGTGCTCCCAGCTGTTTAGCAATCCATCCTATGCTGTGATTCGAAATGCAAGAGGTAAAGGCGCAACAAGTAACGATGCCTCATCGTGTGAATTAAAATGAATTCTGGAGGCCGTTAGTTACCGGCACATTTCAGCACTTGAATAAAAAAAAAAACATAAAGGAAAGCGGCTCCTAAAGTAACTAATGTTTAAGCCTTAAAGAAACACGTTAACTATACTTGTCTACGTGCACGTTTTAGAGTGCGGTTAGCCAGTGAATACATTTGCATCGAAAATGTGCCCACTTGTCGACGAGATATAAAAAAGAAAGCGTGAAGAAAGACGTAGCACACGAGGAGCGGATGAAGTCGATGCCCGCATGTTTTCTTTTCTTATCTTCAACTGGGAATAGCCAGAGAACGCACGGCCAAAGCTCGTTGGGCCCACTGACACTGATAAAAGAAAGTGGCCAACACTGTTCGTAGCTGCAAGTAAATTTGACGTGGGGAGACCTGTTACGCTGGACGACCAGCAGACTTGGAAAAACGCGTTGTTCGGAGGTTCCGGCTAATCGTTAGCACTTGGGACATATTTATGGATAAGTTTAGCATACTTATGCCCAAATGCGTACTTATATTCAGAACACGATTACACTTAGACTATCCAGGGCATACTTATATTGAGTATGCTTATTTCAGCTGGTAGATTCAAGACGACTCAGCTACGAATCCTTCCTGATGTTCTTGAATGACGCAGGATTAGATACAGTTAAATGTTTCCAAGACCTTAGTGCCCTAGGGACCCTACCGTGCGATCGGCAGATATAATAACAATTGTATGTAAGCATATGTGGGCACCTGATAGATGGGATAGCCGGCCCTAACGTAGCCCACCTTTTCATATTTTTTCATACATAAAAAAAAAGGCAAGGTATCGATTGCGTCGTGAGAGGTACACCACGGTTACTAGACCGAAGAGGAGATAAATAAAGGGAAAGGAAATAATGAGAAAATAAAAATAAAGTGTTACACGTTCATAGCTCACGCCCCAAAAAGTGCATCCCCTTCTTCGCGGAAAAAAAAAGAATTACAAAAAGGAAAGAGAAAGAAAAGCTCAAGCGCACGTCAAATCTTATCGAGGAGTTGTCACACATGGCGGTAAAGTGCACGGCTGTAAAGATGTATAATAAAGGGAAAATAGACAACCACCCGATTGTAGCACGAAGCCACAAGGAAATCCGTACGGATTTCTCAGAAAGAAGAGCTTCTTAGTTGCCGAAAAATTCGTCCTGGTCCGGGGCTCGAGCCCGGGACCAACGCCTTTCCGGGGTGGTCGCTCTACCAATTGAGCTAACCAGGAAGCTAGCAATTGGCAGCGCGAGGGTGAATTCATCGACAACTCGAAGCACATGGACACAAGTAATGCAAATGAGTTCTGCGGAATCCGCCGAACTCATTTGCATTAAAGATGTATAATCTTTAGATGTGTAGATGTAATCTTACAAAAGTGGAGCTGTTGGCAACTCTGTAACAGCTGGGAATTCGCCTTCATTGTGAATTTGGTTCTCTTCGCAGCGCGGGAGTTCGATGAAGTCAAGGCGGAGCACATGCTTCGAGAGGTGAGTCATCCGTGTCTGTGTTTCTATTGGGTGCATTTAGCGAAGTTTCCTTGTTGGGCGAGTTATTGCAATTATGCAAGCGTGAGCTTGCCATTGCGAAAGAGAGCGGCGGTTAGACCTTCTGCATAAATCTGTTCCTAGGGTGTACGTATTTTAGAAGTTGCATGAATATCGATCCCTTACTTTGGGGAAAAAAGAAAAAAAAAGAGACAGAAAAGAAACGAACGTGAGAAGGACAAGTATATTTGCCAAAACGAACTGAGCATGTTCAGTTCGTGCGCAATGTGTGCGGTGTACGGTTAGTCGTGGAATGATATGGCACCTGCTGCGACTTCATCTTTTTGTGTTTCAATTCGCGTTCTTTAAAAAAAACGGTTCTGGACAGGATGTTGAGGCGGACATGAAATGTAGATAACAAAACTTGCACTGAGGTTGAGGTGGGTTCGACGAGTATAATCTATCACGCTTAAATGACAAAGCACGCTCCGGGCAGTGCGGAAAATTTATGAACTTCTACAGCAGAGCTGTTACGGTCGAGGTTTGCCGTGTGTCGTAGATAGAAAATTATCATCATCATGAACCGGCACGTGCTCAATCACCACCCGAGCACTCGGTATGGATGGTTAGCAAAAGAAGCTGAAACGTGCGACCCCTAATATGCGTTTACAGTCCGTGTGTTCCCTTCATTTTTAGTGGACCACTGTAGTGAGCTGTGGGATTTGCCCAATTTATGTAGAACATACGCGCTATAGAAGAGATCACGCATAGCCACGTTTAGTATAGTAAAGCAACAGGGGGAAAGAGACAGGTTAGACGGTAAAAGCCTAACCAATTACGTGCCCAGCAGCACTGCTCTGTCCCAGCCCTGCGCGACTCAGTGCAAGCTGCGCCAATTTTGTAAGCTTTTCTGTTGCCAATGTACAGCTCTAGCCTTGAAGTTTCGTGTTTCGACGACTTATCGACATTTAGTTGCACCAACCGAACAGGTTTAGCACGCATTCGAAAGTCTATTTCTTAATAGTTATCCCTGCTAGAATAATGGTGGCCTGGTACTGCGACGACGTTTATGAGTAGGCCTACAGCTATTGTCCTTGCTAGGTAGCAGTGTGCTAAGAATGCGCAATGGCCACGAAAGCAGGTTTGAAGCCGCGACAAGGAAGTAAAATAAGACCTTGCTCGCTGTGTGGACGCCGTCGAATGACTGGACTTTTTAGCAACGCAGCGTCAATTCGGCAAGAATTATAGCTGCGTGTTGGAAAAAATATATTTAATTTAAATTGAGGTGCTTCTGTATTTTAGACAAACGTTCCTCACGAATTATTTGGTTTTAGGTAAGAAACGCCATCACTAAATATTGAAACGACCACGGAAAGTGAAGGTCATATAAGTGCCCTCCCCTTCTTAAAAAAAAAAAAAAAAAAAATTAGCTTGAAAAGTACTTCTCGTCGTGACCTGCACTGCGTAAAATAAAAAAAAAAGAAAAAAGGAAGAAGCTGCATTTTCCACGGCCGTTAATACAGATGTTGCGCCTAAACTTTGGAGATTAGCACTAGGTAACAAAGAGAGTTGAAAACGTGCGTGAGATTACGGTGTTAGCCAAGATGCTCAGAGAGCGCACGCAAATAGAGACAAAGTGATTATTAGTAGAGTTTCTTTTCATTACGATCTCTCTCAAACTGTACGGCCAGCGTTTGGAGGCGGCAATACCTGGACAGCTTCTCCGATCTACCGGTCGCTTCAACGAGACAAGAGCGTCACACGTGCTCGGTAACTTTTCCTCGACGCATACTTGGAAGGCTATCCGTGAAGTGTAGACCTCGCTTAATCGCCCTTTATACCTACCCTAGGTACACGGTTGCGTACAAACGGCCTTCCACGAATATGTAAGTGATCGGGAGTTGCTGCGGACGCGCATTCGTTGCCGCTGAGAAGCGCCCTTGACACCATCTGCGTGCCTGGCGTCGATCGCCGCCTTCTTTAGTGCCCTCCGGGGAGGCGAATTAAGAGAACCAGCTTCCTCCCTCCTCCTCCTCCTCTTCCTCTCACTCTTCATCTGGTTTCTGCGTCGTCCCATGAGCGCGCAGAACGGACGGCGGTAACGAGGTGGTTTCTTTTGTAAACGTAATGTCGGTTACGCAAAGGCCACATGCCCGGAAGAGATGATCAAGAAAACGAAAGGAGAACGATAGTTCGATGAACGGTGGAAAACTCGGTTTGGTTAGCGGATGGAAAACGGTACACGCTATAAACGGGGAGAGGAGAAAACGCAATGGAAGTTGTACTACTAACTTAACAAAGTGTGACATCGAGATTATGTATGTATGTATGTATGTATGTATGTATGTATGTATGTATGTATGTATGTATGTATGTATGTATGTATGTATGTATGTATGTATGTATGTATGTATGTATGTATGTATGTATGTATGTATGTATGTATGTATGTATGTATGTATGTATGTATGTATGTATGTATGTATGTATGTATGTATGTATGTATGTATGTATGTATGTATGTATGTATGTATGTATGTATGTATGTATGTATGTATGTGCATAGGTCGGTAAAACTTGTGAAGCTCACTCAGACTCACTCACGAAATATATTTTGCGCTTAGGGCTCACTCGGACTCAGACTCACCAAAATTTTTCGGAGCCGGACTCACTCGGACTTACACTCACCGAAAATTTTCTTCAACCGGACTCACTCGGACTCAAACTCACCAAAATATTACTCACCCGAACTCATTCAGACTCAGACTCACGGCTCAATCTGAGTTAGAGTGAGTCCGAGTGAGTCGACTCATGAGTGCGTTAACCTAAATTTTTTTTTGACCATGGTGTCAATGCTCTATAACACCAAGATCTCACGTAATCGGTGCTTTTCTTGGCGCCTTATGATATAGGCTACTACCTACTAATACGAGTTATGAGTTCCCGTAAACTAGTAAAGTCATTTTTCTTGAAAGAGATGACAACATAAGATATATTTTTCAAGAACTTTCTTGGAAGAGTTGGAAAGGGAGGGGGGGCGAAGGTCAAGGCACTCCCCTACGTAATTCGCACCTCTGATCAATAACTATTTAAATCGTGTATGAAATACATTGCTTTGGAATATGTTTGAGTAGACGTGAGTACAAACGTGAATCCAGGCAAGGCAGGGATAGTTTAGGCAAGGCAAGGATAGTAATGTGGAAGATGAGTAGATATGAACATAGGTCGGCAAAAAACAGTGGAACTCACTCAGACTCACTCAAGAAATATATATTTAACTTTGGACTCACTCAGACTCAGACTCACGGCTCAATCTGAGTCTGAGTGAGTCCAAGTGAGTCGACTCATGAGTGAGTTTGCCGACCTATGTGTATGTATGTATGTATGTATGTATGTATGTATGTATGTATGTATGTATGTATGTATGTATGTATGTATGTATGTATGTATGTATGTATGTATGTATGTATGTATGTATGTATGTATGTATGTATGTATGTATGTATGTATGTATGTATGTATGTATGTATGTATGTATGTATGTATGTATGTATGTATGTATGTATGTATGTATGTATGTATGTATGTATGTATGTATGTATGTATGTATGTATGTATGTATGTATGTATGTATGTATGTATGTATGTATGCACAATTTCCAAGTCACTAATGCTCCACCTAAACTCAACCAACCTATTCTTGATTGACACAGAGCATGGCCTGGAGGCAGAAAGTGGGCGCCGACACCATCCTCAAGGATTACCAGCCCTCTGAGGTGAGTTCATGCACGTGCGCGGCGGCCCCACGAAGAACTCCTAGCACGCCAGCGTGAAACATACGCGACATTATATTTGACTACCGCTGCACACTGGCGGTAATGAAATGAGTAAAACGAAGATAATTGAGAGTGAAAAATAAGGGAATAATTATCTATTTCGTGCTGAGTGTGGACGCATTCATGTAGATGTTCATATTGAAGGAAAGTTAGCGCAACTTGGCTTTCCCTCATTCACGCACACATTCAAACACGCATACATATATATGCAAGAACACACCCCAGAAACAGTGCTGTTTGTGGGGTGTGTTCTTGCGTATAAGTGTGTGTAAATGTGTGCGAGAATTAGGGAATGTCAAGTTGCGCTAAATTTTGTTCCATATGGTGAGTTACCAACTAGCCCAACAAGAAGTTTTAATGATGTAGATGTTCTAACTCTAAAAGGATGGCGAAAAGGGTTTCGACCAATGGAGGTTTAAGAATTGTTCGAGTGGACATTGTCACTCAAGAGCGAAACCATGCTGTCGTCACACCCCCCCCCCCCACCTCCCCCCCCCCCCACCCCCCCCAAAAAAATATGGTGGCAACAGCAGCCATGTTAGTAGGGGCGTGACAAAACGCTATCGGTCAGCAAAGAAAAGGCACCGTTATCCTTCCACGCCCTACGAGTTCAATATGGCAACCTTTTCAGGGCAGAAGCTGCACAACGTGCGCCTTTGTGTTACTGGTTTCCTGAAGAAGCCTCAAGTTCTTGGTAAATTTTATTGGGGTTCAAGTCATCCATACTCGTATCTCTGTGCATTTTTGTCGGGAACAACGGTCTTTGATTTTATAATTTGCCGAGCGTAATTTTATTAATCTCCTTGGTTTGGACTGGCGCAGCTCTTCCTGAAGCTCTTCCCAGGCGGCTTCCTGGAATGCTCGCCAGAGGGACATGCCTGCTACCTCCTGCCTATTGGAAGCATAGACATCAAAGGTGACCTCTAATACTTTCTTACAAACTACCGCCTACGTTGTGCACCCGTGGCATAGCAGTGCGCTCCGTCGCGAAATTTTCTATAGGTAAAAAAGTCACGATCACCGACTTGACAAGCACTCGTGGTTTGTTTTTGTGAAGATGCATTGTCAATACCGGAACCTCAATATTTCAACACGTTTCAGATGTATGACGGACATCACGTTTTGATAGTTGCACCAAAAATGAAGTGACTATAGATGCCGCACGACTCCTACTACCACCGCGTTATGTCAACGCTGCCTCCGAATGGTATTAACTTTCTAATCTCTTTTCATTCCTAGATTTTTCGCAAACGTTATGAGTTGTTAGCGTGCGCTCTTTCATCGTTGCAATTCGATACGTGCATACCAATACTATAGCACGAATTGATAGAAATAATTTACTTTGTGTGGTGGTGGGAGTGCTGGAGGGCGAGACGATGGAAAGGCAGTAGGTAAAAACGCGTGTATTTTTTTTTTGTTTTTTTTTATTGCGACTTAGACTTGCCCTTAAGGCATAATATTTTGTGTTGGTATATGTGTATTAAATGTGCACCGTTAGGCCGGTGTTGTAACGCGTGTATTTGCTTGCGTGAATTTGTGCAGTTATACATGACTGCCCTTAGTCGTCCGCGACAAGTTTTGTGACGGAAGTAAGTGCCACAAGCCACCGTGAATAGCGATGTTGTGGATTTCCCGATACGCTGCTTTTAATTAGGGCTGGGGAGCTTCCTCCGTCTCGTTTCCTGGAATTTACTGTATTTGTTTTTAATAATGAACAAATCGCTACTACTGTTTCATAACTACTACTGCAATCAATACCAATACTACCAGCACTACTACTTCTACAACTCGCTACTACTCACTGCTAATACCACGACTGCTCCTCCTCTTAGCTCCTCCACTACTATAACTATGTATGGCCACCACACTATTACTACTACAACAACTACTACCACTCGCAGGCTTTCTGGAGTTGGTCCCGGCGGACGACATCAAGCGACACGCCCTGTATTTACTCGAGGGTATCATGGATCGCCTCCAGCGCGCTTCGACGCAGGTGAATTCTGGCTTCTGCACTAAGGGAAAAAAAACATCCTTTTACAGCGATGCTGTATATGGCTATGGTTCCGTTTATTTTACCTGTGAACCAACAAAAACGTATGTGCCACACACATTAGGGAAACTCGACCACTCACCACCGGTCCACTACAAAAAAAAAAAAAAAAAAAAAAAAAAAAAAAAAAAAAAAAAAAAGAAGAAGAAGGGAACACGCGGGCGGCAAACACCGAGTAAGGTCGCGCACGAAACGCAAAGCGCATGCGCCAAACCAGACAAGACGAGGCGTGTTAACGGAGAATGCGGCAATAAGACGCAAGTGTGCATGCTGCTCGAATGAAAAAAAGTTCTCAAGGAGCATCGCCCGAAGGAAACTGCCGGACTTTATATAAAGTTTATTCATTCATTCAAGGAGCATACGCTAAACTCACAAAGGACTTTCTGGACAGATGTTTTCGGATTCTGTTTAAGGTCCGAAATTCTGTGTCGCCTCAGTGTCGTGTGCTGAACAGCTTCGCTAGTCATCCACCTTCATGCATAGAGTGGAGCGTCTCCTGAATTTTACAGAGAAAGAGTATACTTCTCGTTGGTCGGAAAATTTCGCGGCGTAACCACAAAACACTTATGGCGTGTATGTGCCAGTAACTGGGCGAATCCCAGTGCTCATCACACTGATCCACTAAAGATTAACAATACCTCTCGTTGGTCGGAAGATTGTGTGGCGTAAACACAAAACGCCAGGTTAAGGGAACCTAAACCACCAAGAGAACGCTCGCGTGCTCCTCTGTTAGCAGAATGCGCGCGTTCCTTGCGTTTCACCTCGGACACCGAGGAAGCGCATTCGGTGAGGTGGACAGACGAGCCGACGAACGAGTTCGCTGTAGACTCGTGCACCACCGCAACGCCACAACTAAATTTCGACCTCTGGGTGGTTTAGGGGCCCTTTAGCTCTTGAAGGCGAACGGCAGATCTTTATTTGCAATCAGGCATACAACATAGAGCTCTGTATTTCTTTTCAATAAATAAAACAACAAAACAAGCATCAAAACCACATGCTGGATAATAAGTCACCTGTGAACAATGGGAACACCCTCCCGCGCGTCCCCTGGTAAAGATGAGGTTTGCAGCTGCTTTGCAGCGCACACGAGGGCTTCGAATAACGTCAAACGGCCCTTCCATTTCCCCGCGTGTATTTTCCGCTTTCATATATAAAAGGGAGACCCGTCTCGTCACTCATTCAGTTCATCCTAAGACTGCCATGGGTAAACCACGGAAATTAAAGACACCAGAAGAACACCATCTACAAAATGCTCGACGAAAGGAACAAATTCGTCTTGGCTGAAAATGGTCGCGGAACCAATCACGGTCCACCACATCGACCACAAAGCGATTGGTCAGTTACTCTAATGCAAATGAGTTCTGCGGAATCCCGCAAGGTGGCGGAAGGGTTAATAAAGGGAAAATAGACAACCACCCGTTTGTAGCACGAACGGGTGGTTGTCTACAAACGGTGGGGTTGTCTATTTTCCCTTTATTACCACTACTCTAAGCAAAAATAACCCCCCCTCCTCCCCAATCAGAATGTGTGATACAGCTTCGCTGGCCATTCACGTTCGCAGGGTGGGATGGTGGCAAGTTTTATTTCTCTGTTTAGTGCTACTTTAAAGTGGCTTCGTTTTCACAGCGAAAATTTGTTATGAGATCACAACAGCGGCCGATTTTGGTGCCGTAGTTGTGCGCAGCCGCCTCTGGTGTCCGTAACCGCTATCGCGCGAAATAAGGAAAGATGAAATGTGAAAAAAAAAACCAACACCTCCCCGAAGGGAAATCGTGAGGAAATGCGAATGCATTTCGCGCCACTCCACGCAAGCGACGCTAACACAACCGCCGCGTCTGGTCACGGCGGAGAGCGAAAATCAACTGACGAGCGGGCCACTCCACGCAAGCGACGCTAACACAACCGCCGCGTCCGACCACGGCGAAGAGCGAAAATCAACTGACAAGCGGGCCACTCCACGCAAGCGACGCTAACACAACCGCCGCGTCTGGCCACGGCGAAGACCAAACACGCCGCGGAGAGCAATGCGGGGAGCGGCGCGCGCCCGCGCAAACCGCGGTGAGGAGGCGGAGCGCGCGCAGTCGCGTGGGGTGTGACGTCGCTGCGCCGTTGCTACAGACGCTCCTCGCGCCGTTGCTATGGGACGGCGGATTCAGGGTCGCTTATAAAGTGCATTCGCACTTAAAATTTCTAGGATCGGATGGGATTTGAACCCGGGCCCTCTGCGAGGCCGACAAGTATCCTACCACAGAGCCACGCCCGCGCCTGGAACGCATTCACAAAAAGACCTATACACAGGCGTCATGTCGGGCAAGGGATCACGTTAACATATGAAATGTAGGGTGGTAGAAGAGTAAAATAACAACCTAGGCGTCACACAATGCGAATTGTGCAAGGAGTGTGTCATTGGAATGCTTCCGATCCATTACAGAGAGTTCAGCAATAATTCTTCATCGTTTTCAGCAACAGCGTAAAGTGCACATAATGTCTTAATGATGTGTAGAGAGGAACCACGCTTCTCCGCAGAATGACGAATAATAGCATAGCGGGGACTTCCCTACACAAGAATTGCGATGTTTTATGGCGTAGTGGGTTACCTCGCAAGTGTACTTGTATTAGTTGTCCCAAGAGAGTCTACAACGGGCTCTAGAAAAGCCGTTCTTCCAGCTTTCGCTGTGGCTGTGCTGTGTGTTCCGCGCGGGCCTGGCGATATTATTCTTTACCTTTGTCTTTAAAGTAAATTGAGTTTCCTGAGCGCATTCAACGAAGGAATCAGGACAGAGGGCAAACGCAGGGAGGCCAAAAGAGTAGTGGGAGGATGCCGTGCTCACTATACACTCACCTTCCCTGTAACTGTTTGTGCGTGGACTTTTCAGAGGAGCAAGGTCGGTCGAGACCGTCTTCTTCATCGCCGACTTTGAGAACTTCACGATGCGGCAGATCTACTCGTGGCAAGGTACGGTCGCCAGAAGGCTTCTCACTCTGTTGTGCCAGATCGTCTACCTTGAACGAACAGATGGAACAACAGATAGGCGCGAAATGCGGCGAAAGGAAACTCGTCGTTACAGCCCGCAAAAACACCTGTGAAGAGTTGAAGGTATAGATTGTTCCACAATGATTGAAAGTTATTCGTGTTTTATTCTTCATCTTATTTTTTTTTGTCTGGAACATTCTCGTAGTTAAGTGAACAGAACTTGACAAACAAAGAATCTCGCTGCATCAAGGTTCCGTTTCAATTCAGGAACAAAGAATCGCTTTAATAAAGGGAAAATAGACAAGCACCCGTTTGTAGCATGAAGCCACAAGGAAATCCGTACGGATTCCTCCGAAAGAAAAGCTTCTTATGCCGAAAAATTCGTCCTGAATCGCTTTGTATAGAATTCACGACAATATATGTGGTAAATAGACGCTAATGTTTATACAGTAAAGGCTCGTTAACTTGACCCCCGTTAATTCGGAAAATTGGATAATTCGGACGTGTTTTCTGGCCCCCCTCAAGCATATGTATATATTGTTTAACGGCATCAAACTATCGTTAATTTAGTCACGTTTGGCCGCAATCCGGTTAATTCGGACGACCTTCAGAGCACGCCAGGAACGAAGCACCGTAAATGTGCGAGGCAAAGGAGCGAAAACGGTGTTAGCGAACAACCCAAAAGGCCGCGGGCCTTCAGAAAGGCCTGGTCGCCATCTGCAATCTTACCGCAGTGGCGTTGCTGGCGGCTAAGGCTTCAGTGTCTGTGACAAACTTGTTTGGCTTTCGTTTTTATTCGGCGCACGCGAACTGCGCCTGCGGGCGATAAATATGATCGCGTCGATAGCGACTGGGGTCAAAGCTGCGACAAGCAGTAGTTTCGGTTTCGCCGCGTGCCTTCAGAACTGCGTAGTCGCCTTCCGCGATCGTGCATTAGCGAGCCAGGTTTATTCAGCAGCAGATGCGGTGATCAGCGGTTTTGTTTCGACTCTGGGCGTATGCCGCGCGGGTGCCTTCGGAACTGTGTGGACGCTACGATGGTGTCGTTAGCGACCATGGTTTCGTCCAGATGCGGCAGTCAGTAGCTTCGTTTTGACATTGGGCAATGCGTGCGCAGTGTCAACAAACTCATACATAGTGGAAACTGATGAAGATGAAGAGCTTTAGGCGCGGTGCGCATGCCGGCATAAAACTTGCTGGCATTATGCGCGAACGATCAGTTGCCCGGCCGTTGTGTGTGTGTGTGTGTGTGTGTGTGTGTGTGTGTGTGTGTGTGCGTGTGCGTGTGTGAGCGTGCGTGCGTGTGTGTGTGTGTGTGCGTGTGTGTGTGTGTGTGTGTGTGTGTGTGTGTGTGTGTGTGTGTGTGTGTGTGTGTGTGTGTGTGTGTGTGTGTGTGTGTGTGTGTGTGTGTGTGTGTGCGTGTGCGTGCGTGCGTGTGCGTGCGTGCGTGCGTGCGTGCGTGCGTGCGTGCGTGTGTGTGTCTAAAGAATTATCCTCACGTGCGCATGGTAGTGGTGGTTGTGGCTGTACGTAATGAGGGGTGGGTTCAGAGCACGTTTCGGCTTAAGACACGGGGGATCTTGAGCCGCGGTCACATTGGGAAGAGAGTCGGGAATGACGAAGATTACGCCTTTTACACTGCTCTTATGCAAAATAAGTACTGAATTTACGTATTCATCAAGAAAATGAAAATGCTTTGATGTAATACACACTTGTTTATTGCTTTCTTAATACTTTCGATAATTCGGTTTTCGGTTAATTCAGACAATTTTTCCGGTCCCGTGAAACCCGAGTTAACGAGCTTTTACCTACGGCTTTTACATAGATTCAGCCCATATAATCAAAATGATTAAGCATCCTCTGTATTGCAGTCGTCACCTTGTTGACGGATTTGCTCAAGGCATACGAGGACAACTACCCGGAGATCCTCGAAAAAGCTTACGTCATCAACGGTGGGTCTCACGCACTTTCATTTAAAGCTTCTACCAGATAAATATTGTTTTGATGATGTACAGAAGCGTAGCACTAGCGAACATGAACAGTCTACAAACTGTGCGCAAGAAAGGACAGTGTACAGTGTCTGCATGGCTCTGTTAAGGAGAAGAGAACTGAACTCAACAATGTCCCCATATGGAAGTTCCTCGCAGGGGCCAGTACATATACTATAGTGTTCGGCATGTGTCGCCATTTTTCATACTGAACAGTCTAATCGAAGGGAGCGGGGTCAGTCTTAATTACTTTATTTTAATTAGTTGTTGGTGAATTATATAACACCGTTTCATAGACAGGACATCCTCTGCCCCCTTTGCGACGCATAATAGAAGCTACAAGTTGCTCGCGGAACAGGTCTAAGTATACGAATCTCTATCACAACATTTCCGCGCTCCTTGATTTTTCGTTACTTCTACAGCTTGTGGAATTGCGTGAAAGACATGTACAGTCGACAGATTTATGCTGACACGACAAAGAGAAAATCTGTACCGTTACTTGCGGTTGTCCTCATGGTAAATGTTGGTCGTCGCAATACAAGAACGTGAACAAAGCAGCTTTGCCGACAAGGTCGATGTATACATATGGCGCACCGTACTCCGTATTGACGATTCCCTCTTTACCTTCGCAGCGCCACGCTTCTTCCCGCTGCTGTGGAAATTCATACGGCCATTCCTGACACAGCGCACGGTAGACAAGGTGGCAATCTATGGCACAGGTGAGCGTCCAGGGCTGAAACATCTAAGGAAACAACACGGCTTCGACTAACTGCAGCTGTAGAACACAGTGCCACGGCTGTTAATAACTAGCGTAGCCGTAGTTACTACTAGTGCATTCAAGCAGAAAATCTTGAATGAACTTTTAATAACAGCTGTGGAAGTCGCATGATCTTTCTCTGTGTTCCACACCCTGTGCCAGGGAGCCGGCTGTACCCTGTGGTTAAGCCGGGAAACTAACCTACTCATGGCTTTTTTTATCGACGCTACATTCAATAATCTGTAGATTGATTACCACCTGTTCAATGCAGACGACTGGAAAAAAGGCTTGATGGAGCGGTTTGACCCTGGACTTCGTGCCACAGCACTGGGGCGGGAACATGGTGGGACCGGACGGAGATCCTCGATGTCCTCACATAGTGAGTCGAACACTTTTACGGAAGACCTGTGCACCTGTATCGCCACGTTATAGGGGCCATGTGCTAACATCATCTATAATAGGATGCTATTTTGTACGGCTAGCACGAGATTGGCTAGCACAGTGAAAAGCTGCGCTTTATCTCAGTATGTTTATTACCAGAAGCACTGTGGAAGGTGCGAATGCTACAACAAATGGCATGCGCGCTTAAATCACGTGAACATTTCCTGTAAAGATGCTGACGTAGAATCCCGGTGTCGTGAATGCTACCAACCACGAGTGTCATCCGCGTATTCTAGAACGATCCTGCGCGGGACAGACTATACATGGCTTTAGAAAGATGTTGATGATCTTTAGTGGCATCTTTTTTGGAACGGAGAGGCCACCAGTAGCACCCCTGCCCGTTTTCGTTTTTTACAACAGGGTGTTCTTTGCATTCCAACAAGCTATCTCTTTACTACCCAAATTAATGTAAAGATGTTGTCAGCGTAACCTTTCGAATGAAGCAGCCGCTACTCCTAAATGTTACTGCTTGGTGACAATATAACGAAAATTGTGGAAATGGGCAGTTTCGACGTTCACACGAACGAAGCCAGTACTTCGAAAAGGCTGAAAAACTCAACACTCTTCCCTTTCCATCTCAAGCCAACGATTGTCTGTTTTCTTTACCAGTTTTTTTGAAGACTTGTTTAATAATAATAATAATATCTGGGGTTTTACATCCCAAAACCACGATATGATTATGAGAGACGCCGCAGTGGAGGGCTCCGGAAATTTTGACCATCTGGTGTTCTTTAACGCGCACTGACAATGCACAGTACACGGGCCTCTACCATTTCACCTCCATCGAAATGCGATCGCCGCGACCGGGATCGAACCCGCGTCCTTCGGGTCAGCAGCCGAGCACCGTAGCCACTGTTCCGCCGAGGCGGACCTTTGAGGACTTGTTTGAAAGACTGTTTGCCCCAGAACTAATGATACCCGCGACTGACTTAACGCATGTTTACTCCGCAGATCTGTCTCGGCGGTGATGTTCCAGCCTCGTTCAGGGAAGAACTGGCCAAGCGACGGTTATCCCGCGAGGCGGGCGTGTCAGTGCAACGCATCGAGCGTCGCTCCCGATGGGAGTTGCCCATGCGCGTGGCGCGGCCCGGCGAGCAGCTGTCCTGGAGCTTCCAGACGGCTACGGGGGACCTGTCCTTCGGCATACGCTACGAGTCGCCTGGCAGCTCGGTCAGCGAGTACCTTATCGAGCAACAGAGGTTGCCCTCGTGCTATCTGGTGCCCGAGCGCGGACGCCTCGTCTGCGATAAGCCCGGAACATGTGAGTTGCTGAAAAGTTGTTGAAGTTTGCTGTCCCCCTTTAAACGAAGTCGTGTGGAAGAAATAACTGGGAGGACACTGGCGTCAGGGGGCTGAAAGGGGGGGGGGGGTTCTAACACCCCCCCCCCCCCCAGAAAATTGTCAATTTTGCATGTGTATGTATTCACGCACACGTACAAACGCACGCACGAACGTAAACATAAAGTATGGCTAAACCCCATCCCCCCTTCCCCCCCCACCACACACACCCTAAAAAGATTTCTCGATACGCTACTGGAGGAGGAGGAAGGGATGGAAGGAAAGGCAGTGAGGTCAACCAGACGCGGGATCCGGTTCGCTACCCTGCACTGGGGGAAGGGACGAAGGGATTAATGGAAAGAAAGGTGATGGAAGATGGTGCAATAAGGGTACATGTGCGCCTGTACATTGCACGCGTACAAGCGATCGCTTAACCCGGTCAAATTTGCAAACAGTATCTATGCCCGCGATAATGAGGAACATTTGTGTATATGAAGCGGTTAGATCTCCTTCGGACAGCAGTCTGACCGGTAATACACGAAAAAATAACGCATCAAACGTGAAAACATTTCAAAAACAGGAATCCTGAAAATATGTTGCTTGAGCAACATTCTTTCAATTTAAATGAAATAGTGAAAATGAAGCGGACATTCGGGAGAGCACAAAGCAGAACTTTGCGATAGCTCAGTAAAAATTTAAATGTTCGAATACTTTAAAGACGCTGCGATGAAACAGTTGTTCTATTGGTCTGTTGCTTTATTGGTCTATTGGCGTATCCTCATTCGTGTATTCAATTGATGCGGTTGGAAACGAATGTGCAACCTCACTTTGGTGCCTAAGTGAGTACGTTGCCCTCCACCTTTTGCAGACGTCCTGGAGTTCGACAACTCTTACAGCTGGGTCAACAGCAAGACCTTAGCCTACTTCGTGGATCTCCTACCTCCGGAAGACGAGAAAGAAAATGATTCGGCGTCGCTTTAACCGTTCCACCATAGAACAACATCTTGAGTCACCTTTGCGAACACGGCGTCCATGGTCGATCAACCGAAGCATTCTGCGGCCCCAGGTCTCCAGGCCACCCCTGAAATGCAAGGCGGAGCTGCACTACAGAGAACTGACGCGTTCGAACGGCCTTGCGACATGACAGGTGTTTTGTAATTATTTTGACTGTCCCACACTATTGACGTTTACAGGGTATCGTTACCAGTATTCGAACGGTGCCTGATATTCCAGGGAACCACAGTTCCTTCTGATCGAGTATGAATTTACATTGAGCCTGCACGAACGGTGACCCACAACCATTACTTACCAACGAGCTCTTTCATTTTCACGCGAAAGCCTCAGATGCCTTATCAAACGCGTCATCACGTGATGACGTCATATGACGTCATGTATGACGTCACCATATGACGTCATAACATGACGTCATCGTTTAGTCAAAAGGGGGCCGACCGCGGAAGCAGTGCGAAACCAGGTGATGGTGCAGAAAGCTTCCGGATGGGGGGCGGGGATGTATCAATACATCGACTGAGAAAAAAAAAGGGGGGGGGGGGTTTCGCATTCGAGTAGTCTTAGGCCAATCCATAATCCGTAGTGGACCCCGTGAATTTTTTTTTCCTGGTGCACAGCCGTGCTCAAAGTGCCTGTCGTTTTTTTTAAACGAGTAAATATTTTTTATTGAGATGAAGGTGGAGCTCTCCCAGTCCCTTCATTTATTGAAGTATTCAAAGCATTCGTCGTAAAGGGGCTAGTATTGGGGGTTCCCAGACTACTGCAGTTTCGATCACCATCGCACAGTCTCAGTAGATAAGTTATGTAACTCCTGGATGACTCCTGCATAACTCCTGCATGCATCAGTTATTGTTAGCGAAGTGCATGCTGGGAGAGTCAATGATTTGATCAGCGGCTGCATTTCTGTAGTCGGTGACAGTGCTACAATAGATTGCGAAACAAACCACTGCCCAACTCAAAGAATACTTGAATAAATGTAACGTAATATGACACAATATCAGGAAACTCTACAATACAAACTTTGTTATGAGCGGCATTGTACTTGATCACTCCAAACTTTTTAACCACACCTGCATGACTAGTCAGCCAAGATTTTTTTTTTAGCTTTAGCATGCATCAAAATATTTACGCCGTGGCGGGGAATCCAACAAGCCACTCGTGCTTAGCATAACGACTGTGGTAATACGGCGACCATATTCTCATATGCTGTAGGCTACTGTGTATGCCGTTGCGCTGTTAAGCTTGAGGCCAAAGTAAAAAAAAAAGCAAGAAACGAAAAAAAAAAAAGGATTGTATATTGTGCATGGGCTGCACGTTGAAGAACCCCCCGGATATACAAGACTATTTGGATGTCCGCACTATATGTGACGTATCTCATCATCAGATCGCAATTTTGTACAGTGAACTGGGATAGTTGGTACTGGTTCACTCTATCACAACTGCAACAAAATGTTGGCACGTAGAACCTCATAATTCAGTGAAAGAAACCAATGATGGAAAGTGACCTGCATAAAATAGCCAGCGAACCGCGATTAACTAACCTCGTAATGCCACGTGACGCTGGAGGCAAACATATTTCAAAAGCTGTGCATCGCGGGTATCGTATGTTCTGATGCCAGGAGGCACGTAGGACGGCTGTAATATGGTTGTTCTCGGCGAGGCCGGTACCGGATCCTCACGTTCTCGTCACTATGGCGATCTTGGAAAGAGCGCCTACTAAGTTAAAGGCTGACTTAGTATGCAAAAATCGTATAAGCCAACGACGTTAAAAAAACAGGAGGAAACTATGGATACTTGATCAGCAGCTCACTTTTATTGAGCAACATTGGGGCTGCACTGTCTTCTTTTAATCATTGGAAGCGGCGGCCGTGCCGGGGAGCGACCTTTTCGCCGCAAATGCGACGCTGCAGCGGCATCACCGGCTCTGCAACGTGCGTATCGTGGCTTGTTGGAATGCGGTTTGAGCTAGTATGCCGAAGAATGAACGTACGACTTCTAGATATATCGGTCAACATCCACTTTCGCGGTCGTATTATCTAATTTCGGGCAAAAATGTGATTGTATTAAACGCATGAAAATGCATTACTTCCAAGGTATAGGTTTGGCCGAGAATAAAAAGAAAAGCGTATTAGGCCGAGAAGCGTAATATGCAGTATCGTATCAACGAGATGTCAATGTATACAGAGTGCTGGGTGACTTAGTAGTCCCTGCATTGACGAATAATAGCTCAACACACGAGGAACGGCATGTCGTGCTAGTACCTTGTGTTTCAGGTTGTTCATCGTTGGCAAAAAGTTGACGCTGCAATAAAGTATGGGAGAGTAAATACGCTTGAGCGAATGCAACGTCCTGATAATGACATACAAGAGCAAGCACGCCCACACAGGACAAAGGTAAGAAAAGCGGGTCAGTGCGTTACTGTAACTTCATTTGCACGAGTTATTCGAGCACACCGATACATTCAAACCTCATTATAAAGAAGTTGCATCTAACACGAAAATAAGTTCGTTATATTCGAAAATTCGTTATAAAGGTATATTCCTAACACTATATATTGCAAGACTATCCTTCATTTACTTCGTTATAACCGATATATCGTTATATCCGGGTTCATTATATTGAGGTTTGAGTGTAAATTACTTCTCTTCATGCACACGTGCGCAACCAGAGTAAACGTGTTTAGTCGCTTTGTATGGAAATTCATGAAAATTGAATTAGGTGTGCTAAATAAGTCATTTCGGCAAAGGACGTGTGTTTGCCACACTAGCAAAAAGTGAGGGATACAACGTCACTGTCACTGCTAGGGAGCTATTCAAAAGCTTTGGCTGATACGCGTATGTCACCTAGTTATGTCCTCAGCCTCGTAAGAGGGTTAAGTATTCGTTAAGTTCTGTAGATCCTCTCGAATGGAGCTCTTTGAGGAATTCGAACTGTAACTGACACCTATTCCCTATAACTGTTAACCGAGTGTGACATTATACGATATTTCACATAAAAACCACGCGAACATGCGTTCTTCGATACGAGATGTGTAGGGTTTCCTTAAAGGGACACTAAAGAGGAACATTGAATCAGCTTAGATTGATAAATTGTGTTCTGAGAATTCTGATAACGTTAATTTCACCATTACAAGTACACTAATGCGGAGAAAATCAAGGTCAAAGTTTCTTTCTTAAATTTCGCGCCGAATTCTTCGCGCGCTTACGTCACCGATTTCAAAGTGTACTTGTCGTATTTTTGGTGGACATTTGCTCAACGAAGTTTCCTGAAACTTGGTATGTTAAGTCTCGGGCCCCCTAAGAAGACAATGTGCTGCCTTTTTCTCCGATTAGGAACTACGTGGGAACTAGTAGACGCCGTCAAATTCTGACGTCACAGTGATTGGTACCATCACAGATTGGTGCGGGAATTTCACGGTGGCGTCGCCACCTGCATTTTCTTTGCGCGTTTTATTTTCTTTTTTGCGTATTTTTCTTGTTTGCGCGCTTACCAAACGTCTTCTCGTGGTAAGCGTGGGGGCTTTTAGTGCTGTGAAGAGTAATGTACTAATACGAGAAAAATTCGTTTTTTCTTCTTTAATGTCCCTTTAAAGAGAGACGGTCGTTATTGAATGCGCGACATAGGCAGACTTGAGTGACTTTGCTTGCGCGCTACTAATGCACTAAGTTAATCTCAAGTCCTCGTTCATGATATTGATATTGTTACGTGAAGGCACACATGGGAAACAATGCGTATTTACAATATATTTACACTACGCCCAAGCGTAAGCCAAGATGAAGGAGAGAGCGCGCCCCACACCCAAAATCACGTCGTCTTCCTTGGTGCCTCTCTTGCTTCTTCAGCGTGAAATAGCCTTATAACATGAACATTGTCATCCAGTTGTTCGTAGCGATAAGCTACAAAAGAAGTCCATATGCACGGCCTTTCCCAGAAAGAAAGCTCCGTAGTTGAAAAGAGCTCGCTAGAGTTCAGAATTAGGACGAGTTCTTTCGACAACTACGAATTCACTTTCGTACTGAGTAATTTCGGTCGGATTTCCGTTGCAACTTCGTAGGCTACGACAGTTTTTTCAGTTTGCGAACCTTGCCCCACCTTGCGGACTTCCACAGAACTGATATGCCATATTCATGCTTCTTGTATGTCGACCTCGGCCAAAATGAGACAGCCACTGCATGTAATTAAACATGCGAGCTCGATCGCGCGCATGGGAGCGAAACGCCTGTAAACGCAGCGGCAAGGTCGGCACAGACAACTCTCTCGGGGTATTATAGTGCAGTGGCCGTGGCGCTATGTATATACGTTTCACCTCAGCAGCCTCGCATGCTTCCGCAAGTGAGTAACTTGCCGCCATCGTCACGGCGGAATCTTACATCGAAGGCAGAGCCAGAAGCAGAGCCGACTGTGCCAAGGCCGTCAACACGTACAGCACCGAAGGCGTTCATGGCCTCTGAGATTCCGTACGAGTTGCGTCCGTAATCTCGTAGGCAAGGCTACGTCTCTTGCACCCATAACGCGGCGGCGCTCGTTCACCGCTCAGCGTAGAGATACTGTATATGCTACATTTTACACTCCCTTGTCAACGAAGGCTCTTTGGGCGCCGCCATGGTCCTCTCTGGGCTGTTGTTAACATGCGTGACCCCCCCGAAAATGCACTGCCGAGGCTGTGACGTCGGCTTTTGTGCTCCCGTGCAACAGCCCAGAAAGGAGGGGATCCTCCTCCGTTTAAAAAGGTCTATAGGCGGTGTGTAGGGTAGGGTTTGAGTTCGAGTTTGAGTTCATTCAACCACGTGACAAGTACATGAAAATACGCTGTATGCGTGGTTTGGTGCAAAGAGAAAAAAGCTGCATGTCACAGCTTGACTGGCCCCTTCGCCCTGAAAAAAAAAGAAATCAAAATTACAAATATTACAAAAATTACAAAAAAAAAAAAAAACGCCAGGCCTGCGCGGAACGCTCAGCACAGTCACAGCGAAAGCTAGAAGAGCGGCCTTTTTTTTAAGAGGCTTTTTTAAACACTCTTGGGCAACTACTACAAGCACACTTGCATGATACCCACTACACCATAAATCATCATAACTTTTGTGTAGTGGGGAAGCGTCCACTGTGCCATTATTTGTCATTCTTCGGAAAAGCACGGTACGAGCTACAACTTGTAACGCATTATGTGCACTTTGTTGATGCTGTAGCTGACGACGATGAAGAATTATGCCTGAGAATCTTGTAATGGGTTGGAGCATTGAACGACCCACTCGTTACGAAATTCGCATTGTGTGATGCCTGGTTGTTAATTTACTGCTCTAAAACGCTTTACAACGCACGTTAACGCGATTCCTTGCCCGACATCAAGCCTGCATAGGGTCAGTTTGCAACGCAGTTTCAAGCACCGGCGTAGCTCAGTGGTAGAGTACTAGGCTGCCACGCAGAGGGCCCGGGTTCGATTCCCATACTTTCCTAGGTACTTTTAAATGCGAATGCATGTCATAGGGGCTATGTCAGGCATCCGGCGTTGTGCGGCGTTGGCGTTGTCCGCGGCAGGTGTTTTCTCTCCGCTCTCACTCCCTCTCCCATAGCAACAGCTGCGGGCGTGCGCGCTTATCCTCGCCCCTAGCAACCGGAGCAGGTGGTGCGGGTAGAGTAGCGGAGAGTGAGTGGAGAGGAGGAGCGCGCTCTGACGCGTGAGGGCGCTCGCATCGCGGGAGCTCGGCGGAGCTATATATGAAAAAAAATTTAAAAATAAAAAAAAGAAAAAAAAACAAGCAAAAAAAAAAAACAGGCGCTGCGCCGTGCTCCCGACCGGGCTGCAGAAATTAGGCGCCTTTTCCTTCTTCGAACCACAACCACCATATATAAATGGAGTGATGCGCGCGCGAAATGCATTCGCATTTCCTCACGATTCCCTTCGGGGAGGTGGGGGGCATTTTTTTATTTATTTAGTTTTTTTCTTATTTCTCGCGACAGTGGTTACGGACACCGGCGGCGGCGGACAACTACGGCGCAAAAAACGGCCCTTGTTGTCATCTCATAACCACTTTCGCTCTAAAAGAATGTATGTGCGTTACTTGGTCTTAAATGGCCCAGTTTCAATCCGTGAGTATTGTACAAAGCCAGGTATAGCCAAAGAAATGGGGCGGGCAAAGGGGTAGTGTTGCCGTTCGGAACGTTTCAGTATGTGTAGGCATTTGTATGTGTATATTGTTACAATGTTACAAGTAACAACTTATACACGCATATATACAAACACATGTGCACATGTGTACAAAGCAGTCGTAACCCCTTGAAACGAAATCGTGGTTACGTTCGTGCTTGTAGTGTCATTGCTGTACGTCAAGTTCCTTGACTCAACGCCAGGAAGAATATTCGCTGAGCGCGTTCATAGAAGTCTCGTGAAGTTAAGCAGTTAGTGTAAGGAGTAGTAGTATTACTTTCTATATACTATAAGGGAATAGTGCTCAGCACCACAGGGAAGGGTGTAGGCGAAAAAAAGAGCACAAAAGCGGAGAATGAGACAGACAGTCTAAATAACACGAAGAGTAGAGACTTGAGCATGTTTGTAGGTCCTACTAAATGTAAGAGCCGAGCAAAACGCATATACCGGTGTGTATCTTTTTTTAGTCAATAGATCGTAATGAGGCCCCGCGCTTATGCATTTAGAACGAGAACGCCAGCATTAGTAGACTGCGGAGAAGAAGCGAAAAAAAAAATGAATAGGTATTCTGTTACTAAATATTGTTGCATTGTGAGAAAGATTATGCCGTGAAGAATTTGCGATTTTTGCTGTTTGGAGTTTTCACGTTTTCTGGTGTCGATTTCACGTTCTCCTGCCACAGTAAACAACGATGTCGTCGCTCGGTTGCAGCAGGTGCACATCGATGCTTGGAAGCGAGCCTAAGCGCGGGTCCGTTAGGTGATCTGTATTCATCGAACAGAAAGAAACGAAGACAGCGGTGCGTTGAGAATTATTTTGTTAGGAGCGAAGCTCCTTAGGCCGTCACCCCGCCGTCGCCGTTGAAGCTCCCTGGCACGGTGCCAACTGTGGCGTCTCCCCCTCACGCGGGAGGAAAATTGAGCTTTATGAGCGCTGGAACGCGGATGGCGTTCGCACGATGCGCAAAGCGCCAGAATACGAACGTACGCGAAACAGAGGCAGATTAGCCTCCCTCTCCCTCTTTCATCGACTTTGCCCTCTCCCCTCAAACCGGCGAACACGCAAAACCATCGCTTCACCTTGTCGTCCGCCCAGTGTTGGTCGGTTGCCTGGACCACGGCCGTGCCTGGACAATGAAACGCCGCGCGCCGAACGCCGCGTGCGTCCCACCCATTTCTAAGGAGCTTCGCTCATCGGTTGTATTCGTACACGAAACAACTGCTAGTTTTGATTTGCCCGCGTACAATCGCGAAGAAAGAAGTTGTGTGCAAGTGATACCAGCAGCGTGGGTCTGTCATCGCGACAGCCACCTTGACGGTGACGCCGGCGACCTTCCAGACCTCAGCAAGAACAGCCGCTTAAAAGCAAAACTGCAATTGGAAACAATACGTAAATTAGGCGACCCGTTTCGCGAACTGCGTTGCATCCGTGGTCGGTATTTCGGTTGCTTACTACTGCTGATACAAGAACGCTTAAGATGGCCTACACTATACCACGTACACCGGGCTCGTCAGCGTCGGCGGGAGGTGTGTTTGACCGTGGCCTCCGAGATTAGCCGGCTGCATGGTTTGACGCTTTGCGATGACAGTGATTTACGATAATAAAATCACAAATACAAAGCTTCGTCTACGCAACAGACGCGTTCACGTATATTATGCGATAGACAGCATGATTTTCCCTCCCCGAAAACTGCATTCTTGACCACAGGAGTAACGAGCCCGTTTCAACCACTTGGAATTGCAAACGTGAGACGCCCGCTCCTAGCCGGTCATGGCCAAGATTTCTGCTGCCTGTCGATGCGAGAGGAGAGAGAGGGGGAGAGGAGTTTTTTATTTTTACTTTTTTAAAGGGTTTGCGCATGCGCAGTAAGGGTGGTCACGCCGCACACCACCACCGGATGGAGCTTCGCCATAAGATGCTTCACATCAAATAACGTGAGCGTCTCCAAATACAGGAAAAGGACGACGCCGACCCTCTATGCACCGAAATATAGGAAATGCTATGTTCTAGTTCACTATAGCCTTTGCGTAGGATTTCCAATGGTGCAGTTACTTCTTGGCCGTGCGATTTTTAGATGCGAAGCAGTTCTTTGACTAGGCTGTGTAACGCTGTCCCTCCGTCCGTGCGTCCGTACGAACGCGCTCCCCTCGCCGCAGGTGTTGGAGCGGTGCCAAGTAGGTCACGCCGCAGCTGCGCGTTGACGTCGCGCTCCCCTCGCAGTGCACGCTGACGTCACTCTCTCCCTTGCCTGCCGCGCGCTCGCAGCAGCGCCCGCAGCTGCCGCCTGACGCGCGCCTAACGTACGCGTTGAAACATTTCTGTACGTGTCACCTCTCTCTCGCTTCACCCTCTCCACCGCTCCCATGCGCAACGCTGCTGCTTCGCATCCCATCAGGGTTCCCTTTGGGAAGATGGTGTAAATTTTTTTTATTGCAATTATATGGACACTCTCGGCTGATTTTCGCCGTCGCCGTCTGTCGACGCCGTCATGTCCCGGATATGTATATATAAAAAAGGCATAAAGAAAAATAAATCGTAGAAAAAAATTCCAAACCACCTGACCGGGGATTCGAACCAGCGACCCCTCGCTCCGCAGCCTGCTGCGCTAGTTCAACACAGCCACACGCTATGCTTTTTTGTTCTTCTCTTTAATGCATGGAATCATTACTTGCAATTGTTGCGAACTGCACACATCATAATTTGTCACATAAGAATTGTTTTAACATGCACAACACCTACGTTTTTCCAAACAGTAGGAGGCACTTCAAAAGTCAGGCAAACACACACAAGCGTCCAGAAGTGCAAGCCACTCCGGAACGGGGTCAAAGGTTTCAACAACACTGCGCACTTGAGCAGCTTCTTCTCGGAAGACAGACCTCGTCGATCGTGGTGGCTCGGCGTGTCGGTCAATCATGCGACTTTTCCACAGCGAATAAAGTCCTAATAACATGAACAGATCATATGGCGTATTATTAGTGACGCTCTTTTTGAAAGGGAGGAACCTAATACCATGAGCTGTGAGAGGGAGGTCTTTTCGGATTGTTCTCTTTACAATGTCCCAAAAATAAAATGCGTCACGACAATGAATGAAACAGTGCTCTATCGTCTCAGGTTGGTTACAGAGTCTACAATTTACAGTCCAGGGCACATATATTGATTTTTCATTAAAGGAGCAGTGACACCAAATTTCAAATCGAGCGCAAAGAGCGGGCAAAGGCTCAACTGCGCGTTCGTGCCATGCAACATCGACACTATTTTGACGTGTTCAGCTAGCGTCTAGGCCACGCCTCAGACGCTGAGTGACGATGCGCGAGCAACGCTGACGTCGACAAGTTTAATGTTTTCATCGTGGTGCCTACTTGCGGTACCGCCTGGCGGCGACGCCAAGCTGCCTGGCAACGGCGTCGCTCGTTTTGTTTTGCTTGGTTTGGGCTGCGCGTTCGTGTGAATCCTGCGTTTTCGTTGTGCCGCTTCGGGTGGACTGTCGTGGAGTCATGAGCGCGAATGTGATTATTCGAAGCTACGATCTCCATCGCATTACGTGCCAGCATGCCGTGGAACCGTTGTGCGCTGCAATCATGCTCTTCAAATAAGAAAAAAAGCGAAAAGTATGGCGCGCCATTGCGAAACGCTACCCCCCACAACGCGCTCACGGAATCAAAATGACAGGCCTCCGCGTTTCACTTTTTTTTTCTTGTCGCGTTTCAGTCTATGAGCAGTATACATTACAGTTGACCCACATGGCAACATTCACTAGCTGACCTGTTATTACGACACATTGGTTATGCTTAGGTAGACGCAAACATGACAATAACCGATCAAAGTTCACCAGTACGGAACGTATGGTTCAGAGAAATATTATTTCAAACAAATAACAAGCACGCAGGGTTCACATGCGTAGTTGTGACATGTCTTGCCAGCCAGCATTGCCCAAGCGCGCGTCTCCAGCTGCCTCCTCGTCGCTGCCAGGTCGGGCGTCGATATCAGAATCACTACTCTGAAGAGGATCGAATCGTAAATGATTCATCACGTCGCGAATCGCAGCGATTCCATATTCCTCAGTGTTTTTATCGTCGCTTCTGGACGCTCTTGACGGCGGCGGCGACGATGGGTGTGGCGAACACATGCCTACACGTGCGCCCCGAGAAGACGAAATGTCAGCTGAAGCTCGCGTCACCATTTCGTGCGGCCACGTGATCAGATGGGGCGTGACCGCGGGAGGTGGCCGCTTGGCAGCGTTGGCTGCGCTAAAAATTGGCGGGCTTTGCTCCCGTTTTGAATTGCGTTCGATACTGGAATACTGATCATTATTACATATATTAATTCGTCGCTTTGTTGCATAATCAGTACCTAATCGTTACTAGGGGATCGATAACTACACGTTGACGCAAAAAACGCGACATGCGTAAAGTTGATGTCACTGCTCCTTTAAGCCATGTCTTCACTGGTAGAGTGGAGGTGTGTAGCTTAAAGAAAAATGTTTTAGCTGCTGGAGATATACACATTCTACGTACACGGAATAATACATTACGACCAGACAAAAGCGAATATGGCCGTCGATAAACAGGTTCAGGGAAAAGGCTGTTCAACAGTGCCGCGGTTAGTGCTCGTGCCAGCGATATAACGGCGAGCTATTCATATGCACCATTTGCAGCTCGCGATACGCAGATCTCGGAACAGCTTGAGCGTGTTTTCTATCCCGCAACGCTTTTACAGCTTATTTCAGATTGAAAACTGTCCTTGAGATGAGCACGAAAAAGTGGCTCCCTTCTGTACCACTCATGATGTAGAAAAAAAAAAAGAACACCGGGCACACTTGGCGTCAGACGCCACCGCGTGGCAAGAGACGCAGAGGGGCCATTCCACGTGCCGCAGTTTAAAAGATAAAGTATCAAACAGCGTCGAAAAGTCATATAATCATATAATCAATCCTTGGCCAATCCCCCCTGAGTGGGTATGAACAATGTCAGAGGCAACAACAACAACAGCGTCGGCTTCTGCATTGTGGACACTCGCAGCGCGTAGCTCAATACAAACACGTAACAACTGCGACAGTTGTTAGTTCACGCTTGCCCTTTGTATACCTATGCGTCCTTTTCGAGCGTCCTTTTGCTGCGGCGGCGCGTTGCAAGTATCGGGCTGCTTGTCGTTCTTCTTGTGACAAACTAATTTCTTGCTATCGCATTCATTGCTTCGCCCTAGTGGCAAACTGTGACTTTTTCTTTGATAAAGAAAAGCCGATTCCTTCAATAAAACTGATTCCTGCGTTCTGTAGCAATACAGAATATTCTGTCCCTTTCCAAAAAAAGGAATTGTAAACAATACTATACGGTGCTCGCTTTGCACGCGGACTTGAACCACTGGCCGGACCAGCGTTAGATAATTTGATTTGCAGAAGAGCTCAGCAAAATACAACCGATGAGCGAAGCTCCTTAGAAATGGGACGCAAACGACTATGCGCCTAATCTCGCTGCTGGCGTTTCATGAAGGCGGTAGGGTGGGCAGCGGGTGGGGAGAGCGTCTGCTGCGCTCTGGTGGCGGGAACGATTGAGCGAGTGGTGGTGGTTGTGGTTCGAAGAAGGAAAAGGCGCCTAATTTATGTAGCCCGGTCGGGAGCACGGCGCAGCGCCTGAGCGAGTGATTGCGCGGCGCGCGCAGCGCAGCGAGAGGGAGACAGGTGGGAGAGGGGTGCGAGCGGTGATGCGGTGGCGAGCTTCGAAGGCGGCGACGGAACGACACGCGCGGTGTTTCATTGACTGTCCATGTTCTGTGAGCAGCCCTAACTAATCTCAAGTGGGAATTTTACTGTCGTTTATTAACGCGAAGTGTTTTTCTAGGAGCGAAGCTGCTTTAAGCCCGCACACCCCGCCGTCAGCGCCGCCGAAGCTCCCTGCAACATAGATGCGGCGCCGGCGCAAAAAGACAATGAAACGCCGCGCGCGCCGAACTCCAGGCGGTTTGGTTCTATAGAACTTTTCTGGCGCGCTATAGCGCGCCAGAAATTCGAGGTTATAATAGAGGAAATAAGCTCTGTCCACAACTGGTTAAAATGGTCGTCTTAACTTTCAAAACCTTTATCGTGGATTGTGAAATAACAACCATCATTCTAGCGCACTACGGGCGCTAGAATGATGGTTGTCAATTTTTTTCCTCTTTTATTCTTTTTTATTTTTCTGATCTTGGTGTCTATCTTGTATATTACTATAATTTTGTTGGGATAGCCGGCTCCAACGTAGCCTACGTTCCCATATTTTTCGTATATATATATAAAAAAGATATTTGTTGCTGTTGCCTGTTATGAAAGAAACACGGGTTATAGCCTGTGAGGGCCACCTAAACAGTTATATAGCGCCCCTCTAAGCAAAATATGCGTGGTATGCTTATTTGCGATGTTCGTTATGAAAAACTCTATATACTCCTTCTCACAAACCGACTTACAGCATCAACAACAACTACAACAACAACAAAAACAACAACTACAATTACAACAACTACATCGATACTACTACGACTACTGCTACTAATAGTAATAATGATTATTATAATAAGCGCCGAAAACAAGCCCACAGAAAGATCACGTAGACAGGACGAACGTTCTTTTTTTATTACTTGGCGCCGACCATGTATCGCAATACTTCCTTTCCCTCGTTGTGCAATGAGCTTAACTGAATTAATTATTGCTTTATCGTCCATCCCCTTAAGGACAACACATCTACACAAGTACCTTTAGCCCGATAAAAAGTGCTTATGAATGCATCTTCTTCGCTCTTAGTTTGGCGATCACATTTCATGGTATACTGCATAATTAGCTTCAAAGTAACGGATCCACAGTGACAAAAATTGTCATTGTTAGATATCGTGGTAGAGCAGCTTAATGCAATTATTTTGCTAGCATTAATCATCTTCATGTTCTCCTTCTGCTGATGAAAGTAAAAGTTATAGTTAAAGTTATTTGCGAATTCTCGGGGACGTATACTTTAAATAACAAGTAGCACTTACACATTCCGCAAGTTTGTTTTCAAACGCTGCCAAATTCTTGGCCTATACATCATCATAGATTCGTGGAACGGTTTGGCCAAGGACATTATCCTCATAGTTGATCCTAATTGTTGCCATCGCTCGCAACATTATGAGAGCAGTGAGTACGTGCCAACATTATAGTATTCAGGAGAAAGTGCTGATTATACATCCGTAGCGAACGAAAATATTCTTATTAAACAAACAAAACTAATCCTCGTCTTTTTTTTTTTCGAATTATCTTATTTCGAACCACCCCATTTTTGGCCACTCCCACAGAGTGGGTGCGAGACAGTAGAACGAAGGATTTACAGCGACATCTTCTACACAGTGTTTAGGACATTACTATTATTATTATTAAGAAGAAGAAGAAGAGGAAAGTCATGGACCTCCAGTCATAATGATTTCTTGTTTGTGTCAAAGGTTATGCAGCATGGTTCATTCAGTAGTACAAAATTCGGATTCATCATGAATAACTCTTCTTTTTAATTGACGCCGTAACCTCTAGTAGGATTTGAAAACTTATAAGACCATATGATCCGTTCGTCTGTTGGCCGATCTCCCTGAATGGTGGGTTCCAGTCATACCAAGATCATCATCACCACCATCAGTGGCTTTGATCCTTCTGAGGTAAACAAAGTCGTTTGGGTTTTCAGACCATTTGACCATCTGGGTTTCTCTAACTTGTACTTTATGTACAAGTCAGAGAATCCCAGATGGTCAGAATTAGTCAGCAGATATGTATTATAGTCCCATTGTGGTTTTGGGACGTAAAACCCCAGAATATATATGTCGCTTGATCTCTCGCTAGCTGCATTCAGTCGCAACAACAACTGCCGATAACATTCTGCAATGAACGCTGTTAGATTGTTGTGGCACTTTTCGTTGACATTTGAAAAAGAAAAAAAAAGCAACCGGTGTCCTAGGTCTTCTCGCCGAAACGTTGATTCCGCCAGGGCAGCTCAATGTTTGACCCTTTTGTGGTAACTTATGTCGCAGTCATTTAATACTTTAGAGGACTTCCAAACCACTCCGACATTAAAGACGAGAGAGTGGTCTTTTTCTCGCCTTAACTTCGCCTTCACTTCAAGCCGGTGGACCGCGTAACCACTAAGCATTGAGCTTATCGGGATTTCGCTCTTTTCGACTACAAGCTGTTGTCTCCGCTTGCGCACAGTCGAAAACGCACAGAACGAAGTGCCCTCAGTTGACCAAGCCCGATGGTCATGCGATACAACGCAGAACGGGCGTGCGACTGCATGGCAAGGCAGGACAGGAGACAATTCACAGCTAATATACCTCGTATATGGACCAATCGAGAGCTTATTTCCTAGTGACGTCACGTGAACAAACTGCTGGCGTCACGAACTGCGCGCAAAACACGGGAAGCGACGCGCTCGTTCTTTGCACTTACAGAGGTTGTTTAATGGCCTTTAATACGTTTATTTTAAGTACGGTCACACTCTGCTACGACCAATAAGGCAGCACACTGAAAGTTGGCATTGGTTATGTGCGAACTGATAACAATTAGCCCACTTCTCTATGCCTTGCAGTGTAGTTGTCAAAATCATCTTCCAACAATACGTTCGAATACGCTAAGTGCGCTCTCAGGACTAGGCCGCAAGTTCACCTAAAAAAGAAAGTGGTCATAATTACTCTCGTGCCAATTTGCCATAATTTTCATTTCGCAGAATCCTTGCTACGTTTACGTGTCCTGGCAGCCGAGACAAAAACTGAACCTCACGGTGACAGTGTGCTTCCGCTGTATTTCCCGCTTTGCAAGAACGATCTGTTGCCTGGAGGGACAGCGCTGTACGTGTGGGATGACTAGCGCTTCGTGGCCCTCCACGAAAGAGCCGAACAGCTCATCGCCGGCGTCTTCACTCTCAGTTCCCACGTTCAAACAAACGAAATTACTGAGGTTATTTTTGCTGTGCACTGCAATCAGCCTCGTTCCCAGCGCAATATTTCTTTCCGGTGTCATGTACAAGCATGTCCAGCACTCCCAACCACAGTTGCTCAAGAAACTTATCGAGACCAATTCATCCGCCAAGGAGTTGGGTACGTCGCGACTAGCCTGCAACGTGAACGACTCGAGTAACTCGATGACGTCATCCATCGAGTGCTTCAAACCTGGAACGGTTCCTGGACTTGGGACAAAGATGTGCGCCTGCCGGGACGGCTGGCACGGCGCCGACTGCGCCGTCCCCAGCGCAGTCTGGTCGACGCCGGCGTTCCGTCAATGGTACTCGGAAGGCCTCATAAGGCGTCGGTCGCGGCCGCGCGCGGTCTTCAACGGCGTCACCTTGAACCACGAGCTCGACTTGCTCGAGATACACGTGGCCGAGCTGAGCGACGTGGTGGACCGCTACGTGGTCGTCGAGTCCAATACCACCTTCTTCGGCGCGGCCAAGCCGTTGTACTTGCAGTCGAACCTGAGGGCCGGCAGCTTCCTGCGCGAACACGCCCGCAAGATCGTGCCTCTGACGTTGGGACCGCTCGAGTGCGAACGCTGCGATCCGTTTTGGCCCGAGTACCGCTCCCGCAACTTCACCTGGCACGAGGGCCAGCGGTGGCTCGGAAACGTCGCGGACGACGACCTGTACTTGTTGACCGACGTCGACGAGCTACCGAACCGCGACGTCGTCCTCTTCCTGAAGTACCACGACGGCTACGGAGAGCCGATCGGCCTGACGCTGCGCTCGTTCCTCTACGGCTTCTTCTGGGAGCACAGGAGGGCTACGCGCGTGTTCGCCGCGTGCACCGTCGCTTCCTTGCGCGCCGCCTACGCGAACAACGTCGAGAAGCTACGTCAGGGCAGGCGTATCGAAGCCGGGACGATGCCTGCCGGCACTGGAACGGTGTCCGAGGCGTGGATCATCGAAGGAGCACGGCCGCGCTTCGCCGGCTGGCACTGTTCGTGGTGCTTCAACGCCTCAGGCATACAGGTGATGCAGTCGGTTGCTGCGGCACGCGTAGCAGGACGCGGTCACGTCGTCACATTTATCATGGATAACGTTTACATTAATCAGATTCTTCGGTGGCTGTTCGTTCCGTTATGGCTCTGAAGGAATACTAAAAAGCAACACTAGGTCACTTGGGTATTGTAACGTGGTCGTGGCGGTGAAGCAGGCGGCAGTCGGGCTGTTCAAAACAAAACTTTTTATTAGGCGAACTTGTCCCCAGAAAATGAAAAGTCAATGTACTATCCGCGTCAAATGAAACCCGAACAGCGGCAAGCATTCGCAGTGGTATAGTGCGCGCCGTCCAGTTATCACTAGAGGCCGGATTTATAGGCACTAAAAAATCGGGTTTTAGGCGCCAAAAATAGGCAGGCAAAACACAGTTTTAGGCCCCCAAAATCGTAAATATAGGCACAATAAATTTTTACAAAAATTCAAATTTTCGAAAACAGACGTGCGTGACCTGTGTCTACGACAGGAAAGCAAAACAAAGTTATAGTTTATGATGGCACAAAGGCACCAATTGTTTAGCATAGCCTTTCAATTGTCTTTCTTCCCGCACGGTTTGCAGAACATGGTCCCTCCTTTTATTGTCCAGCATGGTGAGTTAAGTGTCCACCGTCGAAGAAACACGCTCCTGGGTCTCTTTCTTTTAGGCATGGCTGAGAAGGGCAGCACAGGAGTAAATAGCCAGACCGCTAAAAGGCCAGAAGGGTCTTTTAGCCTCGTATTAACCGGGTCTAATCGCACAGGGTCAATTTCTCCTCTGTCTGTGAACACCTTAAAGGGCCCCCCCACCGGGTTTGAGCATTTAGAACAGGCACGAGAAACGCATGCACTGGGTGCTCACGAACTCGTCTGCCAAGATTTACAACGCTACGCGCCCCGGAAAGAGGTGAAATGTCAGAATGAACGCCGCTTGCTCTTAATCTCACGGGCGCACGCCCCAACATGGTGGAGGTGACGTACAAGGAATGGTCCTGCGTACGTCACGGTAGTACGTGACACTGCGAGAATTTTCGAAGCGACATGTGTAATTTGTGCAATTTGTTGCTTGAATAGAAGAATGAAAGTTGATAGAAATATTAAAACGTACAAACGGAATCTGTGCGCTTTTTTATTTATTTTTTTTTAACTTCTAATCAAGCGAGATGCGAGACTCAGCTTCCTCCATTTCATTTGCGTTCATGTTCTCGCCGTTCCGGCGTCGTGCCGGCGCCAGCCCTGACAACGCTTGGCGTGTTTTTTGTGCATCGTCTGTTAGAGCAGTTCCAGCGGTGCGACGCTGTGTGTCGTTGTAAGGATACATGATCCATGTCCAGCCTCTCCAAACGTGCGCACAGGCAGTACACTACAGAGAACGCCGAAACGACACAACACCGCTTGCGTGCACGACCTGGCTTGGGCATGTCATACAAATGTAACCTCGCGTGCGCATAACGTGTTGATGCGTCTGCGTCATGTGATCTTCAGGCTCCGAGTTGCTCCGGTACCAAAGAGGGCAGGGAAGTAATTTGGCTTGCGAAGTCTACACGGGGTGAGTGGCAAAGATTTCAAGCTCACCTCCTCGCATCATGCCTTTCGCAGCTCATAATCAACCAATTAAAAAAATATTGTTGTACAAAGCTCTCGATTGGGCACGCAACGACTTCCAGTGCCTAAGATTTCTGATGTGACCTGGTGAAGCGCCCCGCCCTTTAAGAAGTAAATTACAAGCAAAACAAAAACCACGTGGACACCTGATTGTTTTTTACCAACTCCACGGTTTCGCATTCGTTCTCCATCTTCCTGCGGCTCCACAGAGGCACCTCCTGTTCCTCCCCCCCTCCCCTCACACACACCCAGGTCTTCAAGCAGGTGCTTCAATTCTTTGGGAACACCGGACTGGAACGCCTGCTGTAAAAGCCGCCCGCCACGTCCTCGGCCACGGACGCCACTCTCCTCTTCATCCCCTCTCCTCTTCCCACCTTTATTTTCCTCTCCTCCCATTTAGGGTTGCAAAAATAGCGTTTTTTCCTCTCCTTCTCCTCCCCCGTCCTCCAGCCGCTCGCGCCATGTCAGTGCGGTGGCATAAGGTGACAGGCGCGTCCCATTTCACTGCTGCTAGCGCCTGCTTTCCGGAAGTTAGTTGAACTAGGGAACTATGTTGCAGCCCATACAGTTCCGAAAGGTCAATTTTGCCCGGTAACATAAATAACGGTCTCCAACTGTACTCGAAAGCAAAATTTGAGGTTAAATAGTGTTCATATAGGCACCGATTTGGAAAATAGGCATTTATAGGGTTTTATAGGAATTTAGGCACAAACGTCAAAAATAGGCATTCATAGGCACTATAAAAACACTATAAAAGCCCTCACCAACCCCTAATTCGTGCTCATATATCAAAGTGGCACGATAGGAACGCAAGCAAAAAAATAGGCATTTGCCTAAAATCCGGTCTCTAGTTATCACCACTGACAGGCGCGCGCATCCGGTTCGGCAGCACTTCGCATACATGCGCGCCTGTCCACACTGATAACTGGACGGCGCACACTATACCACTGCGAATGCTTGCCGCTGTTCGGGTTTCATTTGACGCAGATAGTACGTACAAGCAATACACGCTACACTGATAGTGGCAGTCCCAGTCGTCGGCCGTCGTTAATTGTTTGATCATCGGCGGAACGCGTCGTTTATTTTTACATCCGTGATCGAACCTTCCAGCTCTGGTGCTCGCGTTACCTCTCGAATAATCTCGACTAGTCGCGTTCTGCTCGTAATTTTTGCAGAACAACCTGAAACAATCGCGAAGCTTTCTAAGCATTGCTGCGTGGCCTGCGCCGAGCGGTGCTAACAGTTTTTGTGGGTGAAACACGATAACATCGAAATAATGACATGAGGGCGCGTGGCAGTATCATTTTTCTTGCAGGCATTGTTGTCGTTTATTTTCCAGACGAAGGTTATTCGTCACAACGGCGACGACATCCGCGACGACTATTGCGACGATGACTGCTGCAGATTGTCGTTTGACGCAACCTTAATGAAAACCAAGAGATCATGAAGCCAAGGAAGGCAATAATGATACCTGATGTTTAATGTGCCAAAACCACGACATGGTCATGAGGCACGCCGTAGTGGAGGGCTCCGGTAGTTTTGAACATCTGGTGCTCTTTAACGTGCATCTGACATCGCACAGTACACGGGCCTCTAGCATTTCGCCTCCATCGGAATGCGACCGCCGTGGCCGGGAATAGAACCCGCGACCTTCGGGTTCGCAGCCGAGCACCTTAACCTCTATACCACCGCGGTGGACTGAAACCAATGAAGGTATAGGGGAGGCGGTAAATTGTCACTTCGTCCACTTTACTTTCTTCACGTCTATATTGTCACGGGGTCGTGACGTGGACGAAGACCGCAGTGGGCTTCTTCAAGGTGTACCTCTTTATTTGACCGAACTTGTGGCCGCGAAACGGAAACTCAAGCTACAGCAAGCAATTCACGCGCTGTACACGCGAGCGCGTGGCCTGCGCTCTGCGGCAGCTGCCAACAGCACCACCAGCCGGTAGATAAAGAAAGCACTCCCTCTTTTGGCGTCATCTATAGGAAAACAAAATAACGAGTCATGGCCAGCGGACAAGCGCTGCTAGATTACGCTCCCGCTTTGGTCGCGCAGCGGGCGATGCCGCCAAAAGCGGACGTGCTTTCTTCAGCTTTCGGCTGATGGTGCTGTACGCAGCCGTCCAAGAGCGCAGGCCGCGCGCTCGCCTGTTCCCTTTCATAAAGGACGACATTGTACACTGATATTGGCGCACAGAGCGGGGGTCGGTCGTCGAAAAACTGACAAGCGGCCAAGCGCGTCGGCTTTTATACATGTATCGTCGAAGATTCCAGCGTTATCGCTAGCGGCCGCGTAAGTTCCAGAACTAACTGTAATGTTCGCGTTGTGCGCGTAATCTCATCGGAAGGTTCTAAGATTATCTAGACAGTTCCCCGTCATTTGGGCGCGCTTTGCGCGAGACAGCAGTTACACTGTAATGGGGCGGTAACATGAAAATAGAAAGAAAGGGGCACGTGTGGCAATATTATAATTACTACAATACACCGAAAACTGTACAATTAACGCCCCCCTTTACCTTCTTTGGCTTCATTATCTGCTGGTTTTGATTAAGATTATGTCAAACAAAGAAGGGAGCCCTCGAAATTCCCTTCTTTCATTCATTTTGTCGTTCATGTTGTTGTACCGCAGCATAAGCTCATGTCGGCTCAGCGGGACGACGGCGTACGGTGGGGCGACGTGGCCCGGAACACCGACCTGGCCCACATCGAGACTCTCAGGAGGGAAGGAAGGTTCTTCGACGAGGGGCAGGGGACCGTCAGCGAGAACGGCTACGACGTAGCTCCGGCCTACGTCATCAGGAACAAGAAACGATTTCTTTACTTGCTGGAACCGTAGAAAACCTCGCCATGGAATCGCGTAATAACTTGGAGGGGAAAGTATAATTCCACAGGGGCACCTTACGAACGTAAATACATGTCAAAACGTGCCGGTGATGTATACGTACGCTTCATTCTCTGCGTTCCTTCTCTTGTTTGTGTACTCGCTCATTTTTGTGTGCCCCCAATGTTCCACTAACTTGAACTACGATGTCTAATATGCCGATGTTGTTATATCAAACGAGTGCGTTACTTTTGCACGGAAGTTACCGTGGGACAGACGACGTAATTGTTCAGATCACAGGACTTCGTTGAATGCTGTTCACGCCGTGCTGGATTAACACAGCTCACGTTCAATTTCATTACCTACGTAAAGTGTTTTGCATGTGTTTAACTTCTTGCCCATGATGACTGTGTTCCAAATGTTGAGAGTTGTCGCCTCTTGGAAGTGCGATCTGACTTTCTGGCACGTGCAGCTGCGCGCGAGTGCGCGGCTTGCAGCACATTTAATGAGCAGCTCTATTTTATATATATATATATATATATATATATATATATATATATAGTTCAAGCTGACGTGTTGCATTAGCGTTTAATGAACCACGTCACAGTAACGGTAATTTTTGTTAATAAGCACTGTTACATTAACCCGTTTCACCTTTGTTTTATGTTTCCCTTCTTTTTGTTTCGTATGGTTGTCCCAATTGGCGGGGCAGTGTCGATAGTACCGCGTTTAGCTTCCATTCCTTCGCCCAAACTGCGTAAACAACGTTCATTCTACTTCGAACATTCCCTTCTGCAGTCGCTCACGCAGCAGCAATGATGAAACCGACCGATTAATTTTTGTACTATTTGGCCCAGCCATGTGCGAGAAGCATGACGCATCTGTTCAGGCTCCTATGTGTAGGTCGTGCAATTCCAAACACCTTTTAACGAAAACATGACGCCGTATTAAAAAAAAATAAAAAAATAAAAAAAAACGGGAGAAAACTTTTTATACGAGAGGGTTACTCACTGACCCGCCTTCGGTGCGTTCAACCTTCATAACAGTGATTGATATTGAAAGAGTCAGAACTGTTTTCGCTATAGAACTGCCCTGCGTACAACACTATAGTAACTGTTGGCTTTCAACCAACGTCCTGTTTGTCTATGCGCTGTCGATCGTTTTCTTATTTCTCGGAAACTATGGTGAGTGAACAAAAGGTTTGTGATTTGTTGCCTCTTATATTTATAAGTGACGCTAGTCATTTCACGCTAGCCTGAAGTAAACCTTTTTTTTTTTCGTAGTCAGACATGACGGAAGCGAATCCGCAAGTGAAGTCAGGCCTCCGCCACATGGCTGATAATCTCATGTTCCTATATTAATACTGAGAAATTACCTCTTCCGAGGAATGATTTCGGTTCGTAATGCAACCGAACACTTGTCTTACATTATAATACCAGTTATGGGCCAACCATCCTACCTGAAGAGGCCAAATACGTTCACTAGCTAGAACCGCTTTGTGTGCCCTTCTGTCATTTCATCTGTTGCCCCTGCCCCATTATAAACCTCAACATTAACACAAAGTAACCCGTCATGGTGGTCTAGTGGTTGTGGTACTCTACCGCTGACCCGAAGGTCGCGGGATCGAATCCCGACCGCGGCGGCCGCATTTTCGATAGAGGCGAAAATGTTCGAGGCCAGTGTACTTAGATTTAGGTGCACGTTAAAAAACTCCAACTGGTCGAAACATCCGGAGACCTCGACTACGGCGTCCCTCATAGTCATATTGTTGTTTTGGGACGTTAAACCCCAACAATTATTATATTAATAGAGAGTTTTAGCGCCGGGGACCCCCAGCCCACCGCGTACGCACGCTCTTGCGTTCCTTTGTACTCCCAGCTGCACCCACGGATAATACAAAGGAACGCAAGAGCGTGCGTCCGCTGGAGGCTGGGGGCTCTCCGGCCACTAAAACTCTCTAATAACACAACGTAAACGTAGCGTCTTTGACGGCTAAAAGCAGTGGCGTAGCCAGGGGGGGGGGGGGGAGGGAGGGGGGTTCAAACCTTCTTCGATATTTTTGCATTTTGCTTGCGTATATATACACGCACACATACAAACGCACGCCCGAACATACATAAACTATGCTTAACCCCCCCCCCCCCCCTCCTCCCGAAAAAAAAATTCTGGCTAGCCTACGTGCTAGTTCACGCCCCGACGGACCTAAATAAAGTTTTCCATACCATACCATACGCCCCTGGCTAAAAGTATACGTAAACTAACGCTCGAGCGACTGTTAAGATGTCCAGGCCCCACGATGACATAGAGCCGTTGTGAAGGACAGGCGCGATTAACGGGATCCCCGATGCGCGAGCATGTGTGTCTCGCTTGACGGCGACCTACAGCGCCGCCGCGGAGCGGTAGAGCAACGCGAGACGACGGCGATACGTAGGGCACGCAATGCTGGCCTTGGCACAGTATAGGCGCCGGAAGCCGCCATGAACGCCGAGAACGCTGTCGCCGCCGAGCAGCTGAGCGCCAGTGAGCGCGCCGCGCTTGACCAGGTGAGAAAACGTGGCGCGATTTTTAATTGTCGTTCCGTTTCAATTAGCACCTGGCGAACGCGAGCGCTCAGGTCTGTAATGTTCTCCATTCGCATGACCGATAAGTCGATCACGACGCGTCTGGCTAGAGCTGCATTTGTATCCATGGAAGAGAGAGAATGAAAAGAACAAACGTTAGCTATACCGCCAGTCGCTTCTCGAGGCTATACTGACAGGAGTAAATGTTTTAAGGTAGTTTCAATGTTTGGAGACAGATATGGTCTCTCAATGTTTGAACTTATTCTTTCCTGAGAAAAGTACCAAATTGGTCCCGAAACGCCTGGACTAAATTTAGTAGACACCTGGATTAAATTTTGGCTGGCGCCAATCAAGGGGCGGTGGCTGCGGGGGCACGGTAAAGGGGGGGGGGGATATGGCAGCCGCCTTCTCCCAACCTACCCCCCAAATTGTCGCTTACCCCTTCCACGAAAACAAATATGGTGAAAACACAACGCACCAAATCCCTGCACCCCCCAATAAAAACGTTGTGGCGCTGTCGTTCGCGCGACAAATTTCTGTCAAGCATGTTTACATTTTAAGGCACTGATTTTCTCTTTTGGGTCATTTTTCTTGAATTGATAGTAAACGTGTTTTAGAAACACCTGAGAAATGTTTGTCGCTTTAGAGTGGAGCTTACTGGTGGTCCTGGAAGAATGTAGGACGTTCATGCCATTACTTTAAAACATATACCGCGCGAAATTTGCGGCACGAGCAAAAAAAAAAAAAAGAAAGATTGCTACGTGTTAATAGCGAATGGACAGCTATGCAACGAAGGTGTAGCTCGTATATGTAAACTAGTCGAGCTGATTTACAGGGTTCTAGTCTGGTGTTTTACGAAAGAAAAGACAAAGATCACCTATCGGACGAACTTGACAATGCAGATTTGACCCCATGGTGATAGAGCTGCTTGTTTTCGCTAAGTAAAAAAAAAAAAAATCAACCAAGATAGTGACGAATGTCTGTGGCGACTCGGTTATCTATGTTCTTCATTGTGGCCTACGTCAAGAATACCTACAATATATATATATATATATATATATATATATATATATATATATATATATATATATATATATATATATATATATACTACTTCGAAGTAGAGGAGGCGCAAAACGAAAACTTCGTTTATTTTTCCAACGTTTCAGCAGGGGCCCAGCCTTCCCTGATGAAGGCCGGGCCCCGACTGAAACGTTGGAAAAATAAACGAAAATCTCGTTTTGCACGTCCTCTACTTCGAAGTATTGTTTGTACTGGATCCAAGGACACCTTTTTCTTCACACACACACACACACACACACACACACACACACACACACACACACACACACACACACACACACACACACACACATATATATATATATATATATATATATATATATATATATATATATATATATATATATATATATATATATATATATATATATATATATATATATATATATATATCGACGACACACTACCAAATGCTCTTATTTTTACAAGGAAATGGTGTGTCCACCACGTCGTTCGTAACAGGGATGACTTGAACACTACAGGCAGGCGCCGTTCGTCAATAACTCATTCTTCACAAGTAACTGCGCGACAGAGAAAACTGCTGCTTTGTCAATTGGTCCTGTCCTTCAGAGTAACTGGTACACGTGCGCAGTAGAGGCATAACAGATAAGAGTACACCTGCAGGCCCTAAATATCAGTGGATTTGAATCCTTTGTTGCGCAAAAGTAGAGTACGTGACACGCTAGATTACTGGAGAGTCGTATCTGATATCGACAGAGGTAGTACACAATAGAGCGCCATCTGCGTTGTTGTTCCCACCGCTCTTAGCCAATACCACTTTCTTACGTTTTGATGCCTCAGCGGCAATTCTTGCGATAATATAACCTCCTTCAGCCTTTTCTTGTGGCTTCGCTGCTCAGATTAGAGGCACGTATCATGTACTTGCTTTTGTTTCAAAGCACAGTAACCTCTCTTTTACAGCGAAAGCTGTTATGAGAGCACAACAAGGGCCGTTCTTGCGCCGTAGTTGTCCGCCACCGCCGCCGCCGGTGTCCGTAACCACTATCGCGCGATATAAGAAAAAAAGCCGGCAGATCCCACGCACTGTGGGAATCGATGTAATGCGAAGCAGCCGGGAAGGAGCAAATCATGCTTTACATAATTTGCATGTCACGTTTTACATGTTACGACCTGTCATTTGCGTTCGTCATACAGTCACGTCGTCTTATACCAATTTTGGTGCATGTCAAGCTAGCGAACTGGACGCAAGCGCACCATGAGCGTGGCATGTAAATGGCATTGTAGATGACATGCATGCCAAGATTTTCATGTTACCACCTGCCACTTATGTTCGTTATACAGTCATGTCACTCAATACCAAATTTCGTGTATATCAAGCTAACGAAACGGCCGCGAGCGCGCCATGAGCGGGAATGCAAGTCATGTCGCTCATGACAAGTCATGATTTCCATATTACCACTTGTCATTTATGTTCGTCATACAGTCATGTCGCTCAATACCAAATTTGGTGTATATCAAGCTAACGAAACGGCCGCGAGCACGCCATGAGCGTGGCATGCAAGTCATGTCGCACATGACAAGTCATGATTTCCATATTACCACTTGTCATTTATGTTCGTCATACAGTCATGTCGCTCAATACCAAATTTGGTGTATATCAAGCTAACGAAACGGCCGCGAGCGCGCCTATGAGCGTGGAATGCAAGTCATGTCGCTCATGAAGTCATGATTTCCATATTACCACTTGTCATTTATGTTCGTCATACAGTCATGTCACTCAATACCAAATTTGGGGTGTATATCAAGCTAACGAAACGGCCGCGAGCGCGCCTATGAGCGTGGAATGCAAGTCATGTCGCTCATGAAGTCATGATTTCCATATTACCACTTGTCATTTATGTTCGTCATACAGTCATGTCACTCAATCCCAAATTTGGTGTATATCAAGCTAACGAAACGGCCGCGAACGCGCCATGAGCGTGGCATGTAAATCATACTTTTCATGACAAGTTAGTCATGATTTTCATGATATGACCAGCCATTTATGTTCGCCATATGGTCATGTTATGCCATAGCAAATTTGGTGTACATCCCATTAACGATACGGCCAGGAGAGCACAAAGTCGTAGGCGGCTAGATAGATAGCTAGATAGATAGATAGATACGCTCAAAGTCGCCGAAGTTCGCTAAGAAATGCTTCGCATTTAAAACCAAATAAATGAAGAATACCTAGGACAGAATGGGAATCGAACCCGGGCCACCTGCGTGGCAGCCCAGCACTCTACCACTTAGCTACGCCGGTGCTTGAAACTGCGTTGCAAACTGACCCTATGCAGTCTTCATGTTGGGTAAGGAATCGCGTTAACGTGTGTTGTAAAGCGTTTTAGAACAGTAAAGTAACAACCAGGCGTCACACAATGCGAATTGCGTAACGAGTGGGTCGTTCAATGCTCCAACCCATTACAAAAGCCTCAGGCATAATTCTTCATTGTCGTCAGCCACAGCATCAACAAAGTGCACATAATGCGTTACAAGTGTGTAGCGGGTACCGCGCTTTTCCGAAGAATGACGAATAATGGCATAGTGGACGCTTCCCCACTACACAAAAATTATAATAATAATAATATCTGGGGCTTAACGTCCCAAAACCACGATATGATTATGAGAAACGCCGTAGTGGAGGGCTCCGGAAATTTTGACCATGTGGTGTTCTTTAACGTGCACTGACATCGCACAGCACACGGCCCTTTACCATTTCGCCTCCATCGAAATGCGACTGCCGTGGCCGGGATCGAACCCGCGGACCTTCGGGTCAGCAGCCGAGCACCGTAGCCACTGTTCCACCGAGGCGGACCGACGAAAATTATGATGATTTATGGCGTAGTGGGTACCATGCAAGTGGGCTTGTAGTAGTTGCCCCAAGAGTGTTTAAAAAAGGTTCTAGAAAGGCCGCTCTTCAGCTTTCGCTGTGACTGTGATGCGCGTTCCGCGCAGGCCTGGCGGTTTTTTTTAAATGCGAAGCATTTCTTAGCGAACTTCGGCGACTTTGAGCGTATCTATCTATCTATCTAGCTATCTATCTAGCCGCCTACGACTTTGTGCTCTCCTGGCCGTATCGTTAATGGGATTTATACCAGATTTGGTATGGCATAACATGACTGTATGAAGAACATAAATGGCCGGTCATATCATGAAAATCATGACTAACCTTGTCATGAAAAGTATTATTTACATGCCACGCTCATGGCACGCTCGCGGCCGTTTCGTTAGCTTGACATACACCAAATTTGGGGTTGGGTGACATGACTGTATGACGAACATAAATGACAAGTGGTAATGTGAAAATTATGACTTGATGAGCGACATGACTTGCATTCCACGCTCATAGCGCGCTCGCGGCCGTTTCGTTAGCTTGATATACACCAAATTTGGTATTGAGTGACATGACTGTATGACGAACATAAATGACAAGTGGTAATATGGAAATCATGACTTGTCATGTGCGACATGTCTTGCAGGCCACGCTCATGGCGTGTTCGCGGCCGTTTCGTTAGCTTGAGATACACCAAATTTGGTATTGAGTGACATGACTGTATGGCGAACATAAATGACAAGTGGTAATATGGAAATCATGACTTCATGAGCGACATGACTTGCATTGCACGCTCATGGCGCGCTCGCGGCCGTTTCGTTAGCTTGATATACACCAAATTTGGTATTGAGTGACATGACTGTATGACGAACATAAATGACAAGTGGTAATATGGAAATCATGACTTGTCATGTGCGACATGACTTGCATGCCACGCTCATGGCGTGCTCGCGGCCGTTTCGTTAGCTTGATATACAGCAAATTTGGCATTGAGTGACATGACTGTATAACGAACATAAGTGGCAGGTGGTAACATGAAAATCTTGGCATGCATGTCATCTACAATGCCATTTACATGCCACCCTCATGGTGCGCTTGCGTCCAGTTCGCTAGCTTGCATACACCAAAATTGGTATATCGCGACGTGACTGTATGACGAACACAAATGACAGGTCGTAACATGTAAAACATGACATGCAAATTATGTAAAGCATGATTTGCTCCTTCCTGGCTGCTTCGCATTACATCGATTCCCACAGTGCGTGGGATCTGCCGGCTTTTTTAGCTATAGTTCGCGCGTGTCTATAGCAAAGTACAACTATAGAAGGCAGTGACATTTCTACTTCAAAAGCTGATGACAAGCATGCGCCTATGGAGGCGTGCTCTAGAGTGACGTCATAAGCCGGGTGGTCGGTGACCCTACCGTCGGGTTACGTGGCAGAGAATATGAGGACTATTCCTTTTAAATAATGCAGGTTTTGCTGTTTTACCACCGACTCCTCTAACACCTTGCTTTTAGCGCAGCACAGGCCGAGTCACTGTTGGGCCAACTAACTAACTAACTAACTAACTAACTAACTAACTAACTAACTAACTAACTAACTAACTAACTAACTAACTAACTAACTAACTAACTAACTAACTAACTAACTAACTAACTAACTAACTAACTAACCGACCGACCGACCGACCGACCGACCGACCGACCGACCGACCGACCGACCGACCGACCGACCGACCGACCGACCGACCGACCGACCGACCGACCGACCGACCGACCGACCGACCGACTGACTGACTGACTGACTGACTGACTAATCTAGTAGAGGAGGGCGGGGCCTCTCCTGCTTTCTTAAGTCGTACCCGACTGTAGAGTGGTTGGAGCGTCGCAGAATATCAGTCATTTGAAAGCATATATCCGTCTCTATTCATAGTCCTCATCTTGCGCTCCAGACACCTTCTGGTTCGTTTCAAAGCAGCTTATCTGTTTTGTGATGGTTGCGTTACGGCTGAGCGAGGCGTGTTAGCTGCAACGTGAAAGGCACACACTCCCATACACACACGTACACAAACTAGGGAGCTGAAAGTGAACCGCTAAGTGTCAAACGAATGTTTAAACACTTCGCTACTCAGAGAAACAGCTGCGAAGTTTGTTAGAAGTTTGCAATGGGAGTGTTCGATAACCACTCGTCGCGTTGTAGTTTCTGCCGCGAGTAATTTTGCGGAGAGTCAAACAGGATATCCGTTGTCCGCACAAACGCTGAACCAGCTGGTTCCTGCCTTCTACATGGGTGCTTTATGACAACAGACAAACAGGGAACGTCGTTGACTTATTTTGTGCACAGAAACAGTGTCGCCTGACCTTATAAGTGCCGGCTGTACAATAAAGCCTTCACATAAACAAATGTTTGATACGCATGTCATATATAATATAGCCCACCATAGTTGCGAACGTATTGGCACACATGCATTTTGTAGCTCATAGATGAGTTGCCTGGGCTCTATTTTAGCGAAATCGGCAATTGATCAGTTCGCAAGCTTTCAGATGTACTTAAGGATAAGGACGACTTAGAAAAGTTCGTTACTTGTCTATAAGAGGTCTGCTTGCTTTAGAAGAGAAGAACACGAGAATTGCTGCCGAGCAAATCGGTCTAATAACATCAAGCTTGTTTGAAAAGCAGCATTACATCATTTGCTTACTTAAGTGAAAGACATGTCTTCCACATAACTCAGCTGTGCGTTCAATAACATAACCAGAATTTTTTTTCGTGGGGGGAGGGGGGGTGTTGAGATTTGAACCCTCTCCCCCCCCCTGGCTTCGCCACTGTGTGCGTTGTTCTCCTTATCATGTATAGTACGTCGGTAACATCAATGCCGAAACGAATATTGCAGTTCCGAGCCGCGGTGGTCGATCTTTCGCCGCCATGTAGAGAAGACTGGTACCTTCTCAAGTGGCTACGAGGTAAGTGCTTTAATAAAGGCGATGCCTTGCGGTGTATTGTTAGATTAACTTGGTATATGCCTGAACTAGAGATTGTTTCGCGGCGCTATGCTCATAGGATTATGCGAGCTTATACGGACCACGTTTACTGTGAAATAAAGAAAAAAAGAAGTGCAGACTCAGTCGTGGTTTAACAGCGTTTTGTGTCATCCAACTATCTCAACGCCAGAGTGCATTAAAATAGCTACAACTTCTCGTACGATAGCGCGAAAAGCTAAAACTGCCAATCAAGTCCTCGCGCGTTTTTTCGCCTTATGCGTGCTGGTATTAGCCGTTACGTTCCATTACGTCTTTCTAAGCAAGGTCGCAATTTGAAATCACTCTTTCAAATTTGCCTTTACCTTGTAGAAATATCGTCACTTGAGATAGTACTACGTCCACGTAAATGCAATGTTTGTTTATTTACTACGTTTGCTATTGCAGAAAGAGAGATAAAACGAGAGCGAGATAAGTAACCGCGGCTGACAACCCTACACTGAGATGTAGGAAGAGGGTACTTCAACACCCAGACACTAAACATATGCAGTCAAAGTGTGACGCGAAGCCTTGCTGCCTTCACGAAGCACAGAGCAGTTGGGGTGTTGTGCATTTTGCACTGCAGTACATCTCCAAGGCAAAGCTATCGAAATAGTTTCGAACACTCTAACGTTTTGTGTAGGGTCCCGTGCAGTGCCTGAAGTATTTAGCATTTTCCAAGACTGTCTACCAACTTAATGCTTCTGTGTTGATCCTGACAGAGAGCATGCCTATGTAGTGAGCTATGTGTCGTGACCTCTATGACATGCCTTTAACTGGATTCTACATAATACGCGATCGGCAGGGGTGTGCGCTCGTGGCGTTAAATGGGTCACATCCTAGCTGCTTACAGCCATCAAAATTTATCCGTAGGCAGACAATGTAAACACCAAGAAACGTGTTGCGTTTTAGTTGAATTATCGCTCACCTCGCCTTCGTTCTTGTAAAGCTCTCTATCGATGGCTTTACTATTCGTATCATAGCGAGTTTAGAGCTGTTCTGTGACCTACACACTCTTGACAACCCGCACGTTTTTGACAGCCCGGAAGTTTGACCTGGACGATGCGAAGAAAATGCTGCGCGAGGTGAGTGGAATCGAAGAGAACGCCTTATCGGAAGGCCAAGCGACTTGACTTGCATGTACTCGATATAGTAATTCCACCTAGGTGGTGCTAGTGAATCGTACGTGGTTGTGACGACGACTGTCAGTGACAATAAACTAGCGGAAGGAATTGAGCTGCCCAAATATGAAGTCACGACTAACGCTCGCGATTAAAATGTAATCAATCGTAACAAATAAACTGGACAGAACAATGCTAAAAGACGTTCGCAGCCATTGTTTCATGAAGAAATAAGATATAGAGAAAAATGGGGGGGGGGGGGTCGAAAGATAACGAAGAAGAGGCAGGAAAGTTAACCAGACGCCCGTTTGGTTTGCAATGACGTAAGCATTGTAAACTGACGGTACCATATGCTTGTTGACTCTAGAATACGGCTCTATGCCTATAGATGTTTCAGTAAGCTTCTGTGTATAGGTGACACGATATAAAGAGAAGAAAAAATCGAGAGAGAAACACGTGCCAAATATAAACAAAACGAAACTTGGCTTCCATGAGCTTTCTCTCACCCCGAGATATCTAATGCAGATAAGTTGTTTACGAGTTGCTCTCGACGTGGCCTTGCGCAGCACATCGCTTGGCGGAAGAAGCACCAAGTGGATACTTTTTTGGAGGACTACGAAGTCCCTGAAGTGAGTGTCGACTGACTTATCACCGTAACCTTGCTTCTAATCTCTTCCGAAATTTCAGGAAAACAGCTATTAGCCTGCTATTATTTAGCCTTCCCCTCTAAAAATAATTAAAAAAAACTCCTACTTGCGAAACTGTAGCCATTTACCATTACTGACAAGTGCTGACCACACAAAGCTTATCCGGGACACTGCGTCCATAGATCTATCGCTTCCTGATACAGCTGTCGATTCCGATATCCTCAACCTTGCGAGTTCGTGTAAAGGTTCTTGTGTCTCACTTGACAAACAGCCTCATCGGTGGTTTCGGTGCACTCTTCGAGCCACTCACTCTGTTCACATGTTTAACAGAAGCGAGTGGATTTCACGTCACTTTGGTTTTCGTACTACTGGAACACACCGAAATGCGGAAAGGATCATTCGAAGAGGTTATGTCCTTGTTCATCATGAATTTCGTGCAGCGCTCACGGGTAGGGACTACGGACGGAAGAAGCACATGAGACAGGCGCTGACTCTCAACTGAGGTTTATTTCGCAAAATAAGAAAAGAAGAAAGGAAGAGGGGACATCAAGCCAGGCCCGAACTAGCCCCCCCTTCCCCCCCCCCCCCCCCCCCCGAATTTCTGATGGGGGTGATGTTTTACCGAGAATAAATAATGAAAATAGGTGTTTTTCAAGGACTTCAACAAGTGCTCCCCCCCCCCCCCCTTTCCCCCTCCCGAAAAAAAATTCTGGCTGCGGGCCTGCACCAAGCCATAATCAGTAACGCGTGGGCCGAAAGATTGGCACACTCTGCATTAAAAAGGGAAAACGTAACAACAATTGATAAAAACTGATAGTTTTAAGTCATCATCTAAGGCGTCATCTTACGCCTCTGCATGTGCTCAGCAGGTAGTTGTCCCTTCATCGAACTGATGGTCGGCTGACGCATCCATCCACTTTTTTTGAAATGTGGAACGCTTGAATGATTTCGCGCGCTAGCTGCATTTTGTGTTTGGATAGGATAACAGTGTCCGTGAAATGTGGACAGCACCCACAATCTTGGCAGCGAGCGAAACTCCTATATGCGAAGACTTAAGGCCCGTATTCACAAACGCTCCTCGACTCGTAACTCGACCTCAAGGGATCCTTGAGGACTGTTTCGCGTTGCGATTTCTGCAACGCGAGAAGTCTCAAGGATCCCTTGAGGTCGAGTTTCGAGTCGAGGAGCGTTTGTGAATACGGGCCTTAGTGTAGGTCAGTGAACGACCTGTGTTCGTTACTCGTGAGCGCTGTGTTCGCTACTCGCGAGCGCTGCACGAAATTCATGATGAACACTAACCAACTCGCTCAGCTTACAATCTTAATGCAGCTATGTCCTTGCATTACCACGTTGGTGAAATATGAATAGTCCTCAGTGGCTCCAGCATCAGTTGATAAATAACCCTTAGTCGGGCTGTACTGCTTCTTAGTGAACCAAATAATCGAAAGGCCGTCCGCACTGCAGTTTGCCGGGACAGTAAGCTGTACCCCATGAACATTTCGCTAGTGTAATGGGAAGGTCAACGTACAACGCACGCACATACCTTGAAAAAAAGGTTAGTTCCAACTGACCGGGTCATTCCACGCTTACTTTATCCTTATGGTGTTCTTATCATCAGATGCATTGAGTTATAGAGCCATACATTAACATGCGATTCTAAACTGCCTTTATAAACGACATCCACTTACGCAAGCGTCAGCACATTCGTCTCGCTGAATGGTATATAGAAACTTGCATAATTATAACGTGTAAGATAACTGTTTATAGTTCAAGGGTGCAGCGCTAATGAATGATCATGGTATAACAACCTGGTCAAGATAAAGGAATAACTGAAGGGTAAAAAAAAGAAGAGAAAAAAAAAAGAAACCTGAGTTAACGAGCGTCCCGTCCCCATCTCTCTCTACTCACTTTGCCGAGAAGGATTCACAAGATGGCCCGTAAGAATTCGCACAGCAGATCGTCGTAGTACTGTAATAAAGGTTTATTAAATGTAAGCAGTTATGTGCAGAAGCTCTCCTTTTTTGTTGGTGCTCACGTTGCAATATATGAATAATAATAAAAATAATATGTGGGGTTTTACGTGCCTAAAAATATCTAGCGCTGCACGTGCCAAAATCACGATATGATTATGAGGCACGCCGTAGTGGAGGGCACTGGAAAATTTGACCAGCTGGCATTCCTTTAACATGCACTGACATCGCACAGTACACGGGCCTCTACCATTTCGCCTCCATCGAAATGCAACCGCCGCGGTCGGTATCGAACCCGCGACCTTCGGGTCAGCAGCCGAGCACCGTAACCGCTATACACCGCCGCGGCGGACGCAATATATGAATACAAATACACGGTAAAAGAAAGGGCTGCACCGTCACGCTTGAATACTCATTGCAATGGCTTCTTGCACTGCGTGGTTGACGCACTGCAGCTGCACGTGAGCCATGTTGGACGAAAGAAATAGAAGCAAAACATTTGATCTGATGTGTGTTTACCAATCTTGCGCAGCTTTTTCAGAAGTACTGTCCGGGCGGCTTCGTAGATTGCGCTCCTGGTGGGCAGCCCGTGTACATCACACCCACTGGAAACACAGACATGAAAGGTACGCGTTCAAAAGGGACATACTGATGGGCTAGATGGTGGTATATAATTCACACAGTAGCGCAAAGAATCACAGCGCTACACACTACATAGCGCTATGTTCCATCTTGATCTTTCGTCCGTCCGTGTGGTACTTCGCGCTACTGTTTGAAACGTGTGCGTGCACTGACGAAACAACTGTTGTGTCATCTGGCGGCCCCACAGATTAACGCTTCTCCTGTGTTTATAATAACATGAGGGCACTCCACAGTGTTCGACAGCAAATAATTTGCGGCAGCCAAATGTTTTTTGTCCGAACGTGCTCTCTGCACGTACGAACGAAAACGACAGACTGATGGGCTGGTAGTACATAATAAGATCATAAAAAGTAGGAATATATCATTCATGATTTACGACACCTAACGTAATTATTAGTATTTTGGGACATACACGTTTACGTAGACGTAAAATGTTCAGATACAAAGGCGCAGTACCAGAAGAGGGCGCACACACACACACGCACATACATTCACGGAAAGCGTAGTCAACATGTTGAGGACGATTAACATCCCTAGCTCGTTTACAATAAATTCTTAGCGTGTTATAATCCTCCGCACAATAAATAAAAGGTTTCACTTAAACATTTTCCTTGAAACGTGGTCATCCTGACTCAGTTTGTTGCCCGTAGTACTTGGGCTTACCTGGACCCGCCATTCTTCACTGAAATACGCAGGTTTGCTCGAGGCAGCGACGCGCAGCGACTTTATACGCCACCTCATTTACATCCTTCGAGACGCAAGAGGAGCTCAAGAGACGGAATTTCACTGCAGGTCAGTACTACAGGTAGCTAGACTATGAATGGCCGGACGGTCTCTTTTGACAAATGCACACACTGTAAGCGGCCTAAGCTTGAATAATCTTTAATGTGCTAGCCAGAGCTGGTGTAGCGTTGATGTCTTCATGTTACCTGCAAGTTCACTGCCCTTTCCCTCACCAGTTTATTCAGGTCGTTCGAACATAGCCGGTTTCATTCATCAGCTTGCACTAAAGAGGTATATGGCGCGATACCGACACGGGTGGTCTTCAGTGTCCTACACGAAAATATTCGGCCAGATGTACGCTGCAAGAATGCTGGTGCATTGCACGAGAATGGAGAAATGTACATTGGTGTTCCATCTGAGCTTCAACATGGTGCCCGTGGTCAAAAAATAGGCCAAATAGAGTGTAAACGCCGACCCATAAAACTTCGGTTTATTAAATACCGGAGTAATAAGTGCTAGGGCGTTACGTCCCAAAACCACGATATTATTATGATAGACTCCGTAGTAGAGGGCTCCGGAAATTTCGACCACCTGATGTTCTTTAACGGGACCCTAAATATAAGCACACAGGCCTGTAGTATTTCGGCCCCATGAAAATGCGGCCACCAAGGCCGGGATTCGATCTCGCGACCTTGGCGTCAGCAGTCAAGCACCATAAGCACTAGACCACCTTGGCGAATGGTAAATACCGGTAATTGAAAAGTCGCTCACTTCTGATTTCTCTCTCTCTCTCTCTGCGTGTGTGCGTGTGTGCGCGCGCGCCATTTTTGAGTTCGTCTTCCGCGGGAATTATGTCGCGGTGTATATAGAAGGCAACTGTTTGACCATTTACGAGCGGTCAAACTGTCAATAGAAGAATCGGGAACTAATTGTGCCAACGCCCACAAGAACACACACACACACACACACACACACACACACACACACACACACACACACACACACACACACACACACACACACACACACACACACACACACACACACACACACACACACACACACACACACACACACACACACACACACACACACACACACACACACACACACACACACACACACACACACACACACACACACGCACGCACGCACGCACGCACACATACACGCACGCACACATACACGCACGCACACACAAACACACTCAAAAAGAAAGTCTTAACGTGTGCTGGTCAACCATGATTAACAATGGGCCTCCACGCAGAACGGGGGCCGCCGTGTGGAGACAATGTACGTTGTGGCAGACATGGAAAACTTCTCCTTCTGGCAACTTTCATCGATTGAAGGTGAGGGTGTCGCCGACATTGACTATTCTATGCCTTTCACCTATAACTATAAAGGAGCACTCAGTCTACACCTCTCCCTCCCACCTTCTCTCTTTCTCGTGCTTTTGCTTAATCATTCGCCAATGTCGAGCGGCTGTACCTTCCAGCGTTGATGGCAGGCTGCAAGTATCAAAAAAAGTCACACGCGCGCTCTGAACTTACGCTCATTCAAGCTCACGAGTGCATAAATCGTAGTAGTAGAAAAAACGTTACTGCACACGTTGGCGAGTTGTTCTATTACATTGTTACGTGGCTCATATCGCGGGGCACACTCGACTCCTATATTTGCGGGGCTGTCCCTCAGCACTGATGCACGTGCACACGTGCAGCACGCAGAAATTTAGTATGCTTTTCATTCTTGACCAACACGTGAAGCTACTGTCTTTCCATACACTTCATTTTCCCATCAGTCTTTGTCATATATATTCATCAAATACAACGTTTCGCTTCCCTTACGATTTCCCTGATTTGTTTGTTGGCTTCGTGTGATGTAACTATTGCTTAGTAACGCCCCTTGATTTCACTTTATTTTTTGTTTAGAAAAAGAGGATGCAAATATAATATGACCACTGCCAAACGACAGTTATGTTGCTCTCCAATGCAAAGAAACCGCGTGTTTATTTTTTTCGCTTTAGCACAAGCGCGGGAAGCTGAAGATTAGCAAGATAGTGAAGTGGCAGGAGTAACAGTACATTGTTGGTCTGTTACAGAGAACGTATGCGCGGGATTGCCCTGAGTTTCGCGAATTTTGATCATTCGTAATGACACCTGTGAGTTCTGCTCTTTTTCGTTTACTGAAATAAAGTCCTTGTGAACATGGCCGCACAGTTGGGGGGACACTTGAAACGAGGCCACGAAAAGTTTTCCCGATGAGCTCATGGGTGCGCGTGCAGCCTTCCCGGAGTCGTTTATTCTTCGACGACTGTTCAAGCTGCCGGTAGTGTGTGCGTGTATGTGCGCGCCGAACGTCATTCTGGTATATATGCAGTTCAACGTTTGCACAGGAGAGCATATACGCTACGTACATTATCCGCGTTATCAAGTGAGCAAACCAAGGGATCTGGCCAAGGTTGTGCTCTTCCACATTTTTTTTTTATTTGGTGGTTCAGAAAGGCTCGCTTCAAAAAATGAAGAATTCATCTGGCTATTCCTGCCCCGTTGCTACGCGTGGATGCGAGCGGCTGCTAAAACAAAGACGGACTCACGCTACTTTCCATTGCACGCAGAAAAATGCGCTTGCAGCCGTCAGAGAAATGCACTTTGGTCATCCACTTGTCTATATCGGCATTATAAATATTCTTTACACGTCTCAGCACAAACCTACTTTTCGTTTCATGTGAATGAAAGTGAATCAAGTGATTCCAAAAATCGCAAACGATACTGACACTTAACCTTGTCACATATACTCAAGCTTGGCGTGTTCGCATTGTTACGATTGTAAAATTGCTGTGCCATTTACTAGGCTTCAATTGTACAATTTTATTGTGATAGCAGTTATAGGGACACTCGAAGCGAATATACGCCGTCGGCGTCGTCGTTGGTGTAGTGGTCCGTATAAGGTTCAAATGCGATAATTTTCAATCTCGCTCCGAGTGCGGTACGCAGTGAATGGGTGGGAAGTAGAATGCATGCGCATTCCCAGGATTTGGGGACATGTACGTGGTGCCATCTCTCGGCGGCAGCCCCGGCGTCCCTGCCATAAGCTGATTGGAAAATAGGTGAAAAAAAATGATATCTCTTGAAAAAAAAGCTAGTTATCAAAAACGACTCCGGGTTCTATACAGCAGAGACCCACTGGAACATTTTGGCAAAATTGCTGCATCGCACTACAAAGCTTTCCAGGACAATTGAACACCGCCCATTAGAACACATAGGGCCCGCATTGTAAAGCATTAAACATTCTGAGTAGCCACGCGGTTCGTAGAGCGACACTGTAATTTTAACAGAAGGTTCAATTAAGACTCTGCTGTATAGAACCGGGGGTCATTTTTGATAACTAGGCTTTTTTCGTCAGATAAGATTTTTTGCCGCCTAATTCCCATTCAGTTACCGGCTGTCACCGACGAAAGATGGCGCTACGTGCAGAAGTCCCCAAATCCTGGTCATGACAGAACACGCCGTAATCGCATGAGCGAGGGAGGCGAACCAATGAGCGCGTCCGGGTAGAAGTAAAGGTAAGCAAGGCACATGGAAGGGGGGGGGAGGGGGAGGGCTGCACGTGACATGTGCGCCCCTCTACTACACAGCCTAGCTTTGGGAGTAAACCTGAAGTCCATATCTAAATGTTCCTGATAGATACACTAAAAAAATCTCCAGACCAACTTCGTAAATTTTTATTTGATCTCGGAATTTTTCGATAGCAACTACACGGGCTTTGTTTTTCATGGATAACTACAGGCCGAAAATTTATGCAATGTAATCACGGCTGGCAAATTTGCGCCCTCTCGCTAATATTCAAGCACACTTTTCAAGGCAAGACCGTAAGGACCACTTGAATCACTTGGAAATTGTTAATTGCATGCAAAGGGTGTCGGTGCGAGACATGGGTGCTTTTGTTTGCATTGAAATACGCAGTGGTGTCTACGAATCACTGAAGCCGTGCGATTATACGAGGCTAACTACCCGGAGATTCTCGAAGCAGCCTACGTCATCAACGGTGAGATATGTGCTTTGTTTAATTCAGCATACCGTGGACGTGTTTTGCACAGGGAGGATCCGGAAGTTTCAGTAAACTACAGCAACCTATCCCGGACACACAAGTCGCTGCCGAAAACCAATCAGAAGAGCTTTCACTTCGAAGTTCATGACAATACAGAGTTTATTTTGAGCTCACTCGTATGAATGCTTTGAACGACAGAATGTTGAGCTGTAGTTGGTACGGATTCACGACAAAAGAAGCAAGGCTTACAGACGCGGCCACAACAGAAGAGACCTAGACAACACAAACGTCGTTTGTGTTGTCTAGGTCTCTTCTGTTGCGGCCGCGTCTGTAAGCCTTGCTTCTTTTGTCGTGAATCCTTCGTCGGCATCTCTGCTCTCGCGTCCCGTATCTGCAAGCGCCTAGCTTCTTTCCATCGCGTTTTGCTTTGGTTACCGCAGCATAGCTATGAAATGAAATGGACAACTATGAACGTTCTTACTGTGACGTTTTGTCAGAGGAGGTTTCGTTTGTTGCCTTAAATTTTCGTACATTGTACATTTAATCCGTCTAAAATAAAGGTACTGGTTGATTTTCATGTGTGATTTTATGTTTTGTAAATGCCGTCGTTCAGCTGCTGCTGCTGTGTGGGTGGCACGGCCCAGTCAGGCAATGTCTGTTTTCAGTCGTGCCCCCTTTAGGACAATTTAAATATTGTCCTAAATAAACCAATAAAAAGTAGTAGTAGAAGAAGAAGACACGTCATTAAGTCGCGATTAATTTGTGACTGTGCTTTCCAAGAAGTTTACATCCCCCCCCCCCCCCCCCCCCAATAAAAAAAGGGGAACTTATCACGAATTACTTGCATTGAAATAGCTGAAAGACATAAAAATTTCGTTAATTAAGTTAGATAAAAGAAAATGAAGACCTCTTATTATATCCGATTGGCAGTGGCCTGTTTTTGTGCGCTCTCATGTTTTTAAAGTGAGCTCGTGTCTTTCTGTATTTTGCTCGAGGTTTCTTCATTATTTAATACAACTCGAACACGTGTTTTACCACTTCTCATTAGGCTGGAGCGGGTCAACATAAGCAAATAAATCTTTTTCTTCCCGGCTCTAAGTTTTCAGTCAAGTGCAGACTACCGCTATTGCTGTCTTTGAAGTCGTCCATTGAAGCTAAGCAGAGAAGTTCTGCATTCAGTGTTCATAAAAGTGATCGCACAAAGCTATGTGTTGGAATTAATGAACGAAGTTACTAACACTGAGCAAACTGAGTAAGTGTCGCTTAATTTCATCGGGTTTTGGACGAACTTTCTGAAGAACGATGTATATGTCAATAAATTTAAAACACCTACCTTGGAAGAGTGTAACTGACCTAAATCCCGAACCCGGCAAGTGGGAACGACGATCTGCTAGAAAGCCACAGCGCCGCGAGACTGGTTGAATGCTAGGAGGTGACGGTCAATTTAAATTCTCTGCGTTAAGTTCGCCAAATGGCAGTTATGTTGCCAGTGCAACAAATTGTATTCTGTGTAAGTTGAAGATCATTGGAACGTGGTTGCAACAACATGATCTGTATTTCAGCCCCGAGCTTGTTTCCAATGCTGTGGAACATCATCAAGCCACTGCTGTCTCAGAGGACAATAAGCAAGGTTAACATCTTCGGAAAGGGTGAGCATTGCTTCGGCCCGATCGAGCGACGTAACGTGCTTCAACCGAAACGTGCTTAAGAAAGAAAGAAACGCGTTACGATCGGCTTGCTATAGCTCTTTTCGTGTAATCAATAGTCTTACTACGAGGACCTAACAGATGCATGTTTTCGCACAGCTTTTGTTTTAGATTTGTGTCGCGAAGCTTAGATAAAGGTGAAGTGCTAAGGTCCTCGTGTTGTTCCTCACAAAGAAGAGTAGCCTAACGGACAGTTACTCCCCGGTCTAACGCTGTAGTATAGGGGCTTGAGGAGAGGAAAGACACTTATTACTGCAACCCATGAGCAGTGGCGTAGCCAGGGGGTGGCACACCGAGCACGTGCCCCCCCCCCCCCCCCCGAAATGTTTTTTTCCGCCATGGCATACATAGCGAAAAATGGCCATTTCAAGGAGGTGCCCCTCCCCCTCCCCGAAATCAAGGAGGTGCCCCCTCCCCCTCCCCCCCCCCCCCCCTCCCGAAAAAAATTTCTGGCTATGCCCCTTCCCATGAGGGAGCACGGCTCGGGGTCGTTGGTGTGAGAGGAAGTGGAGAGTGAAAGGAGAGAGCGGAAAGAAGGAGACCACCTTTTCGGGCAGCCACAACACAGAGCGCAAGGTCAAAGCACCCCTCTCCACCTTCTCCCCAGACCGGTGAGTGCCTGGCGGACACTGGGAATCGCACCCTTTCAACGCAGGAGTACGAACCCAGTACCTCCTGCACTAGAGGCGCACCCGTGTTTTGGCATCCATTTCTTATTTCTCTTTCCCCTCTCTCTCTATTGTGAACTCAGATGGCTCCGAGAGCCTCTCTGAATGGTTCAAGGTACCGTTGTTGTAGAAGTTGACAATGTGGCAGAATATCACAAGTGTTAACCAATTGAACCACACACCCGAAGTTTTGCTAAAAGACATTAGACACAGTGATTTGATGCCGCATTCGCTTTAAGAGTTAGCAAGTAACATGCAGGCAACAAATGTGATACAAGAGAAAGTCTAAGAGTGACTCAGTCATGTGTATTTCTTCGCGATCGCAGTCGGCTGGCAAGAGGTACTGGCCGCACGATTCGACGTGGAGCGCCTTCCCGCTCACTGGGGCGGCCGCCTGAGGGGACCCGACGGCGATGGACGCTGCACGCATCTGGTGCGCGAGTCCTGGTTTTGTACGCCACGTTGATCACGCTGCTGCGGGGTGAGCCCGTAGCGCCTGTGGTTACCTTTCAATATATAACCTCGTGGCTACACAAGGTGCATATATTGAATTCCATAAAGCAGGGATCGGCAACCTTTTGAGGTCGGAGGGCTGATTTACATGAAACCGACACGGCGGTGGCCGCACGGCATATCGGGCAGAGGGTCTTTGCAGGCAAAGAGAGAGAAAAAAAAACATCGGCGAATTGTAACTGACAATAACGTAAAAAAACGCTAATAGAAATCATGTTTATCTTCAGCACGCATGTCACGAGGTTTCCAGTTACAAACATAGGTTACAAGCAAAAACTCTATTGGAGGTCAAAACTGCCATGTCGGCCTACAGATGAGGAGTGGCAAGGGGAGGAGGGATGTTTCTGACGTCGTGCCGCGGGCCGCATAATACAGGCACGCGGGCCGCATGCGGCCCACCGGCCACAGGTTGCCGACCCCTGCCATAAAGCAACAGACTTGAGTACCGGGCAAGCAAGCGCTTTGCCCCGTCCAGATCACTTGCGTATGTTATACTCTTGTATTTCCAGCGATCCTTTCTCTCCCTCCACCCCCACCTATTTGTAGTAATGTGCAGTTGCACTTCATTACAAGGGGGGGGGGGGGGGACTAGTAATTTGCAGTAGTGTTTAAACTGTTTACTTTCACTCTCACTCTCGATATGTTTCCGTATGTAAGAACTTCATAGATGTTCTGGCTTTTAGGGTGTCATTGTTTTATTGCAGGTGATGGGACAAACGGTCGTAAATGCCGATGATAAATTTGCAAGAACTAGTGGTACTCTACCACAGTCTCAAATTTTGTTGGTTGAACCACTTGAATAGTTGAGTGCCGCGGAGGTTATTGCAAATGTTATTTTTCATTGAAAATTACATTTCAAGTTACTTGATAGTTTTGATATGACACCTGCTTCTCGGGCTTCAGGTTATTTAAAGGGATATTAAACGACGGAAACACCAAATCACTTTATATACAGAAAAAATAAAACATTTCTTGAGAACTGTTCCGCAGCTAATTCTGTGATCGTAGCTAGTTTCATTATTATGAAAATAGCGACTAAAATGAAAGTCATAGTTTTGATTTTTGGATTTCGCGCCGAAACTGAAACATCTGAAGATCACCGTGACGTCACGAACTTCAATGCCTCTATTCGAATGCATTAGCTCAATAAAATATCCCGAGTTTTGCAGTGCTAAGACACCGAATCCTTTAGAACACAATGCCATTGATGTTTACCGATAAAAGCTTCCGTAGGGCCCAGCAGACGTCGTCAGAATCTATGACGTCACGGTGAGATAGTGCTGGAAGTTGAAGGTGGCGTCGCTAGACCTCCATTTTTTTAGCGCGTTTTTCTCGTTCACAAGAGCGTTGTCTCGACAGTATTGGTGTTCTTGGTGTTGTGGAAGAATAGTTTGATGCTACGTTTAATACCACGAGCAAAATCTATTTTCTCTTTAGTGTCCCTCTAAAGCCGGCTTAAACTAGCACGTGGGCTAACAGACTTCTCTGGCTTTGGATTGCAGATCTGTCCAGGAGGTCCCGTTCCGGAGAAGTACCGAAGAAAATGGTGCGGAACTGAAGGCACTCGCTCGTGTACCGTTGGAGCCGGATGCTGCTGGTCACTTCCGGTATGATGCCTCTATAGAGGAAAGTTTGGCGAGCTGGTACGGATTCATGACGTTGAGCAGCGGAAATGACAAGGGACTGGTTGAAAGGAAACCAGGACAGGCGCTGCCAAGCATGCAAGCGCTGGCAGGCAGAACAGGCACAAAACATGCAGTGCCCGTTCTGTTTTCTTTTCAACCAGTCCCTCGTCATTTGCTCTGTTCCACATAATTATGCCTCTAATGTAGTCGATTGTTGGAAGGCCCTGTTCGCAGACGTTGAAAGAAGAAATAGAGCTGTTTGTCCGTTTTGTATACAGAAAGACGACATTAACATTTAGCCTGTACTTGACATTTGGTCCGTCCTTGACATTCGGCCTTTCCTTGACATTCGGGCCAACTATCCCAAGAATACACCTAGACAAGCGCGCCTATCTTCGTCGAAAGATTCATCTACATCGTGATGTGCTGCTGATAGTCGCTCGTACTGAATTGGTTAGTAAGACGATGTAGAAAATAATAATAATAAACACGCACTGAATGTCAGTTTTAAAGGAAATCATTTTGATTTACTACGGTGAGGGCGGTAAAGATGAGGTGCTAGGACTTCGAGGCCATGCTGTTTGTCTGATCCGCAATGTTCACGGCCGACGAACGACACTCTTTGTTGGCGCAAAAATGTAAATCAGCACCCCTGCATGAGTGTACTTGAAAATTTCATGACTTACGGTCTAATTTATATGGTTAAAAATGTACCCGCTAATTAATACTGTACCACAACAAGTCATCTTTGTGATGGATGAACAGGTAGCCATAACTGCTATGGATCCAGTGTACGTTTTTTCAGTGAAAATAAAGAAAAAACATTCTTCTTCTCCTTTTGATCTTCTTCGTCTTTCCAAGGATTGACGCGTTGCCGCTCCTTCAGGTTTCCGTAGATCACGCTGGCTCCGAGCTGCGATGGAAGTTTAGCACGGCGTCTGGCGACCTGGCGTTCTCCGTGCGGTTCCGGCCGCTCGGGAGTGGCGTGGATGGAGAGGAGGAGACGCGTGACTTGGTGGCTGCCAAAAGGCTTCCCTCCTCCAATCGCGAGCCCCACAGCGGAAGCCTCTGTTGCATCGAGCCCGGAACTTGTGAGTGCTTGCGAGCAGGGTCAGAAGCGATCGCTTTAGAAATGTGACGAGTTGCCGACACGTCCCTGCACCTGTACCTTTGAAACATGCACTACATCAGAACTTGTGAGGGGTCGGTGGCCACAGCAGACAAGGCGTCTTCAGGCATCAACCATTGGCTTGTGCACACTCACGGGGGGGAGGAGGGAGGGGGGGGGGGGGGTTCTACCTTGATTATTTAAAGAAGGCGCCAGGTCTGCCTTATACATTTGCTCATTCGGACCTTTCACGCCATTGTTTTATGTCCAGGGTTACGCATTATATTTGATGAGAAGGGCGGCCGAGTACCAGTGATTGCATTACAAGAACTGTACCCCCGGAAAGTCGGGGACCAATAGCAAGTCGTTGTGAAACGCGTGTCATTGATTTATTGCAAATTTTTGCATCGCTTTCGGAGCTTGTTTTCTTTCGGACTCGTTCATTATTGGGGCTGAGGGGGAGCGACGTTGTAATGAAACTTTCCCCCTCCCCCTTTTCTTTTTAAATGGAGAACCCTGCGCGTGCCTATGGCATCAAGTATACCCCAGTAACTTGTCCTTCTTCAGTAGAAATATGCACAGGCTAGAATACAGTCACAAGGAATACAATTAACAGGTGCATAACAGGTGCAGCTTTATTGTGTTATTTGTTGGATCCATCGTTACTGTTCTACTGTTGATGGCAGTGATCAAATGACAATATCCCCTACTTTCCCTTGCTCTACTCTCTCTCATTTTGTTCGTATAACATAAACCAGTCTTTTTTTTTTTGGCATCTTTGCAAAACCTGCGCAGATGAGCTCGTCTTCGACAACTCCTTCAGCTGGCTGACTCGCAAGGAGCTCAGCTACAGCGTGGAACTGCTGCCTCCCGATGCGCAGCGAAACAAGCCCGAGGACACCGCGAGGGAAGTCATGGCAATGAGGCTGCCACCCTGTCGAACGCGCGCGTTGTATATACATAGATGCAAAGAACTTTATTAAGAGTCCTGAGGGACAAGATTAGAATACATAGGTTTTGCGAGCACGGGGTAATTATTACAAATATACGAGCACGGGGTAATTATACGAATATAGGGTTTGCGAGCACCGAGGTAATTATTGTTCACGCACGCTTACTGTTCTATTAGCGATATGATGTTTACGCACCTAGCGAGGAGATTCCCACGCAGCTTTCTAGAAGCTGTGCGCGTACACTCAATGTAAGATACTCACGTCAATGACCTGGTGTACTTCAACGCGCGCGCTTGCTTTTTTAGTTCATTGATTAGTTAATTTCGATAACATCTGAAATATTGAAAAGTTGTGTTGAAATCTTTTTCAAAACACGTGGAAGTCATGTGAAAGAGAAATTACATAACGAAGGCGTGGACTCGGCAGTCGACCTGGCTTGACTGACTATATCAGACTGGACGCTCTGTGGTAGCAGCTTGATTTTAACTAAATAAACAAAAATCAAGTTATGTAATACATTATGCGCACGCACGGTGCTACGCTGGTATTAGTGGTGAAAAATGCACGTGGCCACAAAAAAGAAACCCGAAGTTCGGATCTCATATGATCCTGAATGCGAGAGAACGTTGGCTAATAAAATTGCAGAGTAGAACTCATTTCCGAGTTTTAAGCAATACACCTGTGATTATGGTTTAAACAAGATTGCTCTATGTGATCACGTTCATTTCGCGGCAAGATGTTGAAATAAATAAATAAATAAATAAATAAATAAATAAATAAATAAATAAATAGGCTCACTGTCCGTTATCTTTACGACTTTGTAGTCCTTTTAAGAGGCTGTCACGCCAACACCTTCGAAGCTTTGTCTCTTGCGGCACTGTACCTGGAAGTAATGCTCAGAATGTCCTCTTTGGGGGTTCTACAAGCATCATGTGTTCGTCTTATTTTCCTCTGTCGTATTAATCAACGACGGTTCACTGTACTTTTCCCAAGTATTTCAGTATGTCTTCAAGTTTCAAGACAATCTGCGTGCATTATTATAAATCCTCAAGAACTTGGAACTTGTTTCACGAGCCACAAATAAATACCCGTGAAAGTGCCTGTACAAAGGCGTCGTTGACTTTTAAGCCCAATTGATTAAAAAAAAGAACAAACTGATTCACGTGTCCCACTTCTCCTTAGGTCCTCCTTTATAAGGTTTGTCCTGTCGTGGCTGTATAGTGAATGGTCTACATCTTTCGAAGTCATTAGAAGATCGCGAAGCTATGCGGGTCACTGCATCTATGAACGCGTTGGTCTGGAGGTGGTTAGAGCCCTGCAGTTGCATCGGTGTCCTGTTCTGAAGGCACTCCTACAATCCACATTACTTTGCAGTTTAGTTATTTAGTCTCCAAAGTGGCAAAAACCTCGAAGTCTGGTATGCTGTAGAGTTGTGTGTCACATTCTGTATGTATATCTTTGTATTATCCCTACAAAACTGTGCTTCTGTATGTATTCCTGGATAATTAGAAGTGTTTGCGTGTACGTGTGTTTTGTGTATGGGTGCTTCAAGAAATGTGTCCAAAATTCTCAAAAATAAGGAAAATGCGGAAATTCGCTTGCAGTTATCAATACTCTTTATTCCTGCAGCGACAGGAATCTTAAGATGGCTAAAGAAATAATTTGTAACAGTAATTAAGAAAGATAAATTAATTAACATTTCAATTTGTGGAGTTAGGCCGTTATGTCAAATGGGAGAATTGAAGTTCTTCATGCAAAGAACCCAATCGCAGCTTTGAGATATAGAAAAAGCGGCCTCGAGTAATTATTGTGACGTAATAAAATTCAACCAACTTGAGCGGTGAAACCAGAACCGAAGCACCGTTGAGCGCAACAAGTAGACAACCAGAATGACGTCACTGCTCAAGACAACGACTTACAGAGGTGTAGTTCTTTTGCTTTCGTTAAAGTATGTGCGCCATGAGTGCAATAATTGCTGGCGCAGCCCGCACACACACACAACGAAGTCGGTAGATGTTTAATATAACGACACTGACTCATTCTGGACGTCTCAGAAGAATATGGGGTCGAGTTTCGGTTTCGTCCGTTGAACTTGGTTGAATTTCATTACTTCGCAATTATTATTAGAGGCCACCTTTTCAAAATCTGAAAGCTGGAGTGGGTTCTTCGCATGAAGGACTTTAGTTCTGCATGACTGCCTTACTCCACTAATTAAAAAGTTAATTAATTTTATTCCCTTGATTACTGTCCCAAATGATGTCTTTAGCCATCTTAAGATGCCTGCGGCTGCAGAAGAATTGTGAAGGCATCGAACAAATATCACATTTCCCTGACTTCCGAGGCTTTTGGACACGTATCTTGAAACACCCGGTATATGTTATACGAATGTGCCATAAGCACGTATTTATATTTGCCCTGTTTCCCGACTGAAGCACGTAATTTTGTGTGTGTGTGGACTGAATTTATTTTGCTTGACATCTTTGTCATCCTGTGTGACAATTCCTGTGACTGTGACAAACTTCATAATTTTTGCCACGAGTGAGACGCAGCCAGGTGCTGCATCAGCAGGTAAACCTCACTTTACGTCACCTATTACGTCATTTAAAAATATCATTAGAAATGGCGAATGCGGTTCATGCGCTTTTGGATGAACACGCACACTTTTGGTATTGGAACGCGTACACCCATGGCTCAAACATGACGGGTTGCTGTCATACTTGGGATTTCGAACAAACAAACAAAAAAACAAACAAAAAACAAACAAACAAATGAGCAAGCAAACAAACAAACAAATAAACAAACAAATATACAAACAAACAAGCAAACAAGCATGCAAGCAAGCAAGCAAGCAAACAAACAAACAAAGTCGAGTGTGGTTCAAAGGAAATAGCTATACTACGAGGCAACTCGAAAAATAAAAATAGAAATTCATCACTCTTGCGAGCTTGCGCATCGCTGATTTGTCACATTCCGTATCCACGCGTTTCGGTCTGTTGATTAATCCGGCCTCCCTCTGAAACCTACCAGTTTTCTATGCAGACAAGTTCAGATGACAGAGCGAGCACCCTGGAAAGGTGTTGATCCTAGGTTCGATGCCCTGAATGGAATATATGTTTTATTTCGACTGCAAATCTCTTTTCTGCGTTGGTTTTGATGTTTTTTTTTTTCGTTTTACAGCTTAGATTGTGCTTACTGTTGAGTGGATAAAATTATTTTCATTCCACGAAGATCATGACTGCAATAATATATATATATATATCTGACGCAAGGGCTGCGACAATGACGTACAGGACAGCACGACTATGAATAAGACAACAACGACGGTGACGGCAGCGCACCGTCTGGGACTTCATGGAGCGCAGGAAAATTCGGGTTCTGTATATTTCCATAATATCTACTGGTGACCGGCCTTTTATAGAAGCGGAGATCTTGAGAGCCTGGCGTCGCAGCTTATCAGCTCAGAAAGGAGCCATTTTGCAATACTTCAAGGCGACTGAATTATTTGATCTCCAGTAGCTGCGCTGCACCATGCTTGTCAATTTACTTATACTGATTTTTTTTTGGGCTAAACTATCCCTGCATTTCCTTCATTCCCCTCTATCTGCTTCTCTAAAGAAAACACGATACAGTTGAGCCTCGTTATAACAAGCACTGATAGAGACGATTATCAGCTATAGTGAATGAAGAACGGCCTATGGTTGGTGGAACTTCATTTCGGTGACTATTACCTTTATAAAGAAACCGAAAACGTGAGAACCGTCACGGCATCTGCTGTAACGACGAAATATTTGTTTCGTGCGAGGCTCGAAACTTGAAAGGTAATTCCCAACCCCCCCCCCCCCCCTTTTTTTTTTATTTTGCAATAGTTTGAAAAAGTTGCGCAAATTTCGGTAAACCAGCGCATAAAAAGCACATTTGACTGGTCGCGCCACCGTATGAACAGAACGGGCGTACTGTGAAGTTCGTGTGATGGCGAAGGGAGGCGCCACTTGTCCAACGTTGGAGGAGAAAGGCAAGCGTGACCGCAAAGAGAGGTAAAGAATACCTCGTTTGTAGTGGAATTGAAGCATAGAATAATGCATTAGTGTATCTAGGATTATTCCACGAGCCAGATGGCCGATCTATTGGAGCAGATTTTTATCTATGCAGTTGCAACGAATGTCGAAAATAACGAACTAATTTATGGTCCCCATGTTTCTTCGTTATAATGATGTTCGGTTGTAGTTAACATCAGAGTGGATATGTTAAGTTCGTTTTCATTGAGCGACTCCGTGTGTTTCAATCTTGCAAACAGCGAAACCAGGTCGGTTATATCGGCTCTCCTAGACTCTCTTAGGGGCTCTCCTATAGATGGTGTTTTTGAGAATGATGACAGTGATGATGATGGCAACCACGGTGCAATTATTCTCACACAGTGATGGCAACCACAACGATGTCAGAAGAAAGAAAATATAAGTTCTGTCGGTGAAGTGCTACAATTTCTAGGGTACAGTGAAATACAAAGCCTCACGAGCGTGGATTCGCAAGACGCAATAACAAGTGTTGGTGTTTTACGTCCCAAAACCACGGTATGATCATGAGGGACGCCTAGGGGAGGGCTCCAGAAATTTCGACCATCTGGCGTTCTTTAACGTGCACCTTATTCCTATTTAAGTAGACGGGACTCTAGCATTCGGCTGGCATCAAAACGCGTCCGCCGCGCCCGGGATTCGATTCCGGGACCTTCGGGTCAGCAGTCGAGCACGACAACCACTAGACCACCCCGTTCGGTTGTTCCGCAAGGACATGCAGTTCCCATGCTGCCATATCAATAAACTTTTGGCAACCTTCGGGCTTTGCCTCGTCTTCAAGCCATATTGGTCATCGGCCTTGTGTTAACGTTTTGAGCTCACAGCTTTCTGGTTCAGGGACACATGTCACGCTGACATGTGCCGCCGACATGTGACAGTTTGCGCCGTTCGCGAACTGAAAATGCACGGCTCGCACCAATAATTAAAGGAAGAGCACGTCAGTTGGACGAAGATCATCGTTTGAAAAAAAGAAAAAAAAAACACAAGGAACAAAGTATGTACATTTTCTGTTTGTCTGTGGGTGTGTGCGTGTGTCTGCGTGCGTGTGTGTGTGTGTGTGTGTGTGTGTGTGTGTGTGTGTGTGTGTGTGTGTGTGTGTGTGTGTGTGTGTGTGTGCGCGTGCGTGCGTGCGTGCGTGCGTACGTGCGTGCGTGCGTGTGTGTGCGTGCGTGCGTGTCAACATTAACGAGCGATGGAAACTGCGCATCTGTTTTGATCTGCGGCAGAAACCGAAATAAATTGTGATGTTGACGAGCAATGAATTCAGGAGCACAAGAAAAACGTTGCTTGTGCTCCCGAGTTCAAGTATAGCTGAGTTTTACCGATTTTGAACGAGAATCATTGTCCGCTGGTTTAGTCGCTAAACAGAAGAGAGAGATTAATTAAAGTTAGTGCTCGTATGCCCGAATGCCCAGGTGTTCATTATCCAGACATGTCACTGGTTACTATATAAAACAAGCAATCTTTACTGGTTCGCCAGTACATGTTGCATGGGTAAAGCCAAAACAACACGGCTATCCAATTATCTGAAAAGAGGCGACGGCTCCCAAAAAAGACAATGCTTTATAAAGTTAAAAAACAAAAACAAATTCTCGGGCGACATCTGCGTGTTCGGTTGTCAGGTGGAGAGTGCCTCTCGCTCTTCGACGTCGCTCATGTTCCGCTGATTGTGTGACGTCATCGGCCAACGTGACGCCGTCTTTATAGCCGAGGCGACCAACGGATGCTAGAAGTCGGTTGGCCGGCACACCGCGGCAATGAGCGGATACCTGGGTGGCCTAAACTCACGTCAGCAAGTTGCTCTGGATCAGGTATCTGAAAGTATATTTTTCCGTCTGTCAAGCACATAGACATGGTTTTAGAGCAACACTGTGTGCTGTTTAGATTGAGTACATAGCCTGCATGCTTGCGCGCGCGTGTGTGCGTGTGTTTTCGAGTTCTAGTTTCCATGTATACGCGTCTAAATTGTTTTACCCCGTGAGTAAACTGACAGTGCGCCTTCGCGGAATAGGTTGTAGGACGCAGAATGTTGGGCACACTTGCGCGAATCAGGATAAATTGATTCGAATCTCGAAACGCACTACGCATAGATTCGCCAAATGCCAACGTTCTGAGCGGACTACGCGATTTGTCACGCAGTTCCGCAATGCAGTGTCAGACGTCAAGAGACCCTCGGACACGGACGCCTTCCTGCTGCGCTGGTTACGGGGTGAGTGACACGAGATCCAAACAGTATTTGGTTATTTTCTACGAAATAGTACCAAATTTAAATAATATGTGCAGTACTGCGTACCAAAGCGATGACATCACTGAGAGTAATGGTACAGTGAGTGACCGCGGATGAATTCTGACTATACACGCGGCTTTTTTAAAGTACACCTGCATCTAAACTATTCCAAAAGAGTTCTCGGTCAAATTGACGCTTCCATTTGCTTCTATACTAAGCATAGTAAACCTACGTCGAAGCTCACGGGTATTTTTTTCATATCGCGTCCCCAACTAAATTGTGCCATCGTTGCCAAGCAGTCGAACCCGGGCGCTCCTGTTGCTTCGCAGCGCGACGCCAATCTCTAAATCACCAGGTCCACACTAGAGAATATAATGAGTCAGCTCAAGTGGCTTGTGCGAAATAAATACCATTGCATTGAACTTAGTTTACAATTCTGTTTCGTTAGAGCAAGTGTAGGTGAGAGTAGAATTTTGCAGCCGCAACTTATAACCACTATTGGCTCCAGCTGTCACATGGACGACACGAAGGCTGGGGCAGCGTATGATTAAGCGAACGACGTGACCCCTTTACGTTCCAAAATTTAATGAAATGACAACTACTAGCTTTAAAAAACCTGGCTCACCCGGCTAATAACTCATTTGCAGCAACGGCAATAGGCTATCACAGTGGACATGGCGACCTCCCAAAGAACAATATCTCTGTGATAAAACATAAGAAAAATGTGTGATTAATGCACTTAATTTCAGTTAATTCAATCACGACGCTATCAGATATCCCAAGCCTTTTTTGCATTCCTGAAAAAAAATATGGAAAAAGATACATGGAACAGACGTTTAATGTGTCACTGAACGATATGTATTTGGCTCCAGCAGAATCTTTTACAATCAGATTTTGCGTTTTTTTTTTCTCGTTATGAAATTGTGAACTGACGAATACAATAAGGCAGGCGGTCAAGTCACGAGTGACTAAGTTGTTTGGAAAACATTTACTATACAACACCTTTTTTGACATGCCACTATAATGTTTTATAAGACAGTGTAGAAACTATAAACAATGTTAATCATACATGGTTTACAATACGTCCTGGTACTTTTAATTAGCACTAATATATTATAATTGTTAATATAATGAATGAATGACCTAGTGAGCATTAAGACAACAAAGGCCTGTGACCGAGTTTTGCTGACATCTGTACGAGTCATCAGCACTGCTTGCGCAGCTGCAAACATAGACCACTCAGCAAGATGTGCAATTCCTTTGAAGTTTACTTGAGAATAGGACACGGGCATTCCTATGTTGTATGGTCAGATGGGAGCCATTATGGTTCGTTTGTCCAGCTTTCACGGCCGCCTTGGTATAGGACAATTTTTTTTAGAACGCGTAATTTGGAACCGTGTGTCATTTGCGATTTGGTAATGAAATTCCAACAGCCTAAACAATAAGGCAATATGGATGTGGGCGATGCATTTGTGTAAGCCGATTCAGCAAAATTAGTATTAAAAAAAACCTCCGCTGAGTTTGGCCCTCCGCATCTTGAAAGCTACGAAGGGCGATCAGAGTGGAGGGATAGCAATGTGTACTGAATTACCTAACTGTGCAAATTGAAATCACGCGCGTTTGGTACAATGAAAATAGGACTTAATTAGTTGCGATGCAGGTACTGTAACTAAAAGATAATCTTAGCTAATTTACAAGGGCATGTCTGTATACTGACCAGAATTTTTGTGCCTTTAAGATAAACAAAAAACATGAGCCTATTCCTTATGCATTTTGTTCGGAAATTTTCTTTTTTTTTTATTGGCTGGCCGCCTTCACTAGTAGGGTGCCAAGCAACAGTATGCCAAGCAGTAGTATGCCAAACAACCTGCAATTTTCTTAAGAGGACGTTCCTATTCTAAGAGTTTTTCTGGGACTACACGGGTTCGGAAATATACCGCGAGAAATGTTTCAGACAATGTGGCCTTATTTCATTTCATCATTGGCGTCGTGGTCAAATGCATAAGGTGCAAGCGCACTATAGCGGCAGTCATCATGCTCAGCGTTGATGTGCCGATGACAGTGTAGCCCCGACGTTAGAATATTCAATAGAAAATGATGATCAGAGCGACCATAGGCGCGCGCACGGGGGGGGGTGTCAAGGGGGCGGCCGCCCCCCTAGTCACCTGAAAGGGGGGCGGGCGCAAAGTCTACCCCATACATTGACTTAATATTGAAAGGAAGCGCTGCGAAGAAACTTCACCCCCCCCCCCCTCCTGAAGGGGAACCCTTGCGCATGCCTATGAGAGCGACTGAAATCCTAAGAGTGCACGCACAGTGTGGCAGACGTACCGTGTCTTTGGCAAATATACACGTTCACTACTCAAGCAATAAAACAATGTACAGAAAAAAAAACAGGCTCATTACACTGGCCGCGGTCACAATGCGCTCTCGACTGCACCGCGCGAAGTCAGAAATGTGCAGAACTGTGGCAGAGATCCAGACATCGTGCACGTAATGTAACCCAGAAAACCGACCGAATAACATAAGGATGTGTACCGACTCTTAACTGGCGTCCTGATAACAAATGTGCCGGTCAAGTTTGAACAAATCATTTATTCTTGCGGCAAATATAATGACTTTTCTGTCCCGCATGGTCGGTATCCCGAAATGCAGCGCGGGATTTCGATGTTGGCCGGGCTGAGAGCATGTACCGTCATGTGAGTATCAATTCTATAGAAACACCAAGTGGTTCTTGACCAAAATGGCCCCATGACCACTATGACCATAACAGAATTTGCGTAAGTTAAGGCGACCCCTTTTCCCTTTCTTTCTTGACCGGTACGCAGGATATCGAGTGGCGAAAGGAAAACGGTGTAGACGACATGCTTCAAAGCTACAAGGTTCCACAGGTATGATTTCCAACCTCCTAACGTCGTATATACAAACATAGGCGTGCCCACGCAGAGGGGGGAGGGGGGGAGGGGCAGTAGGGAGGGGGGAGGGGGCAGTAGGGAGGGGGGAGGGCAGTAGGGCCGAGAAGGGGGGCGCAAATCCAGCCCCATACGTTGACATAATAGGTAGGAGGGGGGCGATAGGGGGGGGGGGGGGCAAAGTCAGCCCCATACATTGACATAATAGGGAGCGGGGCGCTGAGACGAACCTTCGCCCCCCCCCCCCCCCCCCCCTCCCTGAAGGGGAACCCTGCGCACGCTTCTGTATACATAGTAGGTTTTGAATCTATGATTCTATATATATATAAAAAAAACGAAACATGAATTCGTACTGGCAACCGTTGAGCTAATGATTTACGCATCAGTGAAAAATTTCGGAATTATTAATAATGCCTGAAAAGAGCAATTTACACCTTTACGAAAGTTGCGCTGCCGTCATCACTGGGGAATGATCTGTGAAATTTTGAGACTCGTATGCCATTTAGACCATCAGACGCTGTAAACTCTCGACATAGATATTCGTACCTCAGTGTCGGTGTACTAAGAAACCGCAATTTCAATCGTTCCTTAGTCGCTGAGGAGGAGGCGCTTATCGTTCAGTATTAACTCCTTATCGAGTACAACTTTTCAGTGGCTGCGATATCAGCGCTAGTTATAACGTGTTGGCGCTGTTGGGAGTGCAGGGAAATGGGCTTGGAAAATCAATTTCTCTCTTTCAGATCGTGCAGGAAAACTTTCCCGGCGCGATACTGCATCCGTGTAAAGATGGCCGCGCAATGTGGATAGCTTCTGCGGGCATCAACTTAAAAGGTGAGCTTTGGTATTCCAGGTTGAAAAACTCACAGGGTCCCTCGTGCATTCACCTCAGACGACTCAAAGGCGAAAGCCATCTTTTCCTTATCACTAGATGCATATAAGGGAGCAGGGAACACGAGCCGTGGCTTCACGTGCCATTTCCAAGCGCCGTCTTCATTTTCTTCTCTTGAGGTCGCGCGCTCTCCGGCTGTGTTCGCCGCCCGAAGGAGGGCGCTACAACGGCATCATGCGGCGTTACGTGACGTGACGTTACACCAGACTGTGACGCCATGATGACGTCATATGGTGAAGTCATCACGGGATGGTGATTTTTCGCATCACTAGTCCCCGACACCGCGGGACGGTCGTCGCCGTTTGTCAACTTTGCCGTTGTATGAGGCATCTAAGGCTTTCGCCTTAAAAGACATGTCTTGCCATATATAGGCTCACAGGGGCAAAGAGAGAGGTTGAAAATGTCTTCATATTGCAGGCTGTGATAACATACTGACATGTCACAATGTGACAGTAAACCAAAGTGTGCTGAATTAATCCTTTTATCAGTGGAAATGCCACAAGCTAGAGTATTATACTACTCGAAAAGAAACTCTTCAGGCACAACAGCATAAGCTTAATAATAATAATAATAATAATAATAATAATAATAATAATAATAATAATAATAATAATAATAATAATAATAATAATAATAATAATAATACCGGGGGGTTTTACGTCCCAAAATCACGATATGCTTATGAGAGACTCCGTAGTGGAGGGCTCCGGAAATTTCGACCATTTGGTGCTCTTTAACGTGCACTGACATCGCACAGTACACCGGCCTCTACCATTTCGCCTCCACATACATCTCAAGAAGGCCAGAAATGCCAACGTTCGGCAAGACCAGCGCCGCAGTCGACGGTACAGAGCGAGTGAAACAGTATAGATACGCCATCTTGCTTTAATGCACCGAGGCTTTGCACGTTCATTTGCTAACCAGGCCTCGTAAGTTACGACAGTCAATTTTCATTTCCTACATGTGCCCTGCAACAAGCCCTCGTAAAAACGCGCGTAACAAGTATTTGGACCTTTAACAAAGCTATATTATTCGACGGAACAGCTGCTCAGGTCACATGCTTAACCAAAGAGTTCGCTGACCAATGTCGAAACACATTCCGAACAAACGAAACGTTATATTGCTTTTCTTACAACATTCACTGGTATGCACTGATGATCGGTTCTGCACTTTCGCTTCGGGAAGTCATTGAAAATGTTTGCTTCGTAAGTCAGTATCTTTGGGGTGCAGCGTTTCTTGCAGCGTTGACGCCAGAGGTCGTACAACGCCACTGCGTCTACCAGCTCGAATACCTGGAGTCGCTCAAGAGATCATCCTCAAGAGAGGTGAGCGTTCTAGTTCACGTGTCCGATGTTAAATCAAAGAAAAATAGACAAAGAATTCTAAGGAACGGTTTGATAGGTGGCTGCCTTGTAGGGGCCGACGACATGACGGATCAAAATATAGATGGAAAAGGCATGGTTATGACAATTTACATGCGTTGCTTCTATAGCCTTATGGATAATCGAAAAGCTCGCAATGGGGAGTCTTTGGTTGCTTGAACAACGGATTTCTCCCGCTATATATTGGCCGAGTAACTGCAGGGTAGTCAATAAACTGTGGGACATCATATTTTCATTCGAATGTAAAATTACCTATACAGGGTGATCAAAATTAAGCTTCATGTCTTTTTTTTCCGTTTTTTTTTAAATATTCATCACTGGTAGGTCCGTGACGACCACCTCTGCAGACGAGTTACGTATCCGAGGACACAAGAAGTGAGATTACAATTACCGCTGCCAGTCACCCAATTAACTAAGATTGAATAATGAACTTTTTAGTGATTGCAGTAAAAGGGGGTGTTTTTATTGAAAAGTTAAAGGCCGTCGTATTTAAAAGTTAAAGGCCGTCGTCTCAGTTGACAGAATTATTCTAGCATGTCCATGATCCGAGATATCTGACTTCAAAGTTTAATCGCAGTTTGCATGATTACGCCTGCAAGACAATGAGGACTGGCGCAAACGCGTGCGTGCGTACGTGTGTGTGTGTGTGTGTGTGTGTGTGTGTGTGTGTGTGTGTGTGTGTGTGTGTGTGTGTGTGTGTGTGTGTGTGTGTGTGATACGAGATAGATCTGGTACCAACGTGGCAGACACACCAGTATGAGATAGGTGTGATAGATAAATCGGCTAGATACCAAATACATCGCGCACGCATCTGAAACCAATAGTGCTGGTAAAAGATATGCCATCTGCACCCCCCACCCCCGCATCATTTTTTTTAAAGGTAATTTGTTTTCTGCATTCTTCAGAACGGTGTTTTATTCTCAGACAGGTCATGAAATCGAGACACATTACATGGTGGTCGACTTCGACAATTTTAGCATACGCAACGTGTACAGCTGGCAGGGTAAGTCCACGCCACACATGTTTTCGTGCGAGATTTGCGTGCGGCACGTTAATTTTTGCTGCACTTGATCGTAATCTTTCAATATCTGGTGTTTTACGTCAAAAAACCACGATATGATTATGCGGGACGCCATGCTCCCGAAATCTCGACTATCTGGTGTTCTTTAACGTGCACTGATAACGCACAGTACATGGGTCTCACCATTTCAAAAGGGGTGGCTACTTGGGCTGGTTGGTAGCATTCTAAAAGGAATATACTTTCTTCGTGTGCAGAACGCTTTCAGAAAAGAAGTCAGACAGGACAGGGCTCCCAGATAGGAGAGTGCGCTCTGTCCTGTCTGACTTCTTTTCTGAAACGTTTTGCGCACAAAGAAAGTATATTTCTTTTAGAACTCTACCATTTCGCCTCCCCCCAAACGCAGCCGCCGCGGACGGGTTCGAACCCCCGACCTTCACGTCAGCAGCCGAGCACGGTAAGCCACTGATCCACCGTGGCGGAAGATCGTAAGCTGTATTAGACAGGTGCGCGTTTGCTACTAGAAAATCATGAGCTCTCTGTTATCGCTAAAGTAGGAAAGGGAATATTTCGTTCTTGCTACTTTTGATAAACTTAATTTTGATCTATTTACTGACAGATTAAATTCTTCCTTTGTTTTGTTTTTAGAATCAGGACGCTTTTCCTGTGCGCATCAGACGCTTTTCCTGTGTGCTCCAATATATCCACTTTAACGCACTTTTCGGCTGTGTAGCAGGACATTCGTAAAACACTCAAAAAAGCAGTTGAAATGGTGAGAAGTCGCACTGCCATGCGTTTTTTTTTTGTTTGTTTGTTCGGCAGCGCAGTCGTCAAGGCAATCACGGACGTGTTTCAAACGATGGAGGACCACTTCCCGGAATGCCTTGAAAAATGTGTTGCCATAAACGGTAAGTTCCCTTTCAGTCAGTGAATTATTTTTTGATGAATTTCGGTTGTTCTACTGACGGCACAAAAATTTCGCTGTCCCCTAAATCTGAATATAATTCAACCAAGTGCATATCGGCAATTCAAGGTTTCTGAACGTAAAGAAAAAACGCATCACACCGTACCAAGGTGTTCTTTAATGAGCAATTTTTTATTTTAGTTAGGCAAGTGGTCGACCAATATTCTTCGAAATATACATCGAAACTGTTCCGCTTGTTGCGAAATAGCCTTTTTTTACGCCAACGTCTATTGCGAAACTCAATACAGGCAATAACTTCACCAATTTCATCACTAATTTCGCCCAATTAATTAATTTTGTGGGAGCGGCCCGCTACGCGCTCAGTCGCGCACCTCAGGACTTTTAATAGTTTTGCATCCATCCATCCGTCACTTTAACCATGATTTTCATCCCATTTCACCAACTAAATACATGGATATCTAACGGCTTTTCATTGCAGGAGTGCCGTATGAGACCTCGTAATGGCGCGACGTGTTTGTTTGTACATTTATGGTTTGTTAGCGACAGCTTGTACTTCCGCTTAATATTTCACATAGTTTGTGCCGTTCTGTTTTCAGTAATATTCCAACATTTTCACTTTGGTATTATTGCGTGTCAATTCTCATCAATATTGCGTCAAACAAAGAAAAAGCAAGCCCTTAAAATTATCCTTCTTTGGAACATTTTAGTACAGTCCATTTTTGAGTTCTATACAGCACACGTGAATATTTATCTTTTGGTACGGTCGCTGCCGGTTTCAACAGCCTTTCGCCAACAACGCCCACAGTATGCAGCTGTAAAAGTGAGGTGAACCAGAAGTATACATACTGTCTTCACCAAACACAGACCTTGAACGACGTCTAGGTTTATCCACCATTGCAGCATTCTAGCTGCGGCCGGAAAGAGAAGCCTTCGCGAGTGGCTCGCACACTTTCAACACTTTTCTCCTTTTGTTTAGCCAGATATCTCAAATGACTCTTCTTCTAAGCTTTGCACACGACTGTGAGAGGTATTGTTGACGTTTATGCGTCCTCCTTTTATCCGAAAGCGTAACAAGAGACTTTCGTTACTCTGAGACAACTTAAGAACATAGTTCCCGCTAAAATGTTAGAGAGTGGTAAATGAAGGGAGCTGGAAGTTCACTGGGGTACAACGCTTGCTGTTACTATCGCAGTCTTGAAAAGACGAAACGTGCGCTGATTGAACCATATACTTATCGACTGGCGCAGCGCCTAGCTTTTTCCCGATCCTGTGGAAACTGATACGGCCGTTCCTGACCCAGAGGACAGCGGACAAAGTAGAAGTCTACGGCAAAGGTGAGAATTCGTCATTCAGCTGCTTGCCGGGCTGTTGTTAGTGGTCCTATGCACCAGTAGATTGGGTGGTATACGGTGGTACAAAAGTCTGTACAATACTTTTGTGCAGATCGTTTTAACGTCCATGATCTCCGGTTTGTGGTCGATTAACCTCTCGTTCCAGCTCCTCGTTGTTACGCAAACACGACACTCGGATCAAGTGTAAATCCCCGATTGACCCAAAGGCTGCTGGTGAACATCCGTATATTTATCTATGGCGCGCTGAAGCTCATGAAGTTGAGTTGGGCCTTTTTAACACGAAAGTGTTTTATGCCGGGGTCCACCAAGATTTCAGTGACGTATTTCCGTCACGGAAATGACGTCGAAAAAATACACATGATCAGAAGACAAAGAAAAAAGTTCCGTCAACGGGAGTCGAACCTACGACCTCTAGGTCCGCGACGAGAGATGCCGGGCACGCTATCCACTGCGCCACGGTCAGATGCCTTTGCAGGCTTTAAAAACAAGCCTTTTATATCTACCACTGTCCTCCCACAGTGCTCTTGCTGAGAGAAGTAATGCATTATGACCGTGAAATGCACGATTAGTTTCTTCAAAGCGTTGCTTCTCCGCGTCCGTCCCATTCGGCGTGTTTCGAATAGTAAACGTGCAATTTTGCCGACGCATTAACACACTGCCAGGGGTGGCGACCTTACCCCTAGCATCCACACTCGTAGCATCCGTCCATACCAAAAAATGCTGTGCGACGCGCGAGTGCGTCGCGTGGCCGTAACTCCGCGTCCCTAGCCATGTTCCTAGCTCGCCCCGCGAAAACTCGCAGTCGGCCAACGGGGAAGACACGACGCGCGTTGCGTTTCCCTCTGGTCGGGCAGCGTTGTTCAATAACTCTAACATGCCGCGAGTAGGCGGCCTTAGCCCAAGTTCGGCGCCCAATCATTGACGCTGTTCTGGCTGTCACACCGCTTTCAATGACTCAGCTCTCACTGTACAGCTACCACAAGCATCTATGACTACAAGGGTTTCTTTAGTGATTCTTCACAGACGTTAGTCGTCAGGATACAGATGTACCATCAAGCGTCAACGTGGATGCATCCACGTTAAAGGGTGCTATAACTGTCAACACACCAATAGACATTGTGCAAGCTCTCTTATATGAATGTGCAGTAAACATTCGACTACTTAAGGACATGTTTCACTTTCGTGTTATACCGATTCCTATGACGGATGGGATCAACCATGTTTTTTTTTATCCGGTACGTGTCCTTGACATTGTCAAGATTTGATACAGGGACGCTAATTATGCGTTGTCTAGAACTCGGGATATTAATGCTTAGTTGCACAGTACACTTGACACAGTTTAATAAGAAATGTTGGGGTTTTACGTCCCGAAAATTTGGTATGATTATGAGAGACGCCGTAGTGGAGGGCTCCGGGAATTCCGACCACCTGGCGTTCCTTCAAGTGCGCCTAAATCTAAGCACGCGGGCCTCCAGCACATGACCTCCATCGAAATGCGGTCGCCGCGGCTTGTATTCGAGCCCACAACCTTCGGGTCAGCAGTCAAGCCCTATAACAACTAGACCACAACGGCAGGTACCGCATAACGCAGTTATGGGAGCGCAAGTCCACCTGTGTCTCGAGAGGACAAGATTTCACGGATCGACCAAGTTAACACGAAACGTCAAAATTCTCTCGGGGACATTGCATGAAGCTATCAACTTTCATAATAGTGTACTTGATTATGGGTGCATGTGTAATATTGTCTGTTTTTAGAATACCTGTGTGCAATTCAAACGAACCAGACGCGAGCGCACTACAAGCTCCATAAGAAAACAAGGGCTTGATGTGATTTATGTTGCGAAGATCATAGATAAAAGATTATTCCCGCGGCCATCGTTTCAAAACTTATGGGCAGTCATTCCATGGATAATAACTTGATGTTTCCTTACAAACAATGACTCGGCAAACACTTTTCACGTAGCACCCTTTCTGATGTGATTATATCTACTTAGCCAATTATGCTGCATAACAGCAACAGAAAAAAAAGCTGATTACGTTCATGTCCTTCTCAGCGGACGGATGGAGGGAGGTTCTGCTGAGCATCATAGATGCGGCATCCCTGCCGGCTCACTGGGGAGGGAGCATGGTTGGACCAGGCAACGACCCGCGATGCAGGCACAAGGTTGGTTCCATGATTGGCTAGCACGACATGCCGTTGCTTTCGCGGCCTGACTTGCCGTCTAAATGTTGTTGTACCTAGCGGGGCTGGATGTAATGGGAACCAGTGATTTTTGTTGGAACTGAACTCAGTGCCGTATTTACGCTTTGATTGTCACTAGTGCAAGTATACTAACGAAAACAGCTTTTTTTATTTTTTTTTACGAAGTCATTTCGAACTTTTAGTAACACAAAATGTTTAGAAACACTGGCAGTTGCTTCAGACTTGTTTTCTCATATTTACTTCTGCCTTTTGCTATTTTTGTTCGAAAACTGTGGGACTGTTGCCGTTGAGTTGTGAAAGCGAGCTTGTAGAAAAAGGCTTCCATAGATTTCATCTATCATTCGCTTGCTGACTCACTCTTCCGGTCATTCACATACAGTCAGCGAAATGACCGGATTGAACGACAATGCAAGTAGCCTAACGTCATCTATCGGGACAGACAACTCTTATTATGACATATATGATGTAAACTTCGGAATGATAAAATGTGTCAAGTTTGCGATGATTCAGCAGCATACTTTCTGAAAGTGTCATTTGTTAAGCGTTCCATCTAATTAATTGCATTCCGTGTGCAAGCACCCACTAATGTATGTCTTCAGGTCCACATCAACTCTAAAAGAATGTTGCCGAACTATGAGCGCAGCAGTGGGCCCTTCCGTGTATCTTTAGCACGGCAATGTGGAGACTAGTCTGATGGATTTTTTTTTTTGGGGGGGGGGGGGGGGGGACATTGAGCTATCTAAGGTGGTTTCGTATATCTCAAGTGGTTGTCGCACAATGATACACAGAATATGGACGAAAACAAAGATAGGTACAACGAAAACACTCGCATAACGTTGTAGCCATGTTTAGAAATATTTAGTTCGCCCGTAGATTTATGGACGCGTTTTCGGAGATACCGGGATGCCGGAGCCGTTGACGGCAGTAGCAAGATCATGTAGCAACATACCATGGCGTTTTGTGCAATTGCAATACGCATGAAAAATATTTCATTCTTCTCAGTGTTGTCATAAAAAAAAAAACATGAAAATACCGGGAGTGAACGGTTATCTCACTGCCAATGCTTCACATTATCGCGTAAGTAAAACATATGCCATGGCAACATTTTGGGCTCTGGATTATCAGATGTCACCGCCTGCGTTGTTGCTCCCGTATGCTTCCACGCTAAATCGTAATGCGCAAGCGCTTAGAAATCTGCAGACAAACTAAAATTCTCTGATGCTTTTGCCTTTGTCGGTTTTCTGTGCTGCTTCCGGCTAAAATTAATAACCGTATTTATGTATCCTCAAAAGGTTGTTGCGGTATTGGTTCATGTGACTGCTTGCGCTGTCTCTTGGGTAATCATTAGAGACCGGATTTTAGGCAAATGCCTATTTTTTTCCTTGCGTTCCTATCGCGCCACTTTGATATATGAGCATGAATTAGGGGTTAAGGAGGGCTTTTATAGTATTTTTATAGTGCCTATAAATGCCTATTTTTGGGGTTTGTGCCTAAATGTCTATAAGTGCCCATAAATGCCTATTTTCAAAATTGGTGCCTATATGAACGCTATTTAGCCTCAAATTTTGATTTCGAGTACAGTTTCAGACCGTAATTCATGTTACCGGGCAAAATTGACGTTTCGGAACTGTATGGGGTGCAACAACCTAGTTCCCTAGTTGAACAAACATCCGGGAAGCAACCGGTAGCAGCAGTGAAGTGGGACGCGCCGGCCGCCTTACCCCACCGCACTGACATGGCGCGAGCGGTTGGAGCAGGGGGAGAGGAAAAGACGCTATTTCTGCAACCCTAAATGGGAGCACGTCCCAGCGTGTACGGTGGAATGGGGAGAGGAAAATAAAGGCGGGAAGAGGAGAGGTGAATAAGAGGAGAGTGGCGTCTATGGCCGAGGACGTGTCGGGCGGCTTTTACCGCCGGTTTTCCAGTCCAGTGTTCCCATGGAATTGAAGCACCTCCTTGAAGACTTGGGCGTGGTGGGGGGCACAAAACAGGAGGTGCCTGCGCGCAGCAGCAGCAATATGGAGAACGAATGCGAAACCATGGACTGCCGTCAGGGGAAAGTAGAAAGTAGGTAAAAAAAATCAGATGTGCACATGGCTTTTGTATCGTTTGTAATTTACTCTTAAAGGGCGCTTCACCAGGTCACATGAGAAATTTTAGTCAGATGCTGGAAGTGTTTGCGTGTGGAATGAAGAGCTTTGTACTACAAGATCTTTTTAATTGGTTGACTACGAGCCGCGAAAGCATGATGCCGGTAGGTGAGCTTGAAACCTTTGCCACTCGCAAGCCAAATTCCTTCCCTGCCATCTTCGGTATCAGCGAAACTCGGAGCCGGAAGATCACACGACGTTGACGCATCAACACGCCATGCGCACGCAAGATTACACTCTGTGCACATGACATGCCCAAGGCAGGTCGTGCGCACAAGCGCTGTTGTTTCGTTTCGGCGTTCGCTCTATAGTGTACTGCCTGTTTCTGTGGGATGGATCCGTCTATGCGTTTGGAGAGGCTGGCATGGATCCTTTATCCTTACCACGACACAGCGCGTCACACCGCTGGAACAGCTGTAAGGGACGATACACCAAAAATATGCTAAGAGTTGTCAGGGCTGGCGACGGCACGACGCGGGAACGGCGAGAACACGAACACAAAAGAAATATAGGCTGCTAAGTCTCGCATCGCTCTCGATTCGAAGAAAAAAAAAAACTAAAGAAAAACGCGCACACATTCCGTTTGTATGTTTTAATATTTCTATTAACTTTCATTCTTCTATTCAAGCATCAGATTGCACAAATTACACATGTAGCCTCGAATAATTCTCGCAGTTTCATGTACTACTGTGACATACGCAGGACCATTCCTTGTTGAACTTCACCTCCCCCACATTGGTGCGCGCGCCCATGAGATCAAGGGCAAGCGGCGTTCAGTCTGACATTTCACCTCCTTCCGGGGAGCGTAGCGTTGCAAATCATGGCAGGCGTGATCGTTAGCGCGCAGTGCATGCATTCCACTTCTAGCTCGAAATGCTCAAACCTGATAAGGGGCCCTTTATGGTGTTCACGCAAAGAGGAGAAATTGACCCTGCGCTATTAGACCCGGCCAATACGAGGCTAGCAGACCCTTAAGATGTGGCCTTTTAGCGGTCTGGCTATTGGATCCTGTGCTGCCATTCCCAGCCATGCCGTAAAGAAACAGACGCAGGAGCGTGTTTATTCGATGGTGGACACTTAACTTACCATTCTGGACAATAAAAGGAGAGACCGTGTTCTGGAAACCGTGCCCGAAAAGGGACCATTTTATGGCTATGTTAAACCATTAACGCCTTTGTGCCATCATAAAATATAACATTTGTTTACTTGCCTGTCGTAGACCAGGTCGCGCACGTCCTCATTCGAAAATTTGAGTTTTTGTAAAACTTTATTGTGCCTACATTTACGATTTTGGGGGGCCTAAAACTGTGTTTTTCCTGCCTTTTTTTGGCGCCTAAAAAGCGATTTTTAGTGCCTAAAAATCCGGCCTCTAGTAATCATTAAACAAATTGGTATCTCTCGATCTCGCTCGCAGGTGAATTACGGCGGCCGATTTGAGGAAGGTTTGGAACAAGGCGAATCTCTGTTCGCTGAAGCTGGAGTCGAACAGCGTACCATTGGTCGTCGAGACCGGTGGGAGTTGCACGTGGGCGTAACAAAGGCGGGCTCGCGAATCAGCTGGCGCTACCAGGTGGTCGGAGGAGACCTGGCGTTCGGATTGCGTTTACTCACGGGGGAACCCCTGTTGTCTCTGCGACGCGTGGAGACTTGCAGTGAGGCACCCCAGGAAGGAAGCTGGTTCTGTGATACACCTGGAACATGTAAGAATCGGGGCGATTGTGCCGTGATCTGTATGTCAGGGACATGAATAAATGAAAAAAAAAAAAGACACCGGAACCCAAAGTGGTACCAGGTACACAGCCAACCATTGGCGTAGCCAGCGAGGAGGGGGCGAGGTTGGGGGGGGGGGGGGGGGGTTCGATCCCCCCCCCCCCCCGAAAAATTTAAATTTTGCATGTAGGCTAAGTATATACACGCGCATATACAGACTCACGCGCGAACATATATAATGAGTGGTTAACCACCCCTCCCACCCCTATACGAAAAAAATTTCTGGCGACGCGCTTGGCGGCAACATCTTTTGGTGTCGCAATGAGAAAGAGAAATATCAGAAAAAAAATTAAACATGGAAACACATATGACTATACAGTATCACAAAGCAAAAAAAATAAAAATAAAACTAGTAAACTAGTACATTGTTTACACAGAGCAAACACTCGCAAATATTTTGAATGCGAAGTATAAGATAATGTCGGGAAGGTTAACCAGGGCTGAGTCCACTTGGCTACCGTGCAACGGAAAAAAAAAAGAAAGAAAGGGAAATCCTATTGTTCATGGTGCCGACGTAAGATGTTCATGTGCCTTCTGTATTATTAATTTTTTTTTCGTTGTTTGTTTTAAGGTTTATGCGAAATAGTTTAGTTATAGAAGTCTAAGATCAGGATCCATTAAGAATAACTCCTCCAATTGACGCCATATCGTGTAGTAGGATTGAAAAAAATTTAAGACCGGATAATCCGCCCTAGTCTTGGCCGATCACCGTGAGTGGGTGGGTGCTAATCATCCCAGAACAGTGGCGTAGCCAGGGGGGTGGCACACCGGGCACGTGCCCCCCCCCCCCCCCGAAATTTTTTTTAGCCATGGCATACATAGCGAAAAATGGCCATTTCAAGGAGGTGCCCTCCCCGAAATCAAGGAGGTGCCCCCCCCCCCCCCCTTCTTCACGAAAAAAATTTCTGGCTACGCCCCTGTCCCAGAACCATCATCATTGTCATCATGTGTTCTTTCCACATTCCGCTGGAACACGGAAGCGCTTCTGACATACTCCCGGAACAATTTCCGTTGTTGGTGACGAGCCATGGAGCTGCTGTTTTGAAGCGCTATAGACTTCTGAAAGGCGTGGAGAACTGTATTAATTGGCGTATCTAGTATTTGCAAATGGCATCGCAAAATTTTGTATCTCTATCTAATGCAGGAGCGTATGAACAGGGCTTAACGAGTGAGCTAACCATAACGACCATTCTTTATCCTTCATTCGTCAATTTGTCGGAGGCAGGCGAAATATATCTCTTAACGCCGAAAGGTCGTACGAATTGCAGCGCTCGTTTGCCCATCGTATTGCCAACGATGAATTGAAACAAGCACAAGGCGCCTTAGGCGTTTGAGGAACGCAAATATCACCAGCGAATTGCATCATGTAGTCGTTTACAGAAAGAAACCAGCGCGACTTAACCAAACTTGGTTCACTGCGGCCCACGAAATGTTGAAAGTGTTGCCCATTAGTGGACAGCAACTACGCTACGACGCCTGACAGTTTAATTCACTAAAGTGCGAAATCTTCGCACAAGGTCAATATAATAAACCAAACGGGGCATGGGGAAGAAGCATACGCTTTCGCCTGTGCCCTCTTTAGCGTCTACTAAAGGCGCTGTAAATTTCTTACGCGCTAGCATACTTCTTTCACGCATTTTTTTTTCTTTCTAATCTGTTTTTTCGCAGGCGCAGTATGGGATGGCAGACCGGACACTTGCAGTTGCATGTTAACTTGCTTGCGTTTCCGCCGCCATCTCTGTCCCTCTCTTCTTCCCTAAATAGTCTCAAACAGCCGAAACTTAATGCAGAGCTGTTCATTGAGGTGTATCATAGTCTCTCTGTCGCGGCTTTCGAAAGTTAAGCACTCACTAAATACCTTGAAAAATGACAAGGAAAAAGACGAAGCCTATTCGCCGCGGTGTCATAGTGGTTACGGTGCCCGGCTGTTGACCCGAATGTCGCGGGTTCGATCCCGGCCGCGGCAGTCACATTTCGATGGAGGCGAAAGGCTAGAGGCCCGTGTACTGCGCGATGTCAGTGCACATTAAAGAACACCAGATGATCGAAATTTCTGGAGCCCTCTACGACGGCGTGCCTCGTAATCATATCGGTACTTGGGACGCGTTGAAACCCCAGCCATTATAAACTTTTGAAAGTTAACCACCAAGTTAGTATCTGAAAGACAACAAGGAAAATGACTAGGCCGTTCATTGAGATACTTGAATGAAACGAAAGCTTAACCGATCGGTAAACACACGCCATGTTCTCACTGCGACAAGCACTCCGTCAACAGTCCTTGCTATCGTCCTTTTTTGTTTGCTTGTTTGTTTACCCAGGTCAAGATCTAACGCCGGCGCAAATGGAAACCGGTCCGCGCGGTTGTTATTATTCAAGGGTGGCGTGCCCTTCGCGGGGCAACGGTTTTTATCGAAAGATGAAAATGTAGATTGCACAAAGAAGGGAGCGTGAACTTTCGCCGCAGTCACTGCGCTGTTGTGGTATCGTATGCGCGTCCTGTTATTGCTTGGCTTGCAAGGATTATGTTGTGTTAAGGAGCTTTTTTTTTTTTCTTCACGGCTACTGTGACAACTGTGTATGTTAACGTAAATGAAATGGTAAAAGCCAAGTTGATCGATGTACAGTGATGGTCGCCATAACAACAAATACCTACAGCAGGCGCAGTCACAGGCCGTGAAGGCAGACGGTGGTGAAAACTGATATGTATGGTCTGCACAGCTACTCGGGGTCTTGCTACTATGCGATTTCTTGAAGATTTATGAATAGAGAGAGAGAGAGAGAGATAAAGAAAAGACAGGGAGGTTAACCAGACTGCAGCAAAGCCCTACTCCGGTTTGCTACCCTTTGCTTGGGAAGGGGAGAGGGGTGTAAAAGGATGAAAGAGTCCACGACGACGTTGTCCAAGTACTAACACGGCAACATTTCTGTGAACAGTCAAAGGTGGTGATTTGTTGGATGATGATGACTTGCTGACAGTCGTGACACTTGAGGGCCAAGGTCACGTTCGCGTTCTGTTGTTGACGAAGAGCCATAAACATTTTCGCAATCTCTTTGTCGGGCCAAAGGCAAAGTCACCTTGAAGGCTGGAGCGGAGGATCTATCGTCGACGATGTAATCTTTCGGGTAGCTGTGCACTTGCGCGGGCATCGACATAGGTTAAAGGACAAAACAACCAAACAAAGTCGATAGCGAAGGTCTCATAATTGCCCGGCTTTTCCAATTGGCCGTGACAGCGGCACAGTCGCAGAGGACGGGTACGGGAAAAATTCTCGCCAAGCGTACGATGAAAAGCTAGATATCGACGTTGGAAAACACGCTCGTTTACCGCTTGAAAAGTGACGCATGTACTAAGCGGAGTCTGCATACATCACAGCCTAAAGACGTGCTTTGCCCGTTCACAGGGGTCACTGAATGGTACACGTGATAAGTTGCTATTATAAACGACTGTATTTTATAACGGTACATAGCCCAGTGATACTAGGAGTCGCAGCACTCATTTTAGAATTCAAAGCGACCACGCTGCTGCGTTCGCGATCACTAACTCGAAGGACGCAGGTTCGATCCCGGCTGCACATGCACATTTCAACGGAGGCGGAATGTTAGGGGCCCGTGTACTTAGATTTAGGTGCACGTTTAAAGAGCTCCAGATAGTCGAAGTTTTCGGAGCCCCCGACAACGGCGAGCGTCATAATCAAATCGTGGTTTTGGCTCGTAAGACCCCAACGATTACCATTACTATTATCGTGTCCTATAATGTTCACAACGGACGCGAAACGCGAGTCGCGTGATTTAAACCATAGAGTTTCATATAAATACACTAGAGGGAACTCTGGCGCTAGTGTCTATGGGAGCTGCAACACACGGCGCTTCAGCCAGCATGGGAATCATGGGTAGTACACAGATTTGCCTAGTCTTGCCTAGTCTTCGTTCTTTTGGCTCCGTGTGGCCTGAATCCGCTTTGCCGCAATACGAAGTTCAGCAAAGGGTTAGCAGGTAAGCTTCACCACGTTGACCTTTTTAAGCTAACGAATTCAAATCGGCTGGCGAAGTTCACTACGGTCCATTCGTTTATTCGAAACAGAATCAGAAAACAACAATAAACAAAGCCACAAGTGCGTTCGAAGCCGGCAAGTACGAAGACTAGGCAAATCCGTGTACTACCCATCATTCCCATGGTGGCTGAACGATCGTAGCGCCAGAGTCCCCTCTAGTTAATTTTAGGAAACTCTATGATTTAAACAATAATATTTGGGGTTTAGCGTCCCTAAACCACGATATGATTATGAGGGACGCCGTAGTGGAGGGCTCCGGAAGTTTGGACCATCTGGTGTTCTTTAACGTGCACTCACATCGCACAGTACACGGGCGTCTAGCATTTCGCGCCTCCATCGAAATGCGACCGCCGCGGCTGGGATCGAACCCGTGACCTTCGGGTCATCAGCTGAGCACCGTAGCTGCTACACCACCGGGAATCACTAGGATGACGCATTCCACCATTAGGATCACGCGTTAACGCAGTAGCGAATCCCGCCTGCATCGGCCGCATTTCGATGGAGGCGAAATAAATGCTAGTGGCTCGTGTGCTTAGATTAAGGTGTACGTTAATGAACCCCACGTGGTCTAACTTTTTGAAGTCCTCCATTACGGCGTCTGCCATAATCACGTCTTGGTTCTGGGACGTAAAAATCCAGTTATTATATTATATTTCATTCTCTTGGACGCAGATGTGCTCGAGTTCGACAACACCCACAGTTGGTTCACAAGCAAGACATTGGCCTACGAGGCGAATGTGCACGTGCCGGAAGACACCCGCTGATCACAAGTCGCTGCGTCTAAAAGGGGCGTGTGCGAACATCCGTGCCCACCCCTCGCAAGAGTTGTACCTTCCCTCACTTTCTTTACGGCCTATTTCCTTTCCTCACCAGCTAACGAACAAAGAGCGAATAAAGGACATTTACCTCGTCATTCTGGTTACCGTGCTGGCGCGATGTGTGAACAGATTCTTCTACGCCGTATAGCTCATAGGCCACTAGCATGTGCATTGTTGCTTCGCGCGCCTTCTTGGTAGCCTGCCCGCGGTTCGCATTTATAAATGACTATGTTTTCAGCATAGCCTGAAAGGAGGAAACCGGGCGGGGCAATGGCCTGCATATGTCGTAAGGGTAGATCCGCCTGCAAGATACTACATCCTCCCACAGGCGTGCGCAGGGTTCCCCATTGTAGGGGGGGAGTTTCATAGCAGCCCCCTCCCCCCTTCACATTGGTTGAATCCAAAAGAGAACATGCTTCACAATGGATGAAAAAAGGAAAATGAAGCGATGACAGGCTTTTCACATTGACGTGCCTTTAGTCGTTGGCTTTCCAGGAGTAAAGGGGTGAAGTAAAGAGTTCCTAGAATGCAACGTCAGGGGCCTTTGGCCGCCATTATCGTCATAAACCTGCGTGGCTATAACTAACTTTCTTTTCAAATAATGATCGCACGCTCGCCTATATCACCAGAAGAATAACATCACATGCCATGTATGATGCGCACAAAAAAATTAATTTCTTAGAAAATACAATTCCTTATCACTGAGCAAGAGCGAGGGAGAGTGCTGACGCAGTGATAAGGAATAGTATTTTCTAAGAAATTAATTTTTTGTGCGCATCATACATGTCATGTGATGTTATTCTTCTGGTGATATAGGCGAGCGTGCGATGGTATTAAACATTATGTTGGAAGTTAGCGCCTGTGTCGTGTGTCCTCTTCTTGTGTCCCCGTTTTTTCTGCGCTATTTTCAGTCGTCGCAATGCACCAACAAGCCCAAATTTCGACAGTGCTGAGATTTCCCGTAGACATTCAGTAAGCAAAGGTAACTTTGCTAGTTATTGAGGATACTTACCTGTAGTTAGCTTGGATGAAAATGCTGGGAGAAGCCAACTCTGGCTTATCTCTCCGTCTGTCAATCCCCATTTTCGAATTTAGTGAAAACTGATGAAGGACGGTGGCGTTGTACAGCACTTGCACAGGTACATACTTGCAAGTATACTTGTAAGCACAAGTAAACAAAAAAAGGCGTAGATGGCACTTATACAGTGAACTGAACAAAAATGCCGAAACTATGCCATATAGCGCAATTGAGGATACATATGGGTCGCGTATAGTATGTTCCTTCAAAAATTAGCAATCTCGAAAGGGATAAATATTAAAGGGAATTGTGAAACTATGTTCAGGCGTTGATTACCTAAGACGCGTCAATACGTAGTAATATTGAAAACTTGGGCTTGTTGCTGTAGCATTGAACCCCAATGGCGCACAGCGACGACGAGGGCAAGGAGGACGAACACACTACAGCGCTCAACTTACAAAACTCACAGGTTCACCAAACTCATATGCATTCGCCTAAGACTGCTCGAAAGCGAAAACCACCTTCTTCTTTTTCTTCTTAGTCGATGTGCGGATACCCCCCACCCCCCTCCGAAATATTTCTGCACCTAACGTAATTTTGCATTGCATCCAGCATCGGAGGCATTGGAAGCTTTCAGCACCACACCTGGTTTTGCATCGCCTCCGTGATCGGTCCATTGACAAATAGACGATGTCATGCGACGAAATCATCACGTCACGTGATGTGACGTCATGATGACGTCATCATGTGATGCTTTTTTTTTTTGCGCCACTCGTTCTGATGCCGATGACGCCGCTGATGGTCAATGTTCGCGTTTAATGGGACAGCTGGGGCTTTCGCATTAATAACTGTTGTAAGTTGAGCGCCGCAGTGTATTCTTCCAAGCTTATCCTCGCCGTGATTGTGCCCCTGTGGGATGCAACGTGCCAATACCAATGCGAGCCTGCATTGCAAAGCGCCCTTCCTGTTCCCGTTGCTGTTTTCTTGTCTCGGCTTTCCCGTTTTCTTTTGGCGCTGCTAGCATTCGCTTTACCTAGACCTATGTACCGACTTGCCCACCAAACCACCTGAATGAAATGGGCAAAAGTACGTCAGGATAAGCTCTCCAGCATGACATTTCGTCTCGTGGAGCACTTCTATATTGGGAACAGGGAAACAGAGATAAACAAAGAAAGAAAGAGGGCAAGAAAGAAAGGGAGAAAAGGATGCATAGAAATAGAGGCTACGGGCAGGCTGTGTAGATGCGCCGCTGTCCGTAAGAAGTTCGAGTGCGCGGCGAGATACAGCGACACCTGATATCGTACTGCGCTGGGGTCAAGAAAGTGGCACGCTGTTTTGAACGCCAACCGAGGCGCGCCTCCGTCAACAGCTGCTTTGGTCCTTTTTACTCGTTGCTACGCTCGTTCTGGCCCTGCATTGGCGCCTGTTTTCTAGGCATGCGTCAAACAGAGAAGCGTCTCTTCATGTCGCAGTCGTTTCCAGAAAAACACAGCTATTTTATGGCGCTGTGTGGTTACGCGGCGCCTACTAGAATTGAAGGCGACACAAAACATTAATGATGTGTTGTACATGGTAGCCTGAACGTTGCCGCACAAATAAGGCGCCGGCTACTCCTCAGCTCTTGAATGGACCGAGCGTATAACATTAAGGGTTTAAAATTACACAAACAAGCAGTGACCCCACACTAACACCAGAATGTTTAAAGAGACCATGTCAAATAACGTTCTTACAGTAACACCAGAAAAAAGTATATACGTGGCACGTAGAATATACAATTTGAATAACATCATGATAATACGATATAAAGTTTCTGAAATACCACTAATAACGTCACCTAATAAGACCTTCTGTAGCCAATGGGTGGCACGTACGTACATGATGTAGATGAATTATCACGTAAAATACATAACAGTCAACACCACAATACCGACAAACACATACACAGAGCGACGTCAAAGTAAAACGAACACTAAATGCGTTGATAGCGGCCAACAGTGCCACTGTCTTTAACAACTTGAAAAGAACTTGTTTTCTCTTAAAGGGGTACTTCGGTAAAGCTCTTGTTGGCCAAAGCGGTTCTGAACACTAGTGAAGTCATAGGTATCCCGTTTATAAACAAGAAGCCTATATTTAGCCTCGACGCGTGAAGCAAAAGAAAAAGTAATGCGAGTGAAACGAGGGGCTCTTCGATTTCAGTCTTGTCGGCGCTGCCGCCGGCCAATCGCGCGTCGCTCACGGCGGCCTCGGCGCGTTTAACAATGTGACGTCACGCGACGGCTGGGCGACCTCAGCGCAAGTACGCGCGACTCCCCGAACGAGACAGGCCGAGGAGGTAGATCGGTCGCGCGGCCCGGGCAGTAACGGTGGATGTTAGCGCGTTAGCGTCGGCGGCGACGTTGAGAGCGAAGGTTATACCGATCATGAGCGGCTACCTCGGCGACTTGAGCGAGCGTCAGCAAGAGGCCCTCGAAAAGGTGTGTGCGTACTAAGCGATGCTTATACGATTTACAGGTTTCGATGGCGGCGGCGGCATAATTTGAGGAAAACCTGTCGCCGACGAAGTGTACGGAAATGCAGGTGTACACAAACAGGCCCTCGAACGTGCGCTTGTCGCATGCGTACTTGTACGCGCCGTTTTCAAAGGACCGATGCTCTCGCAATCGCATAGGCTTGTGGGTGATCAGCCGTCTTATATGAAAATCACACCTTTTATCGGGGTGAATTGTGAATTCACGTTGCCACATTTCATCGTTGCCTTTCACTGTTGCATTCCATTGATTCAAGGATGACCGTCGTTCTTGCATAAAGCAACAAAAGTAATAATAAATAATAATAATTGTTGGGCTTTAACGTCCCAAAACCACAATATGATCATGAGGGATGCCGTAGTGGAAGGTTCCGGACATTTCGACCACCTCGGGGTTCTTTAACGATGCCCACCGCGGCGGTGTAGCTGTTGCGGTGCTCGGCTGCTGACCCGAAGGTGGCGGCTTCGATCCCGGCCGCGGCGGTCGCATTTCGATGGAGGCGAAAGGCCAGAGGCCAGTGTATTGTGCGATGACAGCGCACGTTAAAGAGCACCGGATGGTCGAAATATCCGGAGTACTTCACTACGGCGTTCCTCATAATCATACAGTGGTTTTGAAACGTAATACCCCAGATATTATTAACGAGATTGATGTATTTCTTGACAGTGTCTTGAACATGATGATTCGCTTGAGTACTGCGATCGAAACGTGTCCTGTCGAGCATTTAGCTGAAAACTTAGCTGTCAATCATAATAAGTTACTGTCTAACAAAAGTAAGTGCCCTAACTGACAGTCTAATGTTTTCTTATAACAGCAAGGCGTCCCTACTATGTCTGAGTGGAAAAGTAGAAGAAAGAAATCACAGCATATCCACGGGGTGAATGATGATGAGTGGGGCGAAGCTCCGGAGGGAATCATCGGTAAACCGTGAAACTCTTCCGTGAAATTCGCCCAGTACATCATATAAAGAGTGTGAAACACCGTGTATATATTAAACATCAAACTTTTTACGTGGTTTACGTGGTCCCTTCATTATCACCGCTTTGTGATCGGTGAAATGCAGGGAAAGTGGTGATGTCACATATGGCACGGTATAGTGGGGCCATATGTGACATCACCACATATGACCTACCTACGGTGGCTACCTACTACTACTACATACTACTACATACTACAGAGGAGGGACAGACCCACACCCTAAGGAGCTTCGCCCCTAAAAAAAAAAGCAGAAAAAAAAAGTCATCTTCAGGACCGTTGCTGAAACTTCATGCGGCTGTGGATGGATGAAAAATTTTCATGCTATTGTGAGAACCGCAGAAAAAAGAAAAGAAAGAAAATAGCCATCAGTGGTTTCTAAACGGCACACGCTGTCTTCACTGTAGCGATATCGTCCCTTTTGTCAACACACGTCGCGACAGCGAGCATTATCAGCGCCAAGTACTCAGCCCGTTTCACACAATCTGCCTTTGCCACAGTACATCTTCCCACAGTACACGTTGTCGGTTAGTGTCTCCGTAAAATCGAGTGAGGGTGCTTTCGTGCGCGTGTGATACGCGGCAGAATACAATTCAGCTTTGTGCAGCCTCCCCAGTTTTGCGTGCGGCTGCGTTGTCGGTCATTTCAGAAGTGGCGTTTCCAGGCACACTTGCGAACGAAAATCACTGTCGCGTAAAAAAATAAACATCAAGAAGCAATCATCAAAAAGACAAAGGACACAACGAAAGAAGGAATTGTTAGAGCGGCCCGTTTCTTTGCGAGGCATAACCAAATAAAACCAACAGACAATTAACGCCAAGGAAAACCATAGGGGACATTAAGCGGTATTACTTGTTTTAACTCTGTAGTAGTAATTACGACATAAATTGAAATTAATTAAAGCGGGCGATAAAATAGAAAAGATAGGGCGCGAGATATATTTGAGCTGTATTCTTGAATTACCATACTGACAAACCAACAATACCATTTTTACAGCGAGAAAACGATTCACATGTTAGAAAAAAAGGTAAGTAGCACAGATGGATGGAGAAGCCGTATCGAAATTCCCAGACCAGATTTCTATGGCGTCTTGATTTTTCATGGCATTCGATCGTTAGCGCCGGGTCAATTGTTTTGTCTCTAAATAGATACGAGTTACAATCTGTGACATCACCCTGACATACACGGGTGCTTATGTATCGGCGCGAAATTAAAAAATACTGTGACTTTCATTTGGCTTCCAGTTATCAGTCACCTCGAAATTGACGAAAACCTATTTTCGAAGCTATATTTTGTCAGCCTAAATTGATTTCCTGTTTCTTGTTGGTGATCCGCCAATATTATTGAATAATATAAACGTGTGAATTTCTCTCTGTGATGTGATTTCATGTGTTTAGCAGAGAACGAATATCCTAGATTTCCGCAATAAGTACGTGACAGTTCATGCCGTAACAAAACCAGATACCAATTATATTTTCAATTTACGAACTGTTTTTACTTGCTTGACAAAACAAGTGTGGCAGTGTACACTGGATTTATTCTCTTGCATCATGTAACATAGCTATAGCTTCATTCCTAGCTCGTGTGAAGGGAGAAACAGATATGACTGCAGTGAATCGCAAACACAAAGGCATGTTGTCTTTTATAGACAACATGCCTCTTCGGAGCTCTGGAGATAATCAGAACACAGAAGAACACCAGCTATCTTCACGCTATTGAGACAATAGGGGGGTTTGAGCTGCAATAGGATCTGAACACAATTGTACAATTTCAAGGCGTAAAAACTACGCAAGACAGTCTTCTCTCACATTTTTGTTTTTTCATCATGCGAGGGTACAGGTTACAGAAAAAAAAGAGAGAGAGAGAACCCAGCCCGCAGCTGTACAGAGCGGATAAGCACGTAAGGTATCTATAGTTTAATGATATCATTGCCGTTTTGCGCGCGAGAAAATACTGTAAGGGGCAGAGATGGAAAATCCCTAGGAAAGGGATTGTCACAGGAGCCAACGCTTCGACAAATGATCTTGTCGAAGCTTTGAAGAAGGGAAACAAGACCATGCTGCCTTATATGTGGAAGAGGAAGTTACTACACAGAATAAATGAACGCCTTCACGTTGCGTCACAACACGCGATGTACGGTGCGGCGGGTTCTTCTGCTCTTCAGTATACGAGTTACTTACCTCGCCCAATTCTGAATCGGCTAGGTGTGACGAAGACGCGCCTGCGAATGTTGTGAAATAATTGTCGCGATTTGGGCACCGTTTCCTTAATTGTAGTTGCGTGTCACGCAACAATAAATTGGTATTGCCGAGCGTCAGTATTATAACATCTATAAAATGCGGGTGTGTTATCGTTGGCCGGCTTCCACCTTGAAATACTGCCAACTCAACACCATGTGATAAAAAATCGAAATGTTCCTTCATCGAAGCACTTTGAAACATGGCAGGTGGCGAAGTCTATAATAATATGGACGTATACGAATCGTCTTATTATCCATTTTTTTTTCACTATCGTGGAAACAACTACCAACGTGTCAACGTTGGCATTTGTGCTTTGTTTCTCAATAAGAAATTACCAGCCATTCATCACTGCAATACCGTGAATTCACGCGTTCCTGCTCGTTATATCATTCCGCGAGTGTTATCTGGTCAGTCACAGTAAAGTACTGCTGCTATATGGCTAATTATTCCTGTGTCGGCTAGCTGTTGAACCAAGTGCGAACAAGCAGCGTGTTTCTAAACAGACGGATAGCGCATACAAATATAGCGGATGGCTATACATTGACGGTACTTTTTCGCTGTTCGCTGGTTTAAAATACATCTTTCAAATGTATGACTGAATATAAATTTCAAAGAATGGTACTATGGCTAGTTTTCGATAATGCAAATGGTATTTTGCATTCAGGAAATGCACATCAGGTAGTTAATGAGAGAAGCGGTAGTTTCGGACTCCGAAATAATTCTGTCCATGTGCTGTTCGTTGGTGAGCCCCTATGTCTAAACAAGTACACGGCCCCACATAAGCGCTTACCATAGGCGTGCGCAGGGTTCCCCTTAAAGGGGGGGGGGGGGGGAGGTTCGTCACAGCGCCCCGCCTCCCTATTATGTCAATGTACGGGACTGACTTTGCGCCCCCCCCCTATCGCACCCACCTACCTATTATGTCAGTGTATGGGGCTGGCTTTGCGCCCCCCCCCCCGCCCCCCCTTCCCCCGTGCGCACGCCTATGGTGCTTACCACGTTCGGGAATCGAACCCCGCACTTCGTGTTCAGCAGCAAAATTCCAAAGGCCCCGAAACACCCCGACGGGTACGAGTTCTACGATGTGTCCGGCAAGAAAGGTAGATGCATGTGTTAACTTTTCTTGCTGAGGTAATCGACGCCAGTACTTTCTTAGGTGTAAGTCTTTTGGGCCCACGGAATACGACGGCAGCGCCACCACATCATCGTGACGTCAACGGGCTCTTGGGCTTGTTTGTAGTGAATCTGTACGCCACTTAACTGCTACTATACTCGTTTTAATGGTGGTTGTTCTGTTATTCGCAGTTTCGCCAATCTGTGAAAGATGTCAGGAAGCCTTCGCACACGGACGCATTCCTACTGCGCTGGCTACGAGGTGAGTGCGGGTGTAGGAGATCGCGTGTGAGCACGCGAAAGGTGCTGCATCTGCAGCCCTCGGATGATGAACAAGGATGGGTCATCTCAGCCAGCGCAAGAAACGCAACTGGTCATATACACGAAAGAAGAACCTCCAAGTCAACACACGATCGTATCACACTAATGGCACGTAATTGCGTCTACATTTCGGCATGCACCCGTCGTATGGCGTTGTTGCTTCTCGAGATTTTGAAACGGGCTTTTGCGTCTATTTCTCGAGACAACGGACTTAACGAAGCCAATGCAGACGCCTAAGTATAATTTTGCTATTTCCGGGTATAAATAGGCGCAATTGAATTTGTGATGTGTAAAGCTTCGTTAAAGAACCTGTAACCACTCCGTGTTCAAAGACGAGAGAGTGGTTTATTCCTCGCCTTCACTACCCTTCCAACAGGCGCTGTCTCCTCCTCTCCACTTTCTTCTTTATAAAACACGTGGATGGTGTCAGCAGAATAGGCGTACATTCTATCACTATTTCTTGCTTTTCGGCTACGTGCTGTTATTTCCGCCTGCGCAGTCGAAAACGCGCAAAGTGAAGTGTAATCAGTTGATCGAGTACGATAGTCATACGAGACAAGGCAGAACGGGCGTGCGAATGCCTAGAAAGCAGGGTAAGAGACAATTCACGACTGATATCCCTCGCATATGGAGTAATCGAGAGCTCATTTCCTCATGACGTCACGTGAACAAGATGCTGACGTCATGACTTGCGTCGAAAAGGCGGGAAAGACCAGGAGAGAATAACGCGCTCGTTGTTCTGTACTTTCAGATGTTAGTTTGGGGCACTTTAATGCTAAATAACGTCAACAAATCGATAAAAAATGACGTTGGAAGACGCTTTAGGCTGTCATTAAAACATACGCCTGAGAATGTATGGTGCGAAATAATTTTGTATCTGTTTACGCTGAGCGCACCAGGAAGGACTCGTCTCTCGTTCTTTCTACGCAACCCAGTGAAAACACGTTATTGCGTGGGTCCCTTTGAATGAGGAAAAACGTCGAGAAGCGTTCTTTCCACAACGACAGCCGAATGAACAACGTGGCATAAAAAACAATGTACGAAGCAGCCGTAACAATAGAACTGCGTATGCTATATATAGTTACGAGTGTCTTGACTGCATTGTCATTCGAGCCCTCAGGTGATTGCGCGTTCTTCTTCAGTCATGCTTCAGCACCTTGAATGTATACAAACAACCTCGATGGCACAGAAAGCGGAAGAAGCCTATTTGCAATGCGACTCACGACTCCATATTGCAATCTGATTGCATGACAGATAAACACTTGGCCATAAGTACAACGGAGTCTATAAACTGGGTTAAAAGACAATGGGTTGCTCTACGGAAGTGAGTAGGTTCTTCGTTAGACAAACGACCTAAGCAAGTTGCGTTGTTTGTTTGTTTGTTTGTTCCATTCGTGTTTTCTGTCATTATGCACGCAACTATAACGAAAGTACCGCACCGCTGTGTATTTCAAAGCATAAGGCTCGACTACTGGTTGACTGAACTCCACATTTACTTCTTGCGAGCAGTAAACACGTTTTTAACTTGCAGGGGTAAACACGTTGTTTATAATTCACTCGGTCGCCATTTTGGTGCGTTTGTACGGCGTTTGTACGGCGTTGTAAGTCTCCATTTTCTTTGCCGGCAGTAATGATATTGATGGTAGGCGGTGGTGCTACTAAAAAAAGGGGGGCGGGGTGGTAGTGATGCTACTGACGTGTGATGTCCATCTGTGGATATGGCGAAAGAATGCCAACTGAGCAGACAAGAAAAAGCTATCGGGAAGGAACTCTGGAAACAAAGTTTATTATCTCGACTACTTCCAATACGTATCATTATCTCAACTGCTTTTAATTCATTACACCTGCGTGCTGTAATAGTTGCGGCAAGTGCGGAGCGTTGTCGGCAGTAAACCATACATCATTGAGCCCGCGAACATTGAAACTAACGGTGGTGCAGGACAGCTGCAAACACATTGATGTTTTGCAAACACTCGAAACGCAGTAGCATGTAAATGGTGCACATTTCGAGGCTCTGATATAGTGAACGCCGGCTTAGTGGTTCAAAATATAATAGCAACGGGCCTAAATAACCATTAAATTGCTTTACGTGAAACTAATGTGAAGCGTGAAATAATGTGAAATGCTAAGTTTACAGATGGTGGAGCAAAATTTACACAAGCTAAAGAAAATGTAACTGTGGCACCAGGTATACCATATTACTGCATGGTGGTTAATTCTAAAGTTGTGTGAACGCATTACACGTTCAAATATGAATAACACCACACCCTAAAATTTAACAAAAATTAACGAACAGATCCAACTCATCTCAGAGCTTACATTCACCTTAATGTGGATTTCTTACTTTGAAGAATAAGAATATGCGTATTTATAAAAGTTACCAATTTTAAACCACATAGCAACGCGCCCAATTTTAGGCTCATCCGCTCTCGTTCATACGTGTGCTGCAACTCACCGTTGAACGCGGCGCAGCTGTGTTATCACTGAAGACTCGTTGCATGGTTGCACCTGCCCATCTAAGCATTTTCAGAATACCGCAAAAATAAAGTTCCCGCTGTCAATCTGCTGCCACCCATTCGTTAACGTGAGCTGTTTCAATGCTGCGTTGTCCACGGCAACGCAAGAATGGCGGGACAGCGCATTCCCCATTTCATTGAACTAAGTTCCTTATCAGCTTTACCGGTTAAATTAAAGTCAGTACCAAGATCCATACGCTTGCATTTGAAACTAGACCACGCGTTAAAGGTACTGAAGCATTAAAGGTACTGAAACATTACTCTTCTGAAGCAGCAGGCACATCATACATGATCCGACAGCTGACGCATGCCACTCTAGAAGTTATGGCGAACAGCTGTATTTCTAAAACATTGTCTATGACGTCATTTTTGTAGGGTCGATGTTTAAGGTAAGCGTTGCTTCTATGTTGATAAAGAAATAATGACAAATTTTAAAGTGGTACCGTTTGCAGTGGCTTTCTTTTGGAGGGCTACCAAAGTTGAAAAGAGAGCGATACAGACAGCGTAGGTAAACCGGCAAAGCCCATTGCAGCGTGCAGCGCATGCGCATCTCGGACAACTTATTTTAAAGAGCATGCAAGGGGATTTGCGTGGTCCATACTTAAAAATGCCTATACTTGCAAGACCCAAATATGTTAATTCATTTCCGCGTGTTAATTCATTTCCCGATTCGCATGTGGCGCCCCTGATTCAGCGCGGGACTTCGACGTGGCCAAGGCGGAAAGCATGTACCGAAAGGTGAGTCTCCATTAGAAATGCTATACGCGGAGAGAAACAACGTCTGTCCGCGCATATACAGCCTGGCCTTAATGAGACACTAAAGTGAAAGAATGAATTGGTTTGTACTGACAAAGTTTAATTCGAAAACTCTAATGTCATTGATTTCACCACCATAGCTTTAATAATAGAGGAGAAAATGCTGCTCAGAGTCGAAATGGAGCAACACCAATGGACACCGTTTGTTCATAAAAGAACTTACTAAAGTTATGAACGAGAACAAGTAGATTCAAAATAAGGAATTATTTAGTACTGATGAAACATAGTGCAGGATCACAACTTGTGCAGCCCATACAACTTCACGAATGGCGCGTTGAGCTTTTCAGCTGGAACTTGTAAGGTTTAAACACTGTATAGAGCACATCCGTAATTGCTAATTCGTTCTAAATTTCTCCGTAAACACTCGCAGGACCTACCAGTGGCGAAAAGAGAACGGCGTCGACGACTTGCTGCACAGCTACAAGATACCCGACGTAGGTGGTAAATTTCATGTTTGGCATCAAATTGACATCTACTGTATAACCTAGACCCGCTTCGCATCTTGACTTCTGATTGTCTTCCTCAGACAGCTGTCGTAAAGGAGACCCAGTAACGGGTTTCACCTTCATGCCCAGAGGTGCGCCTAATAACAGGCAAGATAATAAAGACCACGACGGATGTCTTTCGCATAGCCTTAACCACATGTGCTATCGATCATTCTCAGAGCAGCAAATCATTGAGCTTCTGCACACAGAAGTCGACCGCACACAGAACTATGCGCAGATGCTATCGACCTCTATAAACTCTTATTGTATATTACAGCATGAGAGCTGCACGCTGTATTAATTGCAAGGGCGATCGTGCAAGTTCATGTCTGCAGACATGCCCCCTATAGTACCACAATATACCTCGTTTAAGCACGAATAGATGTATTGTCAAGTCTTACTTGGGACGACGTTTATTAAGCCCAAGGACTCAGCAGCGAAGAGGCAGCCAGAGGCAGAGGGCGCACACACCAGATGATGATGTTGATGATTACAAACGGCGGCGATGAGGACGGATAGACAAAGGGATGATGATAATTTCGATAATGTACAGATTAGGAAGAAGCGCATTACAAACGCCCAGAGTATTTATAATGCTTAGCCATGGCGAACTCTTGTAGGTGCACATGCGCACTTAATCACTCGTTTTTCTCTTTCCCCGCATTTCAAGGACACTATTTTATAGCGTAGTACAGCAAACCGCATGCAATTCTTATTAAGATCTTTGTGCATATAGTATCCATTTCTCTCTGCATCTCGTGCTCATCTCCTTGATTTCTCTCTGTCGTCTATCCCTTATTCATATTCAGTGTGTTGTAGTAGCGCATGTTAAATCAAAGTACAGTCGGCGTCAAAACTTTAGAGACCACTAGATCAACGAAGACGTTAAATTTCCTAGCAATTTGTGACTGTATTAGGTCGAACTGCGCAGTACATGTTAGCGCGTTTTAGAATAGACCGGAAATTTAAATTAAGGTTACCTGCCGAAGCAACAAGAATACTGAGCATTTTCTTGTGTCTCGTGGTCTTTAAAGTTTTCACGCTGACTGTACAGTGGGAGCTGTAAGCCCCAGTGGATGAACCTCTTGCACTTGTGCAAACTGGGCCCACAAAGCAGTCAAAACCACGCAACATTCCAACATCGCAAAACTATACCCAGTGTCCAAGTGACATTTTTCATCATTGCAGGAAATAAAGGAGAACTTTCCCGGCGTGGTCATCCACCCGTGCAAAGACAGGCGACCTATCTGGATCATCCCGTCGTGCGTCGACATCAAATGTAAGCTGTACTCAGTATATTCTCATGAAATTAAAGGGGCACTGCAACACATTTACAAGTAATCATCGAATGGCTTCGTTCAAGGAGTTTATTCCTCACGAATGGACTGCCGCACAAATTTTTGAAATCCGTCAAATACGAACAGAGTTGCAGACATTTGTCGCAAGATTTAAGCGTCTTTTCATACCACTGAGCGCGCTGAAATCTATGCAGGGGGGGATGACAAGGGGGCAAGAAACTGCGTCCTTTCGTTATTTCCTTCGAACGCGTGGTTTACCTTCAGTATACCTAGAGCGCGCGGGCATCTCACGCCATCTCGCGGTGGCTGCGGTAACTATGCAGCCCACGATGCTTAAATCATGCAGTCAATGGCTGTGGACTTTGGGTTTAAGGCGCGGTCATTTGGATATATATGGCATCATTTGTCGAGGGAACAGGGAGCGGTTTCGAGCTGGCTGTGAGAATTAATCGTAAATTCCAGGCCGTGCGCTGCGCTATGGGAAACGTGCAGCACCTACAGCTGGCGCAATAGTCCACTGCACCCATTAGCACCCATGCGCCGCCAGCCCCACGAGTGGTCACTTATGGCAACTTCAGTTTCAACTGGCGTGCTACGAACCGTCGTCTCTCCGTCTGCTAAGCCCGCGTTGCATGCAAGTGCGGGCGCGCGAAGGCGACAAATTTGATAAAACGGGTAGGCTTTCAGAAAGTTAGCAGTGCAGAATTTTTTTAGGGCCTCAGACGAAGAGAAAGGACATAAATTATACGGAATCAAATCACGTTTTCGATGTGACAGAAAGCACGGACGTGCGACAGAGTGCTTTCAAAGGGCGATTCGTGCAGCCGGCCAGCGTAAACCTCGAAGCACACGCCGTCACCATCGATGTTTGTATGCATTCTTTCTTGTCATTTTGCCTGCTTATTGTTGAGTGAACGATGACATTTGTGTATGACATATGTTAGACAACCCATAGCAATGGGCGCAAGTAAAACGTACTATCGCCGGACTGCATGCATGTGTTGCATTTAGTAATGCGTGGCAGTTCCGTGAAATTTCCTGTGCTGTATAGTTCAGCTCGTTCGTAGACGTTGCTCGGGCTGCATGAGTCCTTGAGTAATTTTGTCGCGGGCCAGCATTGTACCTGATATCTTAGCCGTCACGTAGCGCAATAGAACGGCGTGGCGCGGCTTCACTTGCACGCGCGGTGCCGTTAAGGGCAACGGCAGTACAGGGTGAATTAATGTTTAAATTCTCGCGGTCCGCGACGCATTTTTCCAGGCATGCGGGGCTTCTTCCTAACTGTTTCCTGTTTACGAACTGCGCAGTCTGCAAACTGTGCCGCGAGACAAACTGCGGTACGGTGGAAAAACAGCAGCAGCGTACGAGGGATAATTGCTGGAATCTGTCGATGGCTTTCCGCCAACGAAATGTTGGCTGCAGACTCGAAATCACATTGCCGGCTGTCCACACAGGTTCCGTCAGCACTGTAAAAATATGAATTAACTTGCGTGGGGCGTAAATTCACTGTGAACTGACAACATGTACTTCATAAACGTGCCCGCAGGATCACTTGCTTTACGCGGCGTACACTAAACCAGCGTCGTCACCGGCTTCTGAAGCATGGTCACGGCGGAAAACCGAAAAAACTTTGCTCCAGGTGCGTAGTTATTACAGTTATTGGCACATTTTACGACACAGCAATTCATACGCGACGCTACGAAGCAGCGCTAACAACCTGATATGGCTCCGCTCATGGGTCGGCTGCTGCACGGAGCACGCCAGTCGCTTTCGTTCACTCCCGCACCGCGGCGCCACCAGCTCAAGTGCACGTTTCCTATAATGTTTGGCTCACATGTTCTCAGAAGCCTTGTCTAGCGATCAGCAGCGTTTTCTGACCATGCTGACCATGCTGGGAAAAGTGTCGCAGGGCCCCTTTGAGCGGACGGTGACACATTCATTGCATGATAACAGTGTTGGCTGTAACGCGTTACAAGTAACGTCGATCAAACTGCGTAGTCATGGCACGCGTTCAGCGCTGTTCTCTATCTCGCACGGATAGACATTCTCCACGCATGCATATACATTTTTATAGCGCAAATTATTGCAGTGTTTTAGCGCTTCACGCGCACGTGGGTACGTCTGTGTCTGGGTGTCTTTTCAAAGAAGGGGAAACAGCTGAGTAATTAAGGAAGATCGCAAGCTGCTAAGAAATCATTACTGAGCCTCACTATACTGCAATGCAACATTTTACATTTGCTTTTCTCCCTGTTTTATTTCGGGTGCAGCCCTACTGGCGGCTATATCACCAGCCATGGTGCGGCGCCACATCGTGTACATGCTGGAGTACTTGGAGTCACTGAAGAGATCCTCCTCGCGAGAGGTGAGACGAGTGCACTCGGTGAATATGTGGCAGCACACCCAGATTCTTCGCTTATGCATTTATCTAAAGAGAAAGTAATAATGAACACTGCACTGTCATTGAAGAGTGCGCCAGAACTTCAAGCACTGAAATGATGTAACTGAAATGATGGGACTTTTGGAGGAAGAAGGATTGAATGAAAGATGCCAGTAGCTTCATTTCGCTCTCTTAAACCAGTTATTTTATTGAGTTCGCGAACATTTTACGCTTTGTGTGGCAGGTTTAGAGTACCCAGAGCGGCAGCCGAACATCGGTGAGTCGCAAGAAAATTGTTGTTCTGAAATGCATCTTCAGGAAAAAGGCGAACATCTTCCTGAAAGACTTCTCAGTGGACACTAGACTAGATAAGCGCTTGTGATGAACAGCTATGCGTTGCTTTAGTAGCGGCAAGAGCTGGTCGGGCGCAGGCAGCGTGATGCCTGCCCCCCAGAATGATGCGCGAGTCCATATACTGTGGGCAGAACTAGAAATGTGTGCGTGTGGACCAGTGGCGTAGCCAGGGGGGGGGGGTTCAACTCCCCCCCCCCCCCGAAATTTTTCAATTTTGCTTACGTATATATAGACGCACACATACAAACGCACGCACGAACATACATAAAGTATGGTTGAACCCCCCCCCCCCCCCCCCCCGAAAAAATTTCTGGCTACGCTCCTGGTGTGGACGCGTTATTGCAATTGTGAATTTCTGCAAGGGAACAGTACATTACCATGTTTGTTTCAGTGCGCTATGTGTTTTTTTTTAGGTGTTCATGTTTTATTTTGGGTAACCACATTTTTTTTGTTATCGCTGCTGAACTTATAGAAATATAAATGCCGAGGTAATATAAACATCACCCTTTCCACAACAAGCCAATTAAAACAGAACAGAACAGATGTGCCATTGGTCGCATTGGTATTTCATTATTAGTCTATTTCACAAAATGCACAAGTATATACCTCTCTAGGTTTCGCTAAGGAGCCTCTCTCTCTCACTCCCCTTCGCGACCGCATAGTGAACAAGTGAACGGTTAGTGAACATTTAGTCAACTGTGCTCTTCCTTATTTCTTTACTAGCTGGACAAAGAATTGGAGACCCAGTACCTGGTGCTAGATTACGACAGGTTTAGCCTGCTTCAGGTATACAGCTTGCAAGGTAAGCAGAAAATATGGGCTTTTCTTTTGTTTCGTTGTTTGTTTTTGCAATAAATGTGCGGTGAGCCAATTGGAGGTGACTGACTGTTCATGAACTGCTTTCTAACATGTTCATACGTCGTTTCAGTAACTGCGAGTAGTACGGCATTCGGAACGGCACATTTTCGCAGCGCTAAAAGAAGCAGGTGTTATAATTTAGGGAAACGTAAGCCTGTGTTGCATTCTCTTTATGCTGATCTCGCTAGAATGTTGTTGATGCAGAAATCATCCGGGAACTATCGGATTTAATAACGTAGCACTCGTCACTAAGCGTATATAGGCAAGCAGATACATTGAACATTTTTACTGACACCTGTGGAAGTGTAAAAAAAAAAATAAATAACGAATAAACCAGTTGTCGGTCAAGAGTGCGGGGAGGGCTGGCGCATGAAAATGAGAAGGAAGAGGAAACGCGCACGAGGATGAAGTGCACAGTTGGGACTAGGGGGTGTGCGAATATTCGAAAATTTCGAATAACGAATAGAATAGCGCTGTATTAGACTCAGTATTCGAATCGAATAGTACATATTCGAAAATATTCGAAATACCGAATATTTTTCGGAATAGTTTTCGAATAATCAGCGCCGAACGGGAGAACCCCAAGACAAAGCCTTGGAACAGCTAGAGGTTATTTTTCTTCTTTTTTTAATCCCTAAAGTGATCTGCACGCAGCCCAAGCTTTTACGAGACTACGGACACTATATTGATTGCCGGACGAACGTGTTTGTTTCTGAAAACTCCACTCTTGCTCACTTTTTACTATGCTGCAACTGTATATCGCATTAATCAGCTTTTGTGTTCAACTTATAATAACTGGAGGTGGGGACTGCGACTGCTTGCAGCTTCATGACTAACAACAGATGCAAGTGTGGTATGTGCGTGTAATTGTTCTTGCAGATGTACATTTAAACGCCGATTGTTACATGCTTTCGGTGCGCAGGCCATGTTGTGATGACAGGTTGGATCTGCTTCATTACATATTTAGCTGTATCCCGCGGTGTTTGGTTGAAAATTGTTTAGTTTTCGTGTCCCAATTTTATTTAAATCAGACGACAAGGCCTCCCATTGATAACGTTAGTGAAGGCTGTATTTGAACCTACAGTTACAAAATATTACGAAGGTTCTAGTCCCTGCTGTATACGAGCTTACCTTAGTTTTCGTAATTGTGGTATTTTGAGTCGGTTAAAACTAACTCTAATGTTCTTTGGTGAGAACTGTTATGTTAAGTTTGTGAGAATTCGTTTCAAATAAAATGTTGCGGTGTTCTAGGACTGTTTTGAAAATGGTTTACTTATTATTCGAAAACTATTCGTACTGCATTCGATTACTATTCGTATTCGATTCCGTTCCAAAATTCACTATTCGCACACCCCAAGTTGTGAGTATAGTTCCTGAATAAGCCAAATAGTGTCAAGCCGCCAATAGCAAGAACTACAGCACCATAGGCGTGTGCAGGGTTGCCCTTAAGGGGGGGGGGGGGGGCGAAGATTCGTCGCAGCGCCCCCCCCTCCCTATTACGTCAGTGTATGGGGCTGACTTTGCGCCCCCCCCCCCCCCCTCGGAGTCACAGCGCCCCCCACTCCCTATTATGTCAATGTGCGGAGCTGACTTTCCGCCCCCCCCCCCCTTAAGTGACGCCCTTGCCCCCCCCACCCCACCCACCCCCCGTGCGCACGCCTATTTACAGCACCTTGAACATAATTTCTCTCTATCATTTTTCTAACTCTGATTTCCAGTCTACATCCGTTATTTCACATTCGCTCGTTCACCAGAGTGCGATTCTTTGTCTGGTGGCGTGTACTTGTGTAAGGCGCGCAAGGTAGAAACGTAAACCTTTTTTCTTCGTCAGGAACATCATACTCAACGAATGCGAACATTCTAGCAAAATCGAAGTGAAGTCTTTGCGTATAATATGTGCGGCTGTATGCGTGATGCAATACAGCAAAAAAAAAAAAAAGACTGACTTTTTCAGTCTGGAAGTTTGCTATTTGGTTTGACCACATTGCCATAGTCTAGCTCGCTATTAAAATACGCCACAGATGTTCGGTGGTTTCTTGCCCACGAACAGAGGTTCAGTTCGGCGGGGCGCTGATCTCAAAATTAGAGATACTGAAATGCAAAATATACGACTAAATAGCCAGTCCTGAATTTAAATTACGTGCAAAACCCATTTCCAGATGTGACGGTGCAACAATGTTTTGTGCGCAGGATAGGTGCGTCCTTCTGAACATTTTGTTTTCTGACAATGCAGTTATGAGGATCGTCACTGACATGCTGAGGACGATGGAAGAACACTACCCCGAGTGTTTGGAAAAATGCATATCAATAAACGGTGAGTTCCTGTATGTACCCAAGCTCCTGTATCTACTCAAATTTCTACTACACGTGATGCTAGCAGGCTGTTTGGCTAACTAACTAAATGCTTGTTGCAGCGCCCTACTTCTTCCCCATATTCTGGCAGCTGATTAGACCGTTCCTGAGCCAAAGGACAGTGGACAAGGTGGAAGTATATGGAAGGGGTGAGTGTACACCACTGCGGTACCTCTTCTGAACGAGTCATGCTAATGAACAGCCTGGGCTGCTGAAGCCATGGAGATGTTGATCTTGCCTCTTGACATTGTGGACGATCACTGAAAGATAAATTCTTAAAGGAATTGCCTGTATGGTCGGGCCACTACAATGCGAAGTAGACCATAGATGAAGCCTGCAGCCAAGAATAGATCCTACACTGAGCTTCTCATTGTTAATACACGATAATAATTCAAGATGTCTATAACATCCTGTAGCTGCATTTAAAGCCTCAAGGCTTCATGTCAGGGGTGCCGCTGGTAGCTACTTTACGACCCCGTCTGGCGACAAAAATTTTAGGTTCCCTCCATGGATACTTTCTGGCTACTTTTGAACTGCTGTTTCGGCTCATTAAGTAGCTATTTTTCCTATTACTTGCAAATAAAACCTGCCATTTCCAAGCTGTTCCGTCGTATCAGTCAATGCGCGCACGTGTCCTCCCCTCACCAGCAGGCTGGTGCGCATCAAGACACCCTAACGGAACGAACGGCGTGACTGCAAACAAGGAGTAGCGAAGTTACATGCATGTTGGCAAACATGTAACTAGCACGCTGCTTACGCTGCCCGCCATCTATTCTGATGCTGCACGCAAGTTTCTAATTTTGATGCGCTGCGCGTGTTCTCGTGTCAACTTGACAAAAATTTAGATCCGCGATGAACTGAAGCTGGACTGTTCATCTTAACTAGATTTAACTATCTCCAGCTGGACTGATATTACGTAAGCTTTACATACGAAATTCGATCTGCGGCTTCATGGAAAAACTACTTGAACGTTTAGTGTTCGTACTGACTTGTTGGCTGAAACGTTCCAAAATCCTTCTGTATCTGGCCAGAGCTTTGCTTTAGGTGAACTATATGCATGGTACAGTGAATTTATTAATATTTATTTTTTATTTGCAACTTATTTGTGACTTGAAGACCGGCCAAGCAAGAGAGAAAAACTGTGCTCTTTCTACGGTCTTCCCTATTCAAAACGATGTCATTTATTTTTTAATAATAAAAACTCTAATGTTAATACCGCTTCTGTTCAATTTGACTACAAAGTTGGCGATAAAATTAAATGAAGTGGCTACGTTGGTTACTTGTAGCTTGAGTACTGGCTACCTTCGAAATCAACCCAACGGCAACCCTGATTCATATCTTCATTTGAGACCGATGAATCCAAAATGTTATCTAAAAAAGTTCTAAGGCCAATTACGGCATGTCTGCTGCGAACGTTTTATCAGTATTATTTCGGAATCATTTGCCTGCGCGTATAAAGAAGGGAACCTTTAAAACATTCAGAAATGCCTCGAATTCATACTTGTTAAACTCACAGGTACTTCGCGTAATTCATGGCAACTGCTTTTCAATTGTTTCATTGTATACGGATGCTTTATTTTCAGGCTATGTCATCGTTTCGCACAGCTCTGCTTTTCTCGCTTTTTACGCTTACACATAGCAACCTTCTTTTGTTGCTTTCCACGCGATACACATAGCAACCTTCGGTGTCACTCAAGCACAACCTGCGGCCTTGGTCTAAGTATTTACCGAACAATACTGAAAAGACGGACAACCGTCCAAGAAAGACGGAGCATTTCTCGGGCACTGCGCGCCCTTTAACCAACCTAAATCACACATCAGTAGCTGATGGGTAAGATTTGGTGCGAAAAGTTTATGTAAAAAAAAAATTGGCCGCGTATCTGCGTGCTTCGCTGCAAATGTCGTCGAAAGACGATAGTCTTGTGCCGACCGTACTACTATGTTTTGCCTTGCCTGAGACAGCCTAAAAAACACTAGGGTCTTTAGAATTGCGTACCTATGTATTTTTTAATAAAGAACACACGTCCTGACACTTACATATTAATGTTGTGCCTCAGGAATGCGTAGTATTTGCTTTTTTGATCGAATATGTTCACAAATATGAACGCGAACACCAGTTCAAGATGGCTGGGCGTTTAGAAAGAAGTTAAACTTTGGCCGAGAAGCTGAATCGGGTTACCGACAGACAAACAGACAGGACAGACATACAGACCAAAATTTTTGCGTTTAAGTATCCGAAGAAAGACTATCGTCTTTAATAAAGGCAGCTTCACCCTAGTGGTGTGAAGCCTGAAGCAAGTGCGGAGCTGGACAGCGTTCTTTGTTTCTCTTCGGTTTTCTCTTTCTTTCCGCTTCTCTTTCTAGTTTTCTTTTCTAAAGGAGTGATGTGAGGGTAAGCAGGAGGGAAAGAAGGAGGGGAGAGAGTAAAGCATAGCATACCCTGTTTAGTATTTATCTTACATTTTCTTGGTGGGCTAGTTGGTACATAAGTTTGAGGGAAAATGTAGTCGCCTGAGCACAAGAAGAAGAAATTCTGCCGTGCGCAAACGTCCTTGCACACGTCAGAAGAGCTCAAAGACATTTGCGCACGTCTGGATTTGAATATTGTACCTCTTTGTTGGATTAGAAATGGCTTTGCAATGCCCTCATGTTTGATGTGTAATGATTAGGCGAGGCAATTTGGTTTGCGCATGTGTGGTTCGGCTTTCATATTTTCTGCTGTTATCCTGCAAATAAAATCAGTTGCGAGTGAAGCTCTTGTAATGTTCCTCTTATTTTTTTGTGGTGGTGCTTAGGCGTCTAAATATTTCCTCGAAATTATATAGTATAACATAGCAAATCAGTGGAAAAGGGAAGTGACGGTGAGGAGAAGAAAAAGGAGGCGAAGAGTGGGTAAAGTATAGCATACTCATGTATAGTATAGTATAGCAAGGGATGGGAAAAGGAGGCGAGGATGAGGAGTGACGTGAGGGTGATGAGGAGGAGAGAGGGTGAAGTATAGCCTACCCTTTTATAGTATAGTACAGCAAGGGAATGGGAGATGGAAGTGAGGGTGATGAGGAGGAGGGAGGTTGAAGCATATAGCCATGCAGAGTATAGTATAGCAAGGGGTGAGAAAGGGAAGTGATGTGAGGGTGACGAGGAGGGAAAAGAGGAGGGTGGTGGTGGTTGTGGTTCGAAGAAGGAAAAGGCGCCTAATTTCTGCATCCCGGTCGGGAGCACGGCGCAGCGCCTGCGGGATAGGGGGGATGGGATGACAGTGGATAGAAGAGGAAAGGTTAGGGGTGTAGTGGCGCAGAGGTCCCCAGCACGAACAGAAGCAGTCCGGCAGCAAGGATAGGGGTGGCAAGGGTCCCGGCGATTTCCGTCTCGTCCAGGAACTCCGCCAGGCTCCGCAGCGCTGGTAGATGGGGACGAGATGGGAAGAGGAGGTGCTCCAGGGTGGTGGCAGGAAGGCCGTGTCTCCGGTAGGCCAGAGAGGAGGGGGGAAGGCTAAGGCACAGCCTAGTCTTGTAGAGTATAATAAGATGTGGGAAAGGAAAGAGAGGGTGAGGAGGGAAAGGACGAGGGGAAGGCCACCAGCTTCGTTGTTTCCTGTCTTCGTACCACTAATGCGTAGCGGCCCCAATTTTTTTCTTCTTCTCAGTCGACGTATTGCTCTTCCCCTGTCATAATCACCTCACTATGACGTCCCCAATTCTGGTGATCTGTGACGTCATCTACGACGTCACAGGAAGACCTCACTGATGGCGGAATGGTACATTGAGGTTATGTGAACTTTTGGCACGTCGACAGCACACACACACACACACACACACACACACACACACACACACACACACACACACACACACACACACACACACACACACACACACACACACACACACACACACACACACACACACACACACACACACACATTGACTTTAATATCATGTGCATCAACCAGCTACACTGTGTTTCGCTGAGTCAACAAGCTTAGCTGTTTCTTAAGCTTTACACGGCTAGCGTAAACTTCTCCTTTTTTTCTTTATATCCCATTATAGAAGGATGGAAAGAGCGTCTCCTTAGCATCGTGGACGCTGATTCTCTTCCCGCCATCTGGGGAGGAAACATGACGGACCCTGACGGCGACCCAAGATGCAGACATAAGGTTGGTTTAGTAGGAGCCAGTGGCGCACGCCCCTAAAACAAATACGTATTTGCCGCATTAAACACCTTACAGTCTCATGGCATTTCCTTCTGCGTATATTGGCAGCAGAGAAATTGCTTAACGGCTGGTATGTTCAGTTCATGAAACGACTATCACGTTAATTCCGATGAGGTTTGAAATAGTCGTACACAGTAGGCTCGCACAAAGGACAAAAAAAAGTTCCTTTAGCTGAAGCTTGAGCGAAAGCGAATGTCGTTACGAAAGACTCAGTAAATTATTTTGAGGTTCTCAGTCAGTCAACTGCATCGACGTTCGAGCCTCTTGACGTCCGTATCTGGATCGTGCCGCCATAACGCTCATTGGCAAAGACGGAGGGGGTATAAAACACGTCTCACGTACTTTCCTTCACTGGTCTGTGCTTATATTTTGGCCGCGAATAGATGCGTACGCTTTGTCGAAGGTTGAACATTACCTTAGACGTACGAAGATAAAATCAGGCAAGAGTCAGGATAAGATGAACGCTTGTGATGAAAAATTTTGGATTGGAGGAGACGGTACGAAGCATATACACACGGGCGCTAAGGAAAGCAGTTGCAGCCTTGAACAAGACAAGTCCGCTTGTGGAAACTTCGGCTCCAGCACTTCCCCTGTTTTTCGAATTTTTCATCACGTACTACGCTATAGTCGGATACAACTTAAGTAGTCCGCGGATAGGCTCCACCCAGACGACCGAAGCACGGCAGCCGACTGCCTCCGCGACTGATAAAATAGTCCCGCTCATGCACTCGTCAGTGTTCTCCGAAGGCGGAGTCACGGGCCGTCCTGCTCATGACGTCATTCCTCAGTGCGCGCCCATTGGTGCAGGCTTGTGTGCATCCGCCTTTGAGGAGGAAATGCCGCGGACTTTAGAGCTGTATCCGATTCTATAGTATGAACACAGCGAGCGCCACGACCTGGCTTTGAGGCCACCGCAAGACAAAGAATTAGGCGCATTACAGCCTGCTTTTGTTTTCTTTCAGGTTAATTACGGTGGACGTTTCGAAGAAGGCTTCGACCGCGAGGCACATTCTCTTTTCTGTGAGGACGGTGTCCAGCGACAGACCATTCGGCCGCCGCGACAGGTGGGAGCTTCCGGTCAACGTGTCCGAGGTGGGAGCCCGACTCAGCTGGCGCTTCCAGACGGCAGCCGGGGACTTGGCCTTCGGACTGCGCATGAACGGCGGCAAATCTCTGGTGCCGCTAGAACGCATCGAGGCATGCAGCTACATCCCCCAAGGAGGAAGCTGGCAGTGCGACGCACCTGGAACGTGTACGTACTGATGACGTGGCTATAGGCTAACTTTTAACAGTGAAGCTGTTCTTAATCGACCCTTCGCCAGCGCCGGCTGTGTAACGCCGGGCACGTGGCCTCGCGATTGAGACTTGGTAGGAAGAGGGGAGGCGCCGTGCCGAGAGAGGCCTGGAGGAAAGAGGGGAAGGCAGTGCCTTGCAGAGAAGAGCGAGGGAACTTGGTGGAAAGGGGGGAACCAATGGGAGGAGGTCCATAAAAGTATTGTTATTTTCGTCATGGTTTACCGCTAGCGTACTGTAGTATCTTCAGGGCAATAGTTGGTGCTACCAGGGTGTTTTTGAAACGTGTTTTCCTTGCGTCTCTTGCAGACGTGCTCGAATTCGACAACACCCACAGCTGGCTGAGCAGCAAGACATTGGCGTACATGGTGGACTTGCGCCTACCTGAAGAGATGTCTTGGCAGTCTGATGTACTCTAACATACAAGAATATAGAGGTGCGGGCATGTTGGTTATACAGGGTAAAACGAGCACAGGGCGGAAACGATTATAATAAGGGGTAAAGCAGACGCACGTGCGGTTTGCCACCCTGAATAACGGGAAAGCTCTTAAAAGACCAACAGAAGGAGAGAATGGAGTGTGCTGCTTCACCTTGAAAGTGCGTAATGCCATCGTAGTTATTCAATCAGGCTTGGCAGAGGTCGGCTTCTGAGCGAGAGGATAACACGACGCAAGTAGAACATATTACGGCACTCTTTCTGTGTCGTTGCTTCGTCACGCTGTTTACTGTTTCATCTGCGCTGCCTTAAGAGTCAGAGAAAGAACTTATCGTCCGTTTTCAAAACTATGTTGTTTACATATGCTGCCGGATAGGTAGGATAATCGGAATTTGTCTTTGAACGGTGGTGTGCCGACGGTGTGGAAATAAATATAGAGATGTTTTTAAACTATTCTCTTTGTCAAAACTTTCTGTTGCGCGAAGATTAGTGCTGTAGCACTCAACTTTGCGTATATAAATGTCAATCTCAATTTTTCTCTTTGTTAAGAATATTACACGGAGAATATTATCATAACAGATAAGAGGAGTAACAAGCGCCACAAACAGTCGTCAAGCTCTCCCTTACAAGCACTTTTATACAGAAGGTAAAAAAAAAAAGAAAAAACATACCTCGACTCAGGCCCGTAGCCAGAAATTTTTTTCGGGGGGGGGGGGGGGCACCTGTTGAAAACCTTGAAAACCCCCCATTTTCTTTATTTTTTCTCGGTAAAACACGGGGGCGGCCCAGGCCCCTAGCCCCCCCCCCCCCCCCCCTCCCCGGCTACGGGCCTGCCTCGACTGGTGTTGATCACCATTGATATGTGAATAAAGTAACTGTGACTCGACCACATTCCGTAAGCATTGGCAAAACGCGCAGATACACCTGCACTGATATATTTGTGCACAGATGATGGAAATGATAATGGAAACGTGCACAGATATATCTGCGAGTAAGAAGGCACAAGTAAACCAAAAAAAATAAAGGAGGGGTAGGGGGAGAAAAGTTACACAGCTAACTTACTAAGCATGCAAAACGACGCAAGTCAAGATACGTATATTACTATCATAGAATGTTGCTTCAAAATATTAGTACACTGGAGTGTTAAACATGTTAACAGGGAAAAGCAAAATTACTTTCAGGCGAGGATTACCCTAGGTGTGTCGATAGCAATGTAAGTAGTAAAAATATAAATATGTCTTGTGATGTTCCGCACCACGACTTTTCGTCGCGTGGAGCACTTCTATATTTGGAACAGGGAAAGAGATAGAAAAGAGAGAGAAGATGTATAGAAAAAAAAAAAAACGCTACGTGCCAGGCTGTGGGGACATAATGTTGGCCATGAGGATTTCGAGTGTGCGGCGAGATGTAGCGACCTCTGATGCAGTACGGCACGAAGGTCACGAAAATGGTACGATGTTTTGCACGTTAGCCGACGCGCACCTGTGTCAAACGCTGCTATGGTCCCAATCGTTGCTATGTTTGCTTTGGCCCTGCATCGGTGCTTGTTTATTTTGGTAAGGGGCAGATAAGAATGTGTCGATGTTGCAACCACTTCCAGATAAATACTGCTCTTTTGCACTATGACGCTTTGCGATTACGCTGCGCTCTCTCGGGTGAAGGGAACACAAGCGTTGATAATATGCTGGACATGGTGGCCTGAATGATTGCATAGCTTTCTACTCCAGGTGCTTGGCTGTACTTATGGCACATACGCAGTCATCAGATGGACGCACGAATAAAGTTAAAGTTCGCGAATGGTGCAAATGGTTCTGCGCTCTTAAAAAAGCATCGTAGTATTGTTTTTACTTATTATTATTGTCTTACCAGCTGCGAAAGAAGCGCCTCTGTGACCATATTCTTTAACAACTATAGGCGTGCGCACGGAGCGACGGGGGGGGGGGGGGGAGTCTGCCTCATATAGTGACTTAGTAGGGAGTGGGGGGCGCTGCGGTGAACCTCTTCGCCGACCCCTGAAGAGGAACCCTGCGTACGCTTGTGTTAACATCATATATCGCAGTCTATTCAATCTGACCACAGTTTGTTGGGAAATCTTGTAGTTGGCCTCATATCGCGCAGCTATTATCGCTGGAATCAGTCCGATATTAATATCAGAATGAGCTCGAAGCCATGACGTCATACACATACCTCCCTGAGATTGCCTATCTCGAACCTACTGGTTATGGACAGGCATGTGTGATTCTACCGCTGCTTGGCCTTTTATCGTCGTTCAGAGAAGAGAAAGCTAAGGTGCAGATTACAGCGACATTATGCCAAGTGGCTCGACATGGAATCACAAACAGTGTTTTTGTTTTTGTTCCGCACAATATGGCCTTCGCGCCAGCAACGCCTGACGTTTCTCGTTCACAAGCACGAAGCTTATCTACAGAGGAGCGATGCTTGTAAACAGCGGAAAGTGAAATGGAATGCTAGCAGAAAACGAGGCTCTCCGATTCTAATCTTGCTGATGCTGCCGCCGCGCCTAGGGAGTTTTCGTACCTCAAGGAGCGTAGCAGCCGAACTCCCGGCAACCTGTCATCTACGGGAGATTCACGTGACCTCCGCACAAACGTCCCCTGTGACGTCACTGATGGAGCGGAACGCCGCTCTTGAGTCTGGTTCTGACAGTAGTGATGCTGACATATTAGTGAGAACCGCGAAGCTGCATGGCGTAGGCCACTGCCTCCCCCCGCCCCCCCCAAGTGACACGGGCCAATCATAGACACCAGTCAGCACCTTTCTCTTTCACTCAAATTTTGGTGGTGGTATGACGTCACGCGTGACGTTTCTGCACAGGTCACATGTCTCTCGCGCATGCGACGGCGATTGGAATACAGGACATACGACGTCGAGCGCTCCACGTCGTGTGTCCTGTATTTTATTCGTTTAGTACTGTGTCTGTGTTAACTGGGCTCACCTTTCATGATGAATAAACACCAACCAGCCCACCTTATAGCTGTCCTCACTGGAATTTCCGCTAGTGCGCTCTTTGAAACGCACGACGGTCGCTAACGGTGTGACGTCACGACATGTCAGCGTGGCCTTGCACGCACGTGCGCGGGTCTCCCGTGCGAGGCCATCGGAGTAGATAGAAAGAACGGTCATACGGCTTTGACAAATAGCGGTGGATGCCAGCATCGGAGGCGGCGTTGCGAAGGATACCGACCATGAGCGGCTACATGGGAGACTTGAGCGAGCGTCAGCGAGAGGCCCTCGAAAAGGTGGGTTCGTGTTTTTTTCAGCCCCGCAGCTGCAGCGAGAAGCAAGCGTACGCTTCTGAAAGCTACTTTTCGGTAATGACCTATTACGTGAAAAGGGTGTTTGAAAACTGATTATTGCACTTCAACGTATTCCACGAGAAACTACATCATTCCGTACGCTACTCAGGCCTTGCGGCACATACAGGGTGTCTCAGCTAACTTGTGCCAAGTATACATGTTTTTTTTTTTTTTTTTCAATTTCGCGCACTCTAAAGAAAAGCTGGTTAAAAAAAAAACAAAAACAGGGCAGTTATCTTAGCATAGAAGAAAGCATCCGACGTTGCTTCGTAACAACTTCTCTGTTGAATAGTTATCGTTAGAGTTGTTATTTTAAAGGCTAATTAAGCAATCTTTGTTAATAACTTAGCTTATTGGATAGGCAGTTATCTCGGCCTGGATGAATCATTCCGACGTTTCAGAACAAGTGCTACATTGGGGTAGAGCAGCACGAAAAACGGAACAGTGAGGACACGGGAAACAGCGCTGCCCTCAAGACGCTGCACTGTGTGTTCACTGCTCCGTTTTTGCGCTGTTCTGCCACAATGTTCATGAACCAACCAGCACATCGAAGAACCCAAGTGCTACAACATTTACATAGAATATTTTTTTTGCTAGGTTTACTAATTAAAATGTTCATTTGGGAATTTTTTTAACTGCCCACTTTAGCGGATTGGAAAAATATTCTTACGTGCAGCGAACGGCTCAGAACAATCCTGGACCAATTAGACACTCGGAGAGCACGCGTTTGTTTTTGTAGTACTAGGCGCAAGTTATATGAGACACCCTCTATACAATACACTTACACACCAAGTATTACACATCCAGGGCAAGTTTACACTGCAATACAAAAAAAAAGGGGGGGGGGGGACCGGTTAAAGAAAACGCAAATAATATTGCGCCTTGCAGTGGAACGTGCCACTACACTTACCATATCGTGTATCCACGATAATGTTGCGTGGTAACGCAACATCATCGGCATTGAATTTCATGCTGTAAAGGTGCTGGCAGGAAGGTTGATGCGACTATTGTTTAATACTCTCCTATAGTAGGAACCTTCAGACTGTTCCAGGCTGTTTGAGCAAAAAAAAAAAAGTGCAACGATACCTGCTGGTGTTTCGCGTAGTTTTGGTCTGCACTGCGGTGCGAAAAATATCCGTGAGAAAAAAAAGCATTTTGTCATAAATTAGGCGTATGATTGTCATCGAAAGGTAGCGTAGTATTCATAGTAACGAGATTCATGCATCCAGTGAGCGTCTCTTGAACCCCGTGACTGGCTTGAATACCGCAATCGAAACGTGTGCTTAGACGCATATATTAAGGCGAAAGCCTTAGATGCCTCATCAAACGCGAAGATTGACAGTCGGCGGCGTCGGCGTCAGCTAGAGTAATGAAAAAAAATCACGTGATGTCACCATACGACGTCATCATGATGTCACAGATCGCGAAAATTTCGACGTCACGTGACTGACGTCATCACATGACATCATCGCTTGGTCAAAGGTGGGCCGATCACGGAGGCAGGGTGAAACCAGGTGAGGTGCAGAAGCTATGCCTCCGATCTTGGAGGCAGTGCAAAATCACGTGAGATGCATAAAGCTTTCGCAGGAAGTGTGTGTGTGTGGAGGAGGGTGGGAGGGTGGAGGGAGGATTAAAACATTGATTGAGGAAAAAAAAAAAAGAAGAAAATGGCTTTCGCCTTCGAGTCGTCGTAGGCGAATGCACAAGGGACCTTGTGAGCATTAACTTTTCCTGCCGAAGAAAGCTGCGCTGGTCCTTTCTTAGGCGCAAGTCGCACGGAATACGGCGGCAGCGCCATTACTTCATCGTGACGTCGACAACTTCAAAGCTTGTATATAGTGTTACGAGAAAACGTATATTAACAAATATTTACAGGCGGTGACAATGGCTGATCCCAATGGCGGGCTCAAGCCTAGTCTCTTCATACTTCGTAGTTCTCCCTCAGACCGAGACCCTCTACTGCTTTGTAACACAAACCCACTACTGCCTGGTGACACTACCCCGCGGCGCAAAAGCGCCCACCCGGCGCTTGTCACGGAAGTGGAGAGTTAGATGGCACATACGGCTTCATTCTTACGACGTGCACAACAGTAGATGGTGGTGGCGTTGCGTGCACTGAATCGACGACCCGCTGTATCTCGTAAGTGAGATCAGTGACCTGGCGCAGGACTTTGTATGGTCCGTCATAGCGAAAGAAGAACTTTTCGGAGAGACCGATGCGACGACATGGGGTCCACAAGAGGACGAGTGAACCGGGTGTATACGAAACGTCCCGGTGGCGGCGATCGTACAGGTCTTTTTGAGAGGCTTGAGATACTATGAGCCGTTCTCGGGCGATCTGTCGTGCTGTCTCGGCTCGTGCTATGGCGTCGCGAACGTAAGTGACAGATGAGCTTGAACCATCGGGAAGGAGTGTGTCCAGGGGCAGAGATGGTTCACGTCCATAAAGAAGGTACAACGGGGAATAGCCTGTGGTGTCATGCCTGGAGGAGTTATAAGCGAATGTGACGCAGGGTAACGTTGCGTCCCAGTCGCGGTGGTCTGCAGAAACATATAGTGCGGTTCAGGCGCTCTGTAAGCCCATTAGTTTGTGGATGGTATGCCGTTGTGAATTTGTGGTTCGTAGAACAGGAACGAACGATATCCTGGATGACGCGGGATAAGAAATATCGGCCTTGGTCGGTGAGGAGCTGTCGAGGAGCACCGTGATGCAAGATGATGTCATGCAGTAGAAAGTCGGCGACATCGGTAGCGCAGCTGGTGGGAAGAGCGCGGGTGATCGCGTAACGTGTCGCGTAGTCGGTCGCTACGGCATACCACTTGTTCCCGGATGTAGAAGTGGGAAATGGCCCGAGAAGGTCGAGCCCAACGCGGAAGAATGGTTCGGCAGGGATCTCAATAGGGTGAAGGAGGCCAGCTGGAAGCGTTGTTGGTCGTTTTCGACGTTGACAGAATAGTGACACCGTACGCCACTTACTTAGCCCTTACTAGTCGCTCTACAGGTCCCTGGTTTCGTTCTTCGTAGTTTGGCCACGCCGTGGGAGATGTCAGAAAGCCCTCGCATACGGACGCTTTCCTGCTGCGCTGGCTACGAGGTGAGTACGGCTGTGCACACACGATCACTGTCAGCAGTGTTGTACGGAACGGCGTTCCAAGGAACGACGTTCCAGGAACTAGTTCCTTTTGGCGGGAACGGAGGAACGCCACCGTTCCATTCAGGATCGGTGGAACTGTAACGGTAACTCGTTACATTTAAGCAGGAACGGTAGAGGGAACGGCGTTCCTTCTGTAGACGTTCCACGGCATTCAACAGGCACGCACGCAGCACATCATGCAGAATAGGGCGGATGGGCGATCGTGTGAGGCGAGAAAATGGGGCGCTCGCACATCATGCGACTAAGATCCATCCTGCTTTTAACAAGAAAGTGTTTTATGCCGGGGTCTACCACGGCTTCTCTGACGTATTTCCGTCACGGATATGACGTCGTGAAATATAAACTAACATATTGAGATCACAGAAGAACTAGAAGAAAAAGTTCCCTCGCCGGGCGTCGAACCTACGACCTCTCGCTCCACAGTACGCGGCGCGAAACCACTCGGCCACGGGAACGTACGTATCTCAGCCCGCTAACGGCAAGCTATTTATATACACCATATACCTTTGGCGGTCCTCAGAGCGCGCGCCTCCACAGGGGCGTGGTCGCTCGTGTCAAATGGAAATTTTCGTCGCCAACGGGGTCCAAAAGTAGCCAATTTGGCGCAAAGTAGACACCAACGGCAACCCTGCATGGGTTGGACTTGAAATAGACGAGCACAAAAGTTGCAGTTACATGTATGTAGTAAGGCCTGTGGTCTCGAAAAAAATTGTCTAGGAGCGTTTATTTAGATTACCTATGTGTAACCTGCTGTCGACAATGTTATATTCGTTTGATATATGTAGCTCAATGGGAGCTTTAAATTTCTCGCTTTATTTCGCCTCAGGATTATCCGACACTATATATTTATTAAAAACTCAAATGTAACGTTAATGTAACGACACGTTCCAATTTTGGAACTGTAACTGTAACGAGTTCCTTTTGCATTTGAGGAACTTGTAACAGGGAACTCGTTCCGAAATTGGGAAGGAACGAGGAACGAGCTTTCGTTCCCGTTTTAGAGGAACGTGTACAACACTGCTTGTCAGCTCGAGGCAAGCATATACGAAAAGCATCCCTCAGTGGCATGCATTTTAACCGGTGTAACAAAACGCGAGTGGTCGTTTTCACAAAAGAAATACATGCGAGCTGGAAATTTTAGCGTAACTTGGAATGTAGAGGCGCAATGCTAAAGGGACGGCGGAGCTCATGGGCACCTACGTTTTCCTGGCTGTTAATGTTCTGCTAAGTCTTGTACATTTTTTTCTTTCTTGGCCTCCTCTATTTCTTTTCCTCTGTTCTCTCCCCGTTTCCGGTGTTTATATATATATATATATATATATATATATATATATATATATATATATGGCGACACAATCTGCGCACAATACCGCGCAGCATCCACCTTGCTATCAGGCAGCCCGGCGTGACACGACCACACGCTTCACTGCAATCGGATAAGCCGCAGCGCCACCGCAGCGTCACCCAAAGCTGACGTCACCAGCGGTGGCTACAAAACCAGGCTGCCAAGATTGGAAGCGCATCATTTTGTTCCACTACCTCTGTCGAGCGTAGCGTCAGAATGCTACTCCGAAGCTGCTACTGTAGTTGAATAAATGCGTCTTTCCGTCGACACGGCATCCTATATATATATATATATATATATATATATATATATATATATATATATATATATATATATATATATATATATATATGACAGGCAAGTGTCTGCTGTACATCCAGTGGATTAATAAAAATTGGATTGAGCGGACCGAACGTACGAAAACTTTTATTAGTTCCAAGGGACGAAGGCTGGACCCCGGCCGAAACGTTGGAACTAATAAACGTTGCCATACATTCGTCCGCTCTATCCAATGCGAATATATACCGGGTGTCCCAGCTATCTTTAGCCAAGGGTTAAAAAATACAATATTAGAGGCAGGCGAGTGAAATCAGTTGCATATTGCTGACAGCCACCTTGCGCACTACAGGCAATTTTTTGTTTTGTAAATAATCAATTTGTTAATTAAGATTATTCAACTAAATTAATAAATACTGACTTTAGGCAAGAAATGGGACTTGAAAAGTTTGAGAGCGTCTTCAGAAACACCCATTGCATTATTTGCGATAAAAAAAGTCGCACGTGCACCATTTTTTCCAAGCTGCAAAGAAAGCCCGCGAAATACAAAAAAGGCCACGTGACTAGCGCATTCGCGCGCCGCGACCGTGCTGCTCTCAGCCGGGGTTTGAGCGAACGAAATCAGCTGCTGCCGCGATTCGCCGGCTGCGTTGCAGCGGTAGGCCGATAAGTTGACGGTGGTCTCTTGGCCCTTTGCCAGCCATTTGGCGCGTGTGACGGTGCAAGTTGTAGCGAGCGCGGTTGTAACCACCGTCAACTTATCGGCCTACCGCTGCAACGCAGCCGGCGAAGCGCGGCAGCAGCTCATTTCGTTCGCTCAAACAACGGCTGAGAGCAGCACGGTCGCGGCGCGCGAATGCGCTAGTCACGTGGCTTTTTTTTATTTCGCGGGCTTTCTTTGCAGCTTGGAAAAAATGGTACACGTGAGACTTTCTTTATCGCAAATAATGCAATGGGTGTTTCTGAAGACGCTCTCAAACTTTGCAAGTCCCATTTCTTGCTTAAAGTCAATATCCCCCCCCCCCCCCCCCCGGCATATCTCGTCCTTTTTCTGTGCTCTGCTTTACTCTCTCCCCTCGTCCAACCTCACTTTCTGTCCCCACCCCCCTTGCTATATTATACTATGCAAAGCTATGCTATGCTCCGCCAACGTGCCTATATAGCCGAGTGGTTAAAACGCTGGCCTTCGGATCGTGGGTACGCGTGTCCGAATCTCATATTGCGAAGAAATTTTAAATGCGAAGCATTTCTTGGCGAACCAATCGCGCTTTGACGCTATCTATCTATTTAGCCGCCTACGTATAAGCGCTCTCATGGTCGCCTCCCTACCTTATACACCAAAACTGACATAGCAGGACATGAGTAAATGACGAACACGATTCACAGGTCATGATAATAATAACTTGAATATCCTGTCGCGTACATCATGAAACCCTTTCCATCAGAACGTGTGGCACATACCCGATTACCACGGCACGTAGCATGCGGTATGCACCAGGTGATTCACAGTCTACACCAGCGACAACAATAATATTTATAATTTGAAAACCTTAGCTCGCCAGCTTCAAAGAGCTAGCGTCGCAGAAATTCCCGTGCCGTCATCAGCGGCGTAGTAAATGAGCGAAGAATACCCGTGGAAGCAAAGAAAACTCATGGTTCGAGCCGGAATCGAACCCCAGGCATTCTGCAACTCCATCTGTGGTTAGAATGGTTATCCGCTTTTATAACAACTTCATGAGCTACTCCTGTGACACAGCAACGTATAGTTCAACGTTGCTCGAATATGCCTAGAACCGCTTATAATATGCAAACCATCGCATCGCAGCGCGCACTTCGCTGCAAGACAAATGACGTCTTTGCTGTAACGTGAGTGACAATGTTATGTCAGACCATCCTTCACAAGCCAGTGTAGTCGACAAGCCTGGAAAAAATTAACCAGATCCCACTCCGATCGAAACTTACTGTTCGCAGTAAATAGCATTGCTTACTTAATAAAAAAAGCAGTATACGCTTTTATACCAGTTACCAATTTTTCAAGCGCATAGCAACACGCCGGTTGTCGGCTCATCCGCTCTCGTTGAAACATATGCTGCGAATCGCCGCTGTACGCGGCGCATGTGTTCGTAAACAGAAGACTCATTGCACAGTCGCAGCTGCACACCTAAAAAAATTCCGGGATCCTGCAAAAATGAAGGTCGTGGAGAATCTGCTGTTACGCCTTTGTTAGAGTGAGCTGTTTCATCGCTGCGTTTTCCACGGGAATGCAGAATGACAGACCAACGCGTTCCCCACTTCTCTTTGAACTAAGTTAATTAACAGCCTTATTGGCTAAATTAAACGGGAAGCGCTTACATCTGGTACTATAATACTTAATAAAGTTGCTATTATGTTAACTTTATGAACTACATAACTATTCTGAAGCAAGCCGACAACACCCGCCGCGGTGGTCTAGCGGCTATGGTGCTTGACTGCTGACCCGAAGGTCGCGGGATGAAATCCCTGGCCGCGGCGGCCTACATTTCGATGGAGGCGAGAAATGTTTGAAACCCGCGTAGTTATATTTAGGTGCACGTTAAAGAACACCGGACGATCAAAATTTCCGGAACCCTACCCTTACGGCGTCCCTTACATCGTGGTTTTGGGACGTAAAACCCCAACGATTACTATATTAAGCACATACATCATACGTGATTCGACAGCTCACGGTAGGATTCTAGCGACTGCGCAGTTGTGTTTTTGTAGCATGCAGCGCGAGCTACCCGGCGAAGCTTTTCGCCGCGTCATCCGCCGTGGTGGCCCTGTAATTGCGGTGCTCGGCTGCTGACTCGAAAGATGCGGTCACGATCCTGGCTGTTTTTTTACACGTAAAAACCCAGCAATTATTATTATTAATCGTCGCAGCGTCCAGCGCATGCGCATTTCGGGCCCATTTATTTAGAGACAATGCGAGAGGTTGGCACACGCTATACAAAAACGCTGCTACACAACTTTGTCTAATATGTATTTGCAAACTCACGCAATAAAAAAAATGCCTATTCATGTAAGACCTGTATAGGTGAATGGGTTAATCCATTTCTAATATGGCGCCTCTGATTCAGAGTGGGACTTCAACGTGGCCAAGGCGGAAAGCATGTACCGTAAAGGTGAGTGTCCATTGCCAATTCCAACTGGCGAAGGCGCCTTTTACAACGCTGCTCCACACGTATACTATAGTGTATGGTCGGAAGGACGCGATTTTCAAGGGCAGAGTGAACCACGCGCATGTTATTTACGCATCCTTGTTTCTGGAGAGCCCTGACTGATTAGCGTTGAACACTAACGTCTTCGTTGCGCGGCGGTAACAACCGTGTTTAACGTCCCTGCCCGTTCCAATATACGCCAGTTTATCTGTACACCCGCCCCTCAACCGATAAGCAGCCTCTCAACCCACATTGAGAAACTGCTTGTCTTCGTCCATCCTTCGAGTCATTTAACATGCACCACATTTCCTTTTTGGTCATCTCTGAAGAAGGTAACTGCGACATTTTTAATAGTTTTTTTTTTTGTATCGCGAGCCCCTTCGAGCTGTTATATAGACAGAAGTATATATGACCAGCCGACGACCTCGAAGGTCCTGCAAGCCAACCTTGAACAAAAATTGAACCATTTTTTTTTCTCAGAGCTGTCAAGTTTTCCTTTTTTCATTTTTTCGCCAGCTGTGCCTATCATCCTTTCATTACTGCAGTATTTCAACGAAATTGATTTCACCATCCTTTGTTAGCTCTGTCCCTTAAAGGAGTCGGAATAGGTCGCTGTAACGCATGGCGTTATATTCATGTTTAATTTCTAACCTAAATTAACAGGATCAAATGCTGCATTTCCATATTTTGTTATATAGGGTGACCTAATCTACCACGGTTGTATAGCAATGTAAATTTCATTTTTTTTTCATAGTTGTCACTGGTCCAGGCCGCTACTGTTGCCACGTTAACTTGTTGTGCGTGGGAAGCAGCATTTATTTTTCTTCGTTTGACTTTTATTTGTCCTTAAAGAAACAAGACACAATTCCTAACTTGAATTTTAAATTCGCACTTCCCTACAGCGGTTTGGTGCACAGCGCAGTGACAAATGTGGCCGGTCGATAATTATACGGTAGCTTGTTCCTTAAAAAAACAAAAAAAAAGTTTACGATGAAATATAGCGACGCCCCTAGCACTGTTTCTTCACAAAATACCCCAATAAAACTCTCGGAGCACACAACTAGATGTAAAATAAGGAATAAACATTTTGCATTGATGAAAGGACCAACGTTTAGTTAGCTTGTAAGACCACCTCCCGTACGGCGCCTTCAGCCGTTCAGCTTTAACTTCGAACGGTTAAACATTGCATAAGGCACACGGTACTTTTTACTTCGTTCTAATTTTGCCTGTTCAACACACCCAGGACCTCCAGTGGCGCAAAGATAACGGCATCGACGACTTGTTGCACAAGCTACAAGATACCTGACGTATGTACGCAGCACAATTGACATCAAACTGACAGCTGCTATATATCTCACAGACGCCTACCACCTTGACTTCTGAATGTCTTCCTGAATCAACAGTCATAACTTGGACTTAAGAATGAGGTTTACCTTCGTGTTCACGGGCTCCCCCTAATAACTGTCAAGATTACTCAGACACTTGCTGATAAACCTCACAAAGACATTGCCATGTATGCTATCGATCGTTGTCAGAGCAACAGAACACGTACTATGAAGTCAACTGTAGTGAGGGGAGTCAATTGGACTGGGGAGTCAAGTAGCATGGAGAGTCAACTATGCACGATGCCTTCAACGACTATGAAATCTCTTTCTAAATAAGAAAGCATCAGAGTTGAACGTCATATCTATTGCAAGCACGATCGTGCGATAGACATGACGTTCAAGTTAGGTGTGTCTTAAAACAATCCTCCCATCCTCCTCAATGTATTCTCTTCTTCAAAACGCTCTCCCTATAGCACCGAAGTACACCCTGTATAGCTTCCACTTCAGCACTGCATAATGTATTTAGAATATTTAGCCATGGCATATTATCGCAGGTGCGCATGCACATTAACTCTATGGCATTTTTCACTTCCCTACATTTCGATGCCATCACTTGTGAGCGTAGTGTAGCGAACAAGGATGCATTTTTTAATGTTTTCTCTGCATATGTTTCTTTCTCTCTATCTCTCCTTCTTGGCTTCATATCCTTTATTTGTCTATTTTGTCTGCCCTTGTTCATAATCAATGTGTAGTACTAGTGCATGCTAAATCAACGTACGTTGTGAGAAGTATGACCCAGCGCAAGAATCCCTTGCAGTTGCGCAAACACATGTCCACAGAGCAGTCAAAACCGCGCAGCTTTCCGACATCACAAAACTGCCCTGTGTCTAAGCTGCATTATTTGTCGTTGCAGGAAATAAAGGAGAATTTCCCTGGCGTCGTTATCCACCCATGCAAGGACCATCGACCGCTATGGGTAATTACGGCCTGCGTTGATATGAAATGTAAGCTGTACTTTGTATATCCTCATCATATTAAACGCAACTTGACGCAACCATTGCCTCGTAGTTACTAAACATCGCGTATTCCCGGAGTTCCTGAAGGGAAGCTTACGATTTTGATAGCCCTTTCATTAGCAACAACAGATGAGTATCACTAAGCACGTGAACTCGTGTGCAACTGTACAAATTGTATACCAGGTGTTCTACGCACTTTTATCAACATCCATATATCACATTTGGAAGTCATAATTCCCTTTAGAATGCGGCGTAGCATTGGCGCTCCGATATTACAGCAGGTGTCACCGCCGTCATTGTCGCCAAACCAATCTCAAGCTTGAAATAACAAAACACTGTCCTTTTTTTTTCAAATAAAGGGCTGCCTTTTGCCTCACAAGCACACATACTGCGCCATCTGGCTGTAGTTTATCGTCCCAAAGGACAACAGTTACTGAGCCCCGCAGAGAAAACGACCTCTACATTAAGAGAAATCTGCTTGTCTTTCATATGTATATTAAGAGTGGCATATGGACACTCCAACTATTAATCGCATTGCATAAAATACCGATAAATTTGTTCGATCATGGGACGCCTAATCATATTGCAGTTTTTCCACGTGAAACCCCAACAATTATTAATACGGCAAGCCTTCAGCATAGCTTTCGATCGCACGTGGGCAGACATTGTTGACGTATGCGTATCGATTTTTCATCTCACGCTTCAAGAGGTGTTTTAATGCTGTTGACGCACTTGCGGATGTTTGTATCTCGGTGCCTTTTCAATGAAGGAGAAACAACCGAGCAAATGATATGGAAAGCTGCTATAGCCACTCATTATTGAGTTTCACTGTACACGACCGGAATGTAACATTTTACCCTTGTTTAACCATTGTCTTCCTTCTGGTTCAGCCCTTATTGGCAGTCATAACACCGGCCGTGGCGCTCCGCCACATCGTGTACATGCTGGAGTACTTGGAGTCACTGAAGAGATCCTCCTCGCGAGAGGTGAGGTGATCACAACTGGTCAATATGTGGCATGCACCGAAGTTTGCGCTTATAATTTCTTTAGGAGTAGGCAGTAAAGTGCGCTGCGCCTCCTTTCGAGAACAACAAATTGAAACGAGTTGAAACTATGCGAGTTTCCTCGTGTTCGCATTTCATTATTACGTCTATCACCGCCCATTGTAAACAAATAGCTTTCCAGGTTTGAATAAGGAACCTCCTTAGGATGCTTCCTTTCAAGTGCTTAGAGAACAGGTGGTATAGACGCTGCTTTTCTTCTTGTCTGCTTTACTAGATGGACAAGGAATTGGAGTCCCAGTACCTGGTGATAGATTTCGACAGGTTCAGCCTGCTTCAAGTGTACAGCTTGCAAGGTGAGCCACATCTACATTTTTGTAAACAGCTAAGCTGCTCTTAGTAGACCCATCGCCGGCGCCGGCGGTGTAACGCTGGTCACTTGGCCTCGCGGTGTGGTGAGTGCGAGGCTCGGTAGGAAGGAAGGGGGAGTGCTCCGTCGTGCCGAGATAGGCCTGATCGAAAGGGTGAAGGCAAGGCCTTGCTGAGAGGGCCGAGATTGAAGCTCGATGGAAAGGGGGGAACCAATGGGAGGTGCGCCACGAGGGTCGTGGGTGAGGCTCCGCGGAATGCCCGTCTGAACCCAGCGATTTGCGAGAAGTAGGTCAGTGAGGGGCGTATAAAGGAGCGTATAAAGGGCGTATAAAGGGCGTATAAAGGGCGTATAAAGGGCGTATAAAGGGCGTATAAAGGGCGTATAAAGGACGCTGTATAAAGGAGCATGTCTGTTCTTCGGGAGTTTGCTCTTCCAGAATGGCCAAGAGTGCCCGTACTCCCGAGGAAGAAGCCTCTCGACGTGGGCAATACAATAACCTGAAGAAGGGGGGTGTCAGCTTCGCTGTTTCGACGGCTTTCACGGAGTGGCGCTGGCTGGACTTTTCCTTTAGTTTTTGTTGTGATAAGGCTACGCTGAGCTAATGAATAGGGGCTCAGTTATCCGGAGCGGAGATCTCAGAGACGGAGACACTGAGATATAAAATTACGACTGGATCACCACTCGTAGATTTATGTTGCAAGCAAAACTCATTTCCAGATGTGACGGTGCCACACTGTTATGTGCGCATGACCAATGTATTGTTCTATAACCTTTCGCCTTCTGACAACGCAGCCATGAAGATCGCCACTGACATGCTGAAGACGATACACGAACATTATCCCGACTGTTTGGAGAAATGCATAGCAATCAACGGTGAGCTTCTCTTATAAAACGCAAACTTCGTGATTTTGCATACGCAACTTCTCAATCATCTCTGGGATACCTGGTTAATTGTGCAGCAAACTCATCTCGTCTTCTGCATTTCAGTTAAAGGTATCATCGCTAAGACCAGTACGAGTAATTTTATCTACATAAGACATATAGTCCAAATATATCACGTGACCTAGATATCTGCAGCCCTAGACTACCGATCTCTTCCCTTAAACTTAGAGATTGTGTGCCTAACCATGTCGTGTGAGCACAGCGCCAATTGGGCTGTCGAAGTACCTTTGTCAGAGTCTGAGTGTTGCATGTAATTATTAATCCTGAGGTGCACGTGCGCTACCCGATCTCCATCTGCCATCACACGTATTGCGATGCTTTTTTGCTTCAGCAAAGATTTCTGGAAGATGCAGATTCCTTCCGCAGTGTTACGATCATTCGTGTTGCCTTACTTTCCATAAAAAATCAAGTGCTCGAAATTTCTCCTCCATTCCGTGTTTTAAGCTAGTCCAAATGTCTGCATCTACCCAAATTCCTAATTACTATGCGGCACGTTAAGAAACCGAGGTCTAATTTGCAAAGCACTTGGTTCGCAAGTGCTCATTGCCAGTGGTTGTTTGCCTTCTCTGACGATATGCCCCGCACCCGTAATGGCTAGAATTTTTTTTTATAGGAGAACAATACCAGCGTGTCAGGTTGTTGTGACTATATGGCCCCCCATTCACTGACTAAATGCTTCTCGCAGCACCCTACTTCTTCCCAGTCTTCTGGCAACTGGTTCGACCGTTCCTGAGCCAAAGGACAGTAGGCAAAGTGGAAGTGTTTGGAAAGGGTGAGCGTCTACCAATGCAGTACCTTTTCTAAACGAGTCATGCAAATTTCAGCAGTTCTTCGGAGGGAAGGAGGGGGGAAGGGGTTACGCGACTGAACCCAGCCGGCCTATACTGCTGGGATATTGCATACCAAGGGGGGGAGGGGGGGGGGGTGTAGCCATTGGAATATCCACAAAACTGCTCCTCCTGTGATTACGCACGATTACTGGGACATAATTTTAAAAATGTCTCTAGCGTATAATTGCTACAATGCGAAGTAATCAGACCATAGCTGCAATCTGTAGCCCAGAGAGATTTGGAGATCCTATACTGATATCTTCAGGATGACAACTTGCGATGCCGTCAACATTCCTCCCCAATACTTGACCTTTATTTAAATCTACAAGGGTTGATATCCACTTATCAGTTGGCTCCGAAATGTCAAGTGAACGACCGATCACGGAAAGTCTACTGAAAACATTTCATCCGTATTATTTAGGAATTGCTTGCCTGCCCGTGTAAAGAAGGGATCCATCGAAATATTTAGAAACACCTCGTGTTCACACCTGTTAAACTCATAATTAGTTCACGTATTTCATGGTAACTATTTCCCTAATTTTTTTTTCGCGTGCATGTATGCTTTATCTTTGTTGTTTAATTAATATTTGCCCAATTAACTGCAGTACCGGTGTTACCTCGAAATAAAGCGTGTCGAATTATCCGCGCCATTAAGTACATTTTGGCACCAAACGCGAGATGCTGCGAGTGTACAGCATGTAACAAAACATGAACCTAGTGACGTGAAGTATCTACACAACAGCGTTTCTTCCAGAGCACAGCTCTTATAGGCGCCCGTTCCTGCGCTGAGCGGCGTCGGCGTCGTCGTAACCGGCAGAGTGAACGAGGACGAAAGAGAGCAAAATCGAAGCGCAGCGGAGGACGAAAGACGGCGATAGCGAGGAGAGCGCGAGGAGGGGGGGGGGGACGACAATGATGAGACGACAGGTTCCGCGGCGCCACAATAGAGCGCGCCGTCGTGCGGTCGCCGATGACGTCATCACTGAGGTATGCGGCGAGGGTGTCCACCGATACCATATAGAAATAAAGCGCTGCATGAACGGAAGCATGTGTGCGGCGGCTGTTGTGGAACACGTCTGCGCGCTGCCTTTCGTGGCCTCCCGGTTCGCGAGGCAGCTGCGCATCAACTTATAGCAAAATAAAAACCTAAACAGCTGCGCTCAGTATTCGCGTTAAGCATTGTATCGTAATCGTCGATGATTTTTCTTCTCTATATTCTGTTATAGAAGGATGGAAAGAGCGTCTTCTTAGCATCGTGGACGCTGATTGTCTTCCCGCCATCTGGGGAGGAAACATGACGGACCCCGACGGAGACCCAAGATGCAGACATAAGGTTGGTTTACTGGGGGAACCCCACTGGCACACACGGAAATGCGAATTTTACGTATTACGCTATCATGCGTGTAATCGTATTTGCTTCTGCGCAAAACGGCAGCACAGACACTGTTTAACGGCTGCTGGATATGTTCGCTTTAACAACCGGTCCCCGATGACTGCTTTCTTCCTTACTTGAGTGTAGGTATCGTCGTATGTTTGTATGGTCAAGTGTAATAAAGATCGCGTTCGTCTACAAGCACCATGAGTTCAGATTATGTTGTACTGGTTGGTCTAATCGTCTCTGCAGGCGTTCTAAATAAAGTTGTTCTCTCTCTCTCTGGTCTGGCACTAATGCTGGTCATGACAGCAAGGTCACGCTGAATGCCCCAACCCAACCCTTTCCATGCGTATACTTCTACCATAGCACTGTTCGTTCCATTGCTAAAGACACAAAACGACAAAGTTAATAGCCCCGTATGGCGGCACCAATCCCATCCGTAAAATAGTGTATACTTCCCTGGGAACAAATGCAAAGTTAACGTAGTCTTCACACGTACGACGCTGGCCGTGCGCCACAGAGCAGCGATTCGACTTTCAGGCCAGCACAAGTGAAGACAGTGATTTTGTTTTCTTTCAGGTTAACTACGGCGGGCGGTTCGAGGAAGGTTTCGATCGCCAGGCACATTCTCTTTTCGGTGAGGATGGAGTCCAGCGACGGACCATCGGCCGCCGAGAGAGGTGGGAGCTTCCAGTCAGCGTGTCTGAGGTGGGAGTTCGTCTCAGCTGGCGCTTCCAGACGGCAGCCGGGGACTTGGCCTTCGGACTGCGCATGAGTGGCGGGAAGTCTCTGGTGCCACTAGAACGCATCGAGGCATGCAGCTACGTGCCTCAAGGAGGAAGCTGGCAGTGCGACTCACCTGGAACGTGTACGTATTGATGACGCGACTTTAGGCAATTTGTCATATTAAAATGAGAGAGAGAGAGAGTAAGATAAAGGAAAGACAGGGAGGTTAACCAGAGGAGGGCTCCGGTTTGCTACCCTGTGCTTGGGAAGGGGAAAGGGGGGTGTAAAAGAATGAAAGAGAGGAAGAAGAGTTTGTGACAGTAGGCAAAAAAAAAAGAAAAAGTTGTGTCTGGAACACCGTCCGTGTACTAGGCAGCAACATTGTTCGCGCACAGTCACAGTTTGTCGTTCAGTCCGGTAGCTTGCAGAAACCGCATCAACGCCTTCAGAGCGGCTCGTGTTGGCGCGTAGAAATTCGAACGGGATAGAAGTTTAGGAGTAGACGGAGGCGTGAAGTGAAGAGATGTCATTGAACCAGAAATGTCACTGATGGCATCGTTTTGAAACTGTCTCCTTAGGGACGGCAACTGCCTTCTATAAAGGAGACAGTAGTATTGAGGCTGGGAAAACGCTTACTTTTGGGCAGTTATTTAACCTACTCAGTGGAATAGGCACGCACTTAGTGTCGTTGGAGTAGGGCGGGGGGGGGGGGGGGAGTGAATGAAGGGAACTGAAAGCAGAGGCCACCTTCTTGAGAAATTAGTACCCATACCTCTAAGCGCCAGGGAGCTGTGTCTTTCGCACCATTAGAAGGGGGAAAATGGTGTGTGCCCGGCGGCATTGGGAATCGAACGCAGTGCCTCCCGCATCGCAGGCGGACGCTATAACCACTGACCACCGCTGCGGTCAACTTCTTTAGCAGTGCATGCATTGCATGCCACCCCCATGCATATTCCAGCTGGACTTATTGGGTTGGGCATCTCAGTGAAGCTCAACCCAGAAACGTGTGTGCTGTGCTCAAAACCGTATGTTGGTAGCCAACGTTATTTCACTTGTGCTTCATCGCCAGCGTACGGTAACATTCCAAAGGGCAATCGCTGGTGCTACCGGCGCGTTTTTGAAACGTGTTTTCTTCCGTTTGCTGCAGACGTGTTCGTGTTCGACAACACCCACAGCTGGCTGAGCGGTAAGAGACTGGCCTACATGGTGGACTTACGCGCACCTGAAGAGATATCTTGACAGACCGATGCACGCTAGCGTTGACAGCAGAGGTTTAGTCACGCTGATCATGCGTGACAAAACGAGCACAGCGCGAAAAACGAGGACACAAAGGCAAAGAGATACATGCGGGAACAAAGATGTATATGACCTTTATCCTGCATGTATGCTCACCGTTCTGGCTGCAGTAGTTTTGCTACAACTGTGTAGACGCGGTTAGCATCGAGTAAAAGACAAGTTTTTTTTTTCTTTTTTTTGTCTTTATAACCATGGCTCATAACGAGGGGATAGGGGCTTGGTGAGGCCGTAGTTTAGGAAAAATGGGCTTAAACAAAGGACTAAAAGAAACAAAGCATATGCGGAGAGTTCCCATGCGACTCACACATAAATAAATTGATGGAAATTGACAAGGAAGAATTGTGCCCACAGTCAATAACGCTAACAACGTGATCCACCGGGCGCCTCAATGAACATAATAGATCACTTAGGATAGGGCATCTCACCTTACCTTCATGACGTTCTACTTCTTTCTCCCTCTGAGCTTTACGCTGAACAAGAAGAATCCGCGTTTTTTGTTTTAATTCTTGCTGCAAGACTCAACATAATCGGTGCTCTTCCCAATGGAAATGCAACAATCCACAAGGAAATGGAGGGCGGTATTACGGTAAGTATCCTCTAAACAGAAATGCAAAGCGCGCTTGCCAAGTAGAGCGAACAGCCACGCTTGCGACTTTCACAGAAAGTAGCGCTATATTTCCTTCTAGTGATCTTTTTTTCAGAAACTCTGATTGGTACAGTATTGCTTTTCACGGGATGAGGCTGAAAATTAATAGGCCTCGCAACGACATAATTGAGGACGAGGCAAACAATGTCTCGAACGTCGTATACCTGCTGCCGCAGTATACAAGAATGACTAGACCATTTGTAGCGTTGCATCGAACTTGTTTTTGCATGCTGACCTTTCGAACCGTGCACCGCGTCCAAATCTGCGTGTGCTCCCCTATACAAAAATATTTGGTCAAAGATGGAAACTGCGACAGTTAGGAGTTAGTTATCGCTGTCATTCTTTCATCGATAAACACTGTTCGAGTAGCTACTTCTGACTCTCGACTGTAGGAGACGACATACCCGCACTCATGCGATTGTTTAGTTCTGATAAGACGTTCGTCGACATGTGGCGGTCTTATCTACAGATGCACCCGGAGACGATCCCATTACGAATTGCGTCTTATCGAATGGTTCGGCAAGTCTCCGCAATCGGGAATGCTTTTTTTACACAGGTACAGTTGCGACAGAAAAAGATTAGCACAAGTTACTGGTGGCCAAAGCAGCAAAATTGCAACACGTGGCGCTGTTGTTCCCCAGCACGCCGATAGCGAGAGTTTCAGGCACCTTCCATTTTCGAAAGCAGGGGTGGCCGGCGGTAAGTACTCCAACAAACAGATTTTTCGGGGCAACTGCGATAAAGACACGGTTGCTCGCAACTCCAGCAAAAAAGAAAAAAAATGATGGAGAAAAATAAAGAAACAGAAATTATTTGCAGAGCCATGTCTGCCGATAAAGAATGCACAAGCGTCTATATTGCGACGGAGGCGAGATGATGGTTTAGTGAACTGCAACAGTGAATCGGCAGCCAAACAAGATGGCTGAGCAGCCCCTCGCGCAAGCGTTCACACCCAGCCGTCTTCATCATTTTCGGGGAGCACTACGCTTGCTCATTTCCATGACGCACCGTAACATAGGATGTGGACTTTCGGATGGACCAACAGCAAGATGGGCTATTTTCTGCCGGCCATCCCTGCTTTGGAAAATGGAATGTGCTCTCGGCATGCTCGGGATAACAGAGCCGCGTGTCGCAATATTGCCGTACCGGCTACCAGTCACTTGTGCTAATATTTTTCCGTTGCGACTGTACATTAAGATGGCCATCGAGAAGAACGCCTGCTTTCGATAGGTGACTTATTATTATCTGTTGTAATGGAGCGATGTTAGGCAATGCTTACAATAACTTCCTGCCCGACGTTCAAGGGGGAAATCTTAGTAGGAACGTTACTGCAATCTCCTGCTGTTACTGCTAACTCCTGCTCGGTAATTACTAATGTAAATACGTACTAAACAGCGAATGGAGAAGGAACCGGAGAATAAATGCAGTATCTTACGCAGTTCGGGGAACTTTTCTGGTGTTTAAAATTTTCGTCAAATCGCATCTGACACAAACAGCAGCATGGCGAGTGCAACGTACGAGCCAATGACCCGCGTTCACTCTCTGTCTAGCTGTCCTTTCTCGCCTCATTTCTCTGTATTCTCGAATCGAGTCTGTAGAAAAATGACGCCTAGAAACAATATTTGGCGTCCCTCGCCCACTCGCCACAGGTTCCACTCGCTCCTCTCCTCTCGCTCCTCGCCACCTTCGATGCCTCTTTCACAAGTGTCGCGATACTCGGCGGTGGCAGGGAGGCCTGTCGTTCACTTGTACGAAGAACAGCGGGAACTGATGGAGCGCCAACGGGCACACAAGCACGAATGGGCGAGAAAACGGCGTAAAGCCGCTGCCGCAGAATGTGCAGCCGCAGTCACAGGCTTCGCTAGTTTATATCTTCACAGTAGAGGAAGGGCTCTTAATTTTTCTTCATATCCTTTGGCAAGCATAAGCTTCTGACGCCGCCTTCATCAGTGAGCTTTGTCCGTCGCGTTATCGAACTCGAATACAAAGTTGGGAGCCTGAGGAGAAGGTGATAGGGAACCTATCAGCTTTGGCTTGGGGCTATCGGCTAGCGCGGCGTGGACGGCTGACAAAGCCGCGCCATCCACAAAGCAGTTGGCGTCAGAGCTCAGCTGTGTTGTGTAAGCAGGGCCATGTGGAAAGGGCCCGCCGACCTTGGCGAGCGTTTAAGCGCCGGAAATACAAACGAGCGCCGTTCGTAGCCAGTCGGTCGACCGGCGCGGTGGAGCGCGGACTCGCCACAACTGCAACGATGAGCGGATACCTGGGTGACTTGAGCGCACGCCAGCAGGCTGCGCTCGACAAGGTAGGTTCAGTTCCGTTTTATTATCACGTAAGCTGTTATGAGATCACAACAACAGCCGGTTTTGGTGGCTTATGGTTGTCGGCCGCCGGTGTCCGTAACCGCTATCGCGTACAACGAGAAAAAAAATATATCGAAGACCGACCGGGATTCGAACTCGGGCCCTCTTCGTGGCAGTCGAGTATTCTAACGCAGAGCGAAGCTGGTGCGTAGAACTCCGCCGCAAGAACACCCTACACAGGCTTCTTGTTGGGCCTGTCTTTTTTTTTTAAGAACGGAGCTGTTTAGGCCGGGCGTAATCTGTCTGTTGGAAAGAGAAAGCTATCATCATCATGAACCAACACGCGCTCTCTTCGTCCTCCTCTTCATCATCATCGTCGTAGTCTTCTTCTGCTTCGCTCCCACAACACGTGCGGCGATTTCTCCAGCGCAGCATGCAATAATTCTGACGGGCGAGTCAACCAGTACAGAGGGAGAGAAAGAAAGGGAGAAAGAAAGAGAAATAAAGATAGAGAAAGAGAGAAATCCAAGGGGGAAAATTTCTTCGCGAGACGAGATTCCAACCCGCGTCCCCACGATCCGAAGGCGAGCGTCTTACCCACTCGGCTATTTAGCCCTTTAATGCCGGCTGTAAAGTACTCACTGGGAACATGGCTTTCAGAATGCAAAAATCTAGTGCCGTCTCGTGTAAGGTATTCTATTCTAGAACCAATTGCGTTGTAGCTGATGGCGGACAGCGCGAAGCACGTGCAACAACTCTCACTTCTTCGTTCTTTCTCGCCTGAGTGACGCAAGTTCAATCTTCAATAATTTTGTTTATTTGGTGTGTACGTACCCAAGAGGTGGCACACGACATGTTACGTAGTTCTGAAGTACGTTTTTTGTTGCAAGATCCTCGCTTCTGTGGCATATGGTGAATTCGCGACACACCTAAAAGTATGCATTAAAAGTTGCATTTTAAATAATTTAAAGGGGCCCTGTAACACTTTTCCAAGAAGCCATGGAATTGGATTCACTGAAGGAGCTTATTGTCTCACGAATTCACCGCAAAAAAAAAAAATTAGAATTCATCCAGTACGAGCGGAGTTACAAAGATTTGTCGCACGCTGCAATTGCATTCTCTCTTCCCTCGTCTCGACGAAAGCGCTGAAAGCTATGCACGGAGGGATGGCACGAGGAAAGAAAATACGTCATGCGCACCTCGTGAGCTTGAGAACTTTTTCTCTCTTTTTTTTTCTTCGAATACGTGGCTTTTCAGTGCGATCGCGCGCGCGCACGCGTGGACAAGTCGCGGCCTCCCGCGGCGGCCCCAGTAACGACCGAGCGCGCCATGCTCAAATCAGCCAATGGCTGATACAATGGCTGTGACGAGTGATTTTTTGAGCTTGTAGCGTCATATGTAGAGAGAAGAGAAAGCAATTTTTAGCCGACTTTGAGAATTTATTGTGAATTCCAGGCCACGTGCTGCGCTATAACATTTGGCTCGCGTGTTCTCGGGAGCCTTGACTACCGATCGGCAGTGTTTTCTGACCATGCTAAAAAAGTGTTGCAGGGCCCCTTTAACTGCAGAATCAATTAAAGGTTGCTATTTAAAGCTGGAAAAAGAAAACATTTCTTAATTTGTTCGGCGGCTTCATAATTCCACGCATTAAAGGGTTAGGCACGCTATAGCGGAGCATAGCACAGCCTTGCATAGTATAGTACAGCATGGCGGAGGGAAAGCGGTGTCAGGGTGAGGAGGATGGAAAGGAGGAGTGGAGATAGCAAAGCATAGCATAGGAAGATAAAAAGAGAAATAGAGAGAACGAAAGACAGAAAGAAGAGGTAGTGAGAGAGAACCAAAGAAAGAGGAAGAACTAGAGAGCGAAGGAAAGAGATACAAAGAAAGAGGAAGCAAGAAATACAGAGAGAGAGAAAGAAATGGATGATAGAGAAAGAAAGAAAGAAAGAAAGAAAGAAAGAAAGAAAGAAAGAAAGATAGATAGATAGATAGATAGATAGATAGATAGATAGATAGATAGATAGATAGATAGATAGATAGATAGATAGATAGATAGATAGATAGATAGATAGATAGATAGATAGACGGAGAAAGAAACTTGAGAGAAAGTGAAAGAAATACAAATAAACAGAGACAAAAAAGGGACACACAGAAGACGGAGAGAAAAAGAAAGAAATAAAGGAATAGACAAAGAGAAAATTGGAATAACTTGGAAACACAGGAACAGCCAGGACTACTTAGGTACCCATCAGCTGCGATGCCTCTTTGGCATTGCGCCTCCACTGTAAGCTACACTAATTTTTTTTCAACATCAACACACCATGTACAGCGATGTTGCATGAAGTGGACAAAAAGGCCTCTAAACTGGACTCGAAAGAGTCCACTGACCATCACATTTGATGGAAGGCAGTACAATAATGCTAAAAATTATACACAACTTAAATTACACAGTACAACAGTGCAAGAAGGTTATACAAAAATAACAATGTACATAGAAATGTGGATACTTCCAATTTGACAGGTTATAAAAGTACAACGTTTCGACAGAAGCGAAAATTCAGTCAGGATACAGGAAGTGCTAAGTGAAGTGTGCAATGTAGAGAAATGATACGACAAGCTAAGCGTGATGCACAAATTCTGCACCTTAAAGTAAATATGTAAAAATAACGTGATGCACGATAACTTAAATGGTGTACACGCAACATAACTTATTTCTTTATAAGGTGTGGTAGACACATGCACAATCTTTGTTTTCCAGAGTGAGTTCTGCAACGCGGCACTTCCTACATTTTGCGTCTCAGCGTTGATCGGTAACAAACTAGTCGAAATAATATTTAATGTTTTACGCACCAGATCTACGATATGATTAAGAGGCACGCCGTAGTTTGAAATTCCGAATTAACTTTGATTACCGGACATTCTTTAACATTTCACACGAAATGTATGTAACACGGGTGTTTGTGCATTCAGCAACTGTCAACATACGGCCGCCGTATAATTTTGTCATATCCATCGTTCAGCTGGACAAAATTTTGACTGAAATGCTGTGTTAAGGAACTCGTACACTAAGTTTTGCATTTCTCTGTATAGCTTTAACTGTATGCTGGACGAATCAGAGACCGTATTTGGCGAGCTACGATTTGCAAGCAGGAATTTCGAAAGTTTTGACGAAAGTCGTGTATGCGAGCTCACTTCTGTGTGCATTGACGTTTGCTTGAGTTTCAACAAAATATTTCGCAACAGTCATTAAAGGTCCTTTAAGTTCACATTGAAACTCGAAACAGCGCAAAATATGACTTTTTGATTTCTTCTTTTTCTCTCTCTCTCTTTTAATTTGTATAATGGGGTGCTGGCGTTTTAGAGAGGCGTCGGCTACTGCTTCGCTGCTTTACGGGCAATATAAAGTGACACACTCCTGGAATAACAAATCATTAAAGCACTCAAGAGTTCAATCATAGGGCTCGCGTGTCGCGTCACAAGCTTTAAATGCGCAATCGAAATTCGTGAGAACACCCGAGATCGAGACAGTCAATGAAAAAAAAAAAGAAAACCATTTCACGTTTGAATGTGAGCAACTAACTGGGCGAATCTTTCCCCCTGTTGGATTGGTGTTCTTTCCACTGCATATGACATCACTCGCGTCGTTCGGCAATGCTGTTGTCTTCGGTGAAAATCAGCTGAAGGACTTAGCGCACAGCAAGGCACGTGTGGTGTTACGATCGTCTTTCCTCTAGCTGTGCATACATTACGCCCGCACGTGTAGCCTTCGTCGCGAATGAAAAGTGGTTCCTCTTCTCCGCATACCACGGGAGGGAAAAAGACAGCTTTGTGTAAAAGCCTGCAATAATTAAAAGGTTGGAGAGGAAATTTACTGGAATTTCCCGAAGCTCAATAGACCCTTTTCGTTATTGTAAAGCTAGCTTTCCTGCAATGAAGTTTGCTCTACTAATGGCGGCTGGTCACTTACTGCAAACAGCGTGTTCAATCACAGTTTGCTTGCCCTATGGCGCGGAAAACGTTCACTGGGCTCCCTTGATATAAACACGCATGATAGAAAAACCATGGCACGTTCCACTAGGACCTGCTCTCCACTTGAAGGGCGACAGGTGTCGCCATTAGTACGGCAAAGATGCAGCACAGGGAATGCGCACTTGCGGTTTATGAAAAGGGTCATTAAGCAAAATTTTTGAAATGGATGGTTGACAACCACCCGTTTGCAGCACGAAGCAACTGGAAAGTTCGTACTGATATCTCAGAAATAAAAGCGTCTATTTTGAGAAAAATTCGTCCTATAGAGGGGTTCGAACCTGGTACCAACGCCTTCCCGACGCGGTCGCTCTACCTATTGAGCTAACCTGGATGCTACCGATTGGAAGCACGAGGGCGAATTAGTCAACAGCTCTAAGCACAAGGACACAAAATACTGCAATTATCCCTTTCATAATCCCTCAGTCACTTTCCGGTATTTCACAAAATTCATTTGCAAGTGAAAATTTTTGTCGACATCTCACCAGCTCGAAAGAGACAGTACGAAACATGCTGGTGTCTGATAGCCGCCTTCCGGAATGCAAGAACCAGCTTGCACACGCGAGACTGATACCGCAGGTTGTTGACTAAATGATTTCATAATGATCGTATGAATATTTCTCGGACGTGCACCTGGTGTTCAAAGTTTGTAAGAAGGGGAATAATGGGCAAGTGATTCACTCAGAAGGCTATTTAATACCGAAATACCCAAATCCCAAACATAGCTGAGTACAAAATACCGTATGTTTTATCATTTCCTTCGGAATCCAATGTTAGTAGTTACTCGCTCCAGTGCAGTTTTTGAGTGATTCAATAAAGTTGATGTGCTGGAAAATTACTGTATACCACACGCTAGCAATTTTATGCTGACGTTTCTTCCATCAATGTTTAATTATCTGCTTTGCGCGCCACGAAAGCGCTGTTGACGTTCTTGCGGGCCACGGACCTTAACGAAACTTTGTAAAGAGTGTAATCTAGTATGTTTGTATGTGTGTGCGTGTATGTGCTCTTATGTGTGTATCAGTGTATCTAACATAATCTTCACCCAGTACTTGGAGTATCATGTAAGGCGAATAACCGTGTCAACATATACAACATATCATGAAAGCATTCCTCTCTCTCTCTCGCAACTCGATCCGTTACCTAAGCACTTGCCGAACTTCTCCGCACTTGCCAATTTCATGCTTGTCAATCAGTTAGTATTTAGGTCTACGGGTGTAAATCTGCCACAGTGGTCTACTGGCTATGGTGCTTGGCTGCTGACCCTAAGGTCGAGGGATCGAATCCCGGCCGCGGCGCTCGCGTTTTCGATGGAGGCCAAAATGCTTTGAGGCCCACGTACTTAGATTTAGGTGCATGTTAAAGAACCCCAGGTGTTTGAAATTTCCTGAGCCCTCACGGCATCCCGACCATCGTGGTCTTGGGACGTCAAACACCGAACAATTATATTGCGAGTGTACTGTTGAGTAATATATCCGTGTTCTTGGCTGTGCAGTTCCGAGAAGCCGTGGCTCACGTGAGGAAGACCTCGCACACGGATGCATTCCTGCTGCGCTGGCTACGGGGTGAGCCGACGAAACCTCTCAGCAGACGTTCTCATCACGGGTTTCATCACACCATCTATGTCGAAAGGCGCTCTGTGATGTGATAAGCTTCTACGCACCTCAACATCACTTCAGTTGTATCACTTCGCACTCCTAAAAAGCTATGTGCACATAGCTCGCATAGAAACTTGGTACAATGTTCACAAGTGCTTGGACGTGGGCCAGTTATTATGGCATAAGTGTGTATTGTGTAGGAGTGATATGCACGCCGTACAATGCATATACTATCACACCTATCCAAAGAGTCCCGTCGATCGCCGCGGGCTCGTGTTTTCTGGACACGGTACGAAGAAATCCGAATAGAGTTTGGCGCAGACGTCAGCCAAAGCGCGTTCTGGGAGACAGATTAAGACGCGCAAATCTCGATCGTCTTCGTCCTGATCGAGCATGATCGTGATTAAAAGTGATCGTGTAGCAGCAACCGATCAGGACTTGCCCTCATCGCGATCAAAAGTGCCTGTGTGACTCCGGCAGAATACAGATCAACCCTACTGTGTAGAGTAAGAACACGATTTGCCTGCACACTTGCATAGTTGTTTAAGGTTAGGGGGCGCTCATTCCATGTCGTGTACTGAGTGCAATGAAGTTGGGGATACAGACCAGTACATCAGATCCTGCAAGTGCTTTTGCTCCGAAAGGGAAAGACTAACAGACAGTATGAAGAAAACAGGGCTTCCCCACGGATGTTGTGAGGAGATCGTGTGTCCGGAATTTGTGCGGATGATTCGCAAGGAAGTTGTTGCTACTCTTTTACGCTTTGTGCGAAAGACAGATTTAAGTGATTTATGGTGAGACATACGGATGTAAAGAGTCGCTAAGGCGGAGCGACTACCGGCCAGTTCTCGTAGGCTAACGCCACCCGTGGCAACACACCACCACCATTATTACCACCACCACCACCACCAACACCCACTACTTACACAGGTCTTCGATCTCATATGTTCGCGCTTTTCCGGCAGTAAATATTTCCTTGCGTGGGGAAGCATTCTCCGGCTTGATCGAGGTCGCGTCGAAAACGGCAAAGCACATCTCAGCACGATGCGAATATGCGACTCGACGCTTTACTTTCTGCGACTACATCGGCACTCTGGTGCACCCTCCACCTGTATACAATCAAGGTGCCAATTAAAACGATGCGAGCGTGTTGTTTAAGGCGAGGTCACAAGTGTTCAATGGAGCGTGAAGAACGATAACACTTAGCTTCCGTCGTTGTACTCGCCAGAACAATGTACAGCACGTCGTATCTTCCGTCATTGTTCCCAGCTGCAATGGCTCTAAAGCCTCTTCATTTAACTGTCGAGCAGACGATTAGGAAAACAGTGCATGTGTGCATACCGCCCCATGTGCTGACCGGTTAAGTGCTTGTTGAACAACTCTGTTGCGAGCGTCTAAATACATTTCATAGATAAGCTTCTCAGGTCCGTGTGCAAGATTGTAGATGAGTGCAAGTCGCAGAAAAAATAGCTAATAAATGTAGCACGTTTCAGTAGAGGAGGCTCGTGGAGTTCTCAGCGTTTAGCAAATAGAACAGAGCGCAGGCAGCACATGCACATGTCAACCCCAGATATCTAGACTTGTGCTGCCAAAGCTGAGGCAGTTCATACTAACTGCTGTAAACTGCCATTGTGTTGCACTAAAAGTATTTTTCTTTATTAACTTTTTTTCTGAAGGGGTGTGATAGTGGCGTCAAAAATTATGTGGAATAGCTTGGGTTTATCCAAAGCGTTTCGGGTTATATCCGAAGCATCACAGTTAATTTATCAGCTCGACTAAAGTGTGATAAGGACTTCTTCGCAAAATATTCAGCAACGTAATTGCGCCATAATGCAAAAGTCTTTAATATGTTAAAAGTTTTTAAATCCTTGAGATATAATTTAAGGTTGCCATAATTGGGATTTTAAACGGGTGGCTTAATATAAGAATTAATATATAGCTTGTTTAGCGCCTAGAACTGCAAAATCCTGGAAGTTCTCAACTCTACACACATAATACCATTGATGTTCTACTACCATTGTAATTGTATGCAACGCATGACATAGCTTTTTTTTTTTTTTTTTGTAACACCGCCGATTATATTGGTCCACCAGCGGAAACCTGACAGCGTTGAATTGTAAGAGTATCTTTCCGTGTCACTTAAGATTCAACTGTCAAATTTCTTGTTTGTTTAGAACCTTATTTCGCACCAACTGCTGTGCTGTGCACGATGTGCATTTAATGCTATACGGAACAGTGACATCACCTGCGCGTTCGTCTTCTTTTAAAAAAGTTATTCTCTCTCTCTCTCTTTCTCTGGAATCAACTACCCTGGTCTATATAACTCAACGCTTTAACGAGCAACGTGGGGAACAGAACAGATCGAGGGAATGCAGAAACATGTACAAACAGCGTAGCTGCGCCTAGAGACACAGCAACGTGGAGTTGCTAGCGCATGCGTCGAATTGAAGCTATCACAAGCTACAAGGATTGAACCAACGGAAATGAGCTTATGGAAACAACAACTAAAGATTGCTATGACATGTTGTCCAGATAAACAGGTACCTTGTATCATCCCACCTGTGCTAACTGTCAGTGTTTGGCATCCACTGAACAATCTAAGGCTTACATGGCGAAGGCAGCCCCAGTTGTACCGTCATAAGTTAGGCAGCTCCTCAAAAAGTGAACATATCTATCTTTTCTTTGGTAGGAAATATCTATATCCTCCTGGCTTCCAGAGTGAATTTAGTATCACGGATTTTTTTTTTAATTTGCAAAACGCTTCTTTGAGTGCAAAGGCGAAAAGTGTCACGTAGTTTTTCTGTATTTCATGTTACTTGGCCGCAGTATGTTGTCCAAAATATTGAACAGTGGGGCTCTAGGGGGGGCGTTTTGGGGGGAACAGAGGGTATGGGTCACACAAATATGTGCTTTTGAGTGTTTTTCTAGTTCTTACGAACAGAAATCGATGCTTAAGTACGCGTTAACACATTCGAGAATTGGTAGCACAATTGACCCACTGCCTAGGCGGCTCCCGTAAAAGTCGATCGCGCTCATCGCGCCATTTCCAACGATCCTGGAAAGGCGAGAAACGCCGCGACTTTGCCCATACTTTCTAAATGGCAGCACGGGTCCCAGTAGCAGCTAAAAACGTGCTTCCAAGGAGGAGCCAAGCGCTTCGAAAGGAGTTGTGGGCTGAGTTCCATTGTCCAATATATTGGACAAATTCCCATTGCTGGAACTCAGGAGGATATGCCAGTTGCGGTGTGTAAATTGCTATGCGAAACATTTTTCTCTCTACGCAAAGTTGAAATCAATTGTTTTGGCTAAGGCTGCCAGTCACGTTAGTTAAAAATCAATTATGGCCATCTTTTTTAATGAAAAATCGTAGACATTCAACTAGAAGCACACACTACTTTTTCCAAAATAAAGCAATTTGTATAATTCACGACAAAAAAAGCATTTTCGCTGATTCTGTGGTACCGCAAACAAGTTACCTGCCTATTATTCTTGCCCCCTTACATGTAAACTTATGTAGTCATACAATGTTTGCTTTTAAACGACTTCAACCAGTTTTATACTTAACCAATCAAAAACAATCGCACTGTAATAATCAACGTAATAAAACCATGCTATAACGATTTCATAAATGTATGTTTCGAATACTGAAAGTACAAAGTATACACTCATGAGACATTGCATCTAACAAGCGTAGTAAGCTACCATGATAAATTGTATCATATATTAGGGGCGAAGCTCCTTAGGGTGTGGGTCTGTCCCTCCTCTGTAGTAGTAGTAGTAGTAGTAGGTAGGTAGGTAGGTAGGTAGGTAGGTAGGTAGGTAGGTAGGTAGGTAGGTAGTCACGTGTACTGGAATGTACCCACTCCACGTGATAAAGATGACGATGACGCAGTATAGTGGAATGTACCCACTACACGTGATAACGATGACGATGACGCTGATGACCATGAAGTATAAGCGTGTTCCAGACCACACATTCTCTTTCTGCCATGGATGAAAACCATCGAGCTTCGCCCACTCATCATCATTCACTTCGTGGATATGGCGTGATTTTTTTTACGAGAATTTCGAAGCAAAGGAGTGTATCAACGATGCTTTGTTTTTGTTTCTTTCCCTCTCGCATATCCCACGGCACAACCAGCCCGGGAAGTTTGATGTGCCCAAGGCGGAACGCATGTACCGTCATGTGAGTACCAACATTTATGCAAAAACCAGAATGCGCAAGTCGGAGAGGCACTCAACGTCGATCAGACCATTCGAATTCATCCTTTCACCCTTACTTGTTCATATTTAGTTTGTGATCTTTCGCAGTCTCATTTGCCAGACCGTAGTGTTTCCTCCTTTACATGCATTTCTGTGTGAAGGTAGCACCGTTGAATTAAATGATTAAGATTGTCGTCACATGATTAGGATGTCGAATACGCAAATATTAACCTGAGCACGCCTGTACTCATTGCTCAATTAAAGACCAGTATAGCAGCCAATTTCTGAGTGCTCATAAGAAGCCGAATGACGCTACATTCAGCGTATTCAGCCTCGATATGCATGATTCAAAGTTCACTTGGGCATTCCTTTCAGCAGTTTCTGAAGGCATGCGTTACGAAGTACGAGACAATTCTAACTGCTACCGAAATTGCACCTATAAACAAAGTTTTCGGTCGTTCTTAGTACACCTTCTCACAGCATTTGATCACGTGTCAGGCGCTATGCACAAATTGGATACACAGTTACACGCGATAAACTCCCAATCATAAATCTTCCCTCAATACTTTTTGGTGCTTTAGACCTATCGGCATATTCTTTTAACATACTTTTTTTCTTTTTTCGAATAGTAATTCCCAGACTAAAATATCCATCACAGTAATTCGTGTTTCTGCAAATGTTTGAAGGCACGTGTTTTCATTACAGTTGTTTCATTTCCTTACGTTTGCTTACGCAAAACCATGCTTTGCCTCGCAGGACCTCGAATGGCGGAAGGAAAATGGCGTTGACGACTTGTTAAACAGCTACGAAGCACCACAGGTGTGTTTTTTTCTTTCTTTTAGCACGATGAATAGCTGTCACGCATGCAGTGACAGGCTTTAGAAAAGTTAATTATAGTAGATCACGATGGCCTTTTTGTGCACTCGTGCCGGCACTCTTGGATCAGTTTTGCTCCTATTTCTTAGCGGTATTTGTAGAAGGATAATGAAAGGTTCTTTTCTAGGCACACTTGCTAATCGCTCCACTTTGGGACCCTCCTCTGCATACTACTAACCATGAAGCTATCTATTTTTAACAAATATTAGCTGAAACTGAAACTGTGTAAGGATACACTTGTTCTGGGTATCAAGCTGCTCTTGACATTGTTACTAAAGGGCTTGTTTCTTTCATAGCGCTACAATATTTTACCTCCGTAACTGAGCATGCAACCTTGTTATAAGAGCTATAGCGCCAGCTGGAGGCGGATGACATACACATTAATTACACAAGGACGAGCGCTCATACTCGTATGTTGCTCTGCCCTTCGTCCCCAGCTTGCGCTATAGCTCTTGTGATGACCTGCCAACTAACCCTAGCCGCCGCTCTTCTGATGCAACCTTATCTTGCGTTTTACAAAGCATTTACGAAGCATTGGGACATGTTTTTCAGTTTGTAGGCAGCGAGGCTTCAATTGTCGTTTGGTTTATGTTTTCTTTTTTCGAAAGCCGGCTATCCGACACTGGTATCCGTGGTATGAAAAATGCACACGCACAATTTTCTTCACGTACACAGTGTGAACTGTGGAAGGGTCCGTTAGTCCAACGGTCGAGGTCTGGTGGTCGTCCGGGCCTGAGGACTGTTGCACGGAGGTGGCGAAGACGGCTCACTTGTAGGCCTCCACAAGTCCACAGCAGGCGTGTCGCAGTCACAGCGAGGACTGGGACGTCACAAAATGAGCACGGTACACCACATGGGTCACGATAATGTTTCGCCTATAGCGGGTGGTCACAGATGGGATGAGCGCAGCCCCGACGCGATGCCTCCGCAACTATCCTCCCCTCGGCAGGTTAAACCACCAGGGAGGTCTGACCTCGATGCGACTCAGGCTACGATAGACGCTATAGGGGAGAGCTCAGGATAACTTCGACCATCTTAGGTTCTTTAACCTGCACTAAAACGTCACAGTACATGGGCCTCTAGCATTTAGCCTCCATCTAAGCGCGACCGCCGGGCCGTAATCCAACTCGCGTATATCGGGTCAGCAGCCGAGAAAGCTTGAATTGAATCTGATTAAATAATATGCATCATGGATAACGATGCATTTTGCTTGCGTGTGACGCTCAACTTAACTCCTTTCAGTAAAGCTGTATACCTAAACCCGGGAACGGTTCGCGTCGGTGGACTAAAAACAATACTCCAGGCCCCTAAACCAGTGTTGCCGTTGGTGGCTACATTGCGCCAAATCAGCTACTTTGTGACTCCGTCTGGCGACAAAAATTACAGGTTGGCGCCATGGCTACTCTCTGGCAACGTTTAACTTTTGTTTTGGCGCATTAGCTAGCAAGTTTTTATACTATTTACCGACAAAACACTATTGCCAAGATCGTATCAGCCAATGCGCGCACGCGTCCTCCGCCCACCAGCAGGCTGGTGTGCATCGAGGTATCCGAATGCAACGCACGGCGTGCCTGCAAATACGAAGAGGCGAAGTTACATGCATGTTGGCAAACGCGTGACTAGCAGGCTGATCAAGCTGCCGTCATCTATGCTAATGCTACGCGCGAGTTTCGTATTGTGAAGCGCAGCGCGTAATCTTCTTCTGAATTTGACAAAAACAGACATCCGTGGCAAAATGAACCCGGCCTGTTCATTGGCCAGATTTGACTATGTGAAGCTTCATTGGTATTATGTAAGTTCTACTAATCCAATTCGATCTGCTGCTTCAAGGAAAAAAGTGCTTCAACGTTTAATGTTCGTACTGACTTGTTGGTTGAACTGTTTCGAAATTACTCGGTCTCTGGCAAGAACTCTAGTTATTCTGCATGCACTGTACACATTGCGCACTGAATATATTATAACTTATTGTTTTCTTTGCAACTTGTTTGTGGATTGAAGACCAAGTCAGAGGGGGGAAACTGTGCTTATTTCTATGACCTTACTTAATCGAAATGGCATTATAATTTGATCAACAATAATAACTCTAATCGTAATACCACCTCTGTTCAAATTGGTTTCGAATTTGGCGATAAAATTAGATGACACGGCGACTTTGGCTATCTTTAGCTCGAGTTCTGGCTACTTTTTCCATCCACCTAACGACAACCCTACAAAACACCAACATATGCTCGTGCTCGCGCGCTCCTCCGCTAGCAGGTGCGCGCGTTACTTGCATTTTTTTATAGGCGAAAGCCTTAAAGTCTCGTACTCGCGTCCGTCCCTCAGTCTCTCCGTCCGTGCACTGGTACGGTACCAGCTGTGGTTTCTCTCCCTCACACTCTCTCAGCAACCACGTGATGGCACAGCGGTGCATAGCAACAGTTGCGCCGCCACAACTGTGGCCTCTCCCTCTTACCCTCTCTCATCAATGACGTGATTGCTGAGAGAGTGTATATAAAAAGAGAAAAAAAAAACAAGAAAAAAAGTAAAAAAGGAAAAAGAAAAACAGGAAAAAGAAACGAAAAAAAGCCGGCAGATCCCACGCACTGTGGGAATCGATGTAATGCGAAGCAGCCAGGAAGGAGCAAATCATGCTTTACATAATTTGCATGTCATGTTTTACATGTTAGGACCTGTCATTTATGTTCGTGATACAGTCATGTCACTCAATACCAAATTTGGTGTATCTCAAGCTAACGAAACGGCCGCGAGCACGCCATGAGCGTGGCATGCAAGTCATGACGCACATGACAAGTCATGATTTCCATATTACCACTTGTCATTTATGTTCGTCATACAGTCACGTGACTCAATACCAAGTTTGGTGTATATCAAGCTAACGAAACGGCCGCGAGCACGCCATGAGCGTGGCATGTTAATCAAATCATGTTGTTCATGACATGCACATCCTTATTTGCATATTACCATCTGCCATTTATGTTCGTCATACAGTCACGTCACTCAATCCCAAATCTGGTGTATATCAAGCTAACGAAACGGCCGCGAACGCCCCATGAGCGTGGCATGTAAATCATACTTTTCATGACAATTTAGTCATGATTTTCATGATATGACCAGCCATTTATGTTCGTCATACGGTCATGTTATGCCATACCAAATTTGGTATAAATCCCATTAACGATACGGCCAGGAGAGCACAAAGTCGTAGGCGGCAAGATAGATAGATAGATAGATAGATAGATAGATAGATAGATAGATAGATAGATAGATAGATAGATAGATAGATAGATAGATAGATAGATAGATAGATAGATAGATAGATAGATAGATAGATAGATAGATAGATAGATAGATACGCTCAAACTCGCCGAAGTTCGCTAAGAAATGCTTCGCATTTAAAAAAGGATATGGCACAGCCAGTCGAATGGTCACAGGCTTTCGCCGAACACAGTTTGGAATTTACGAAGTGTCCTTCAATTTTGGACCGCGGACGCTGAGGAAGGGCATTCGGAGAGGTGGACAGACGAGCCGACGAACGCGTTCACTGTAGACTCGTGCACAACTGCAACACCAGAACTAAATTTCTACACCAGGAGGTTACAATTAAGCCTCCTTGTTTCGACCTCTTGGCGGTTTAGGGGCCTTTTCAACAATTGAAGGCAAGCTGCATATCTTTCTTTGCAATCAGGCATACAGCATAGAGCTCCGTATCCGTTTTAATAAAGAAAACCACAAAACAAGCATAAAAAAAATGCGCCCACCTCCCCGAAGGGAATCGTGAGGAAATGCGAATGCATTTCGCGCGCGCTTCACTCCATTTATATATGGTGGTTGTGGTTCGAAGAAGGAAAAGGCGCCTGATTTCTGCAGCCCGGTCGGGAGCAAGGCGCAGCGCCCTTTTTTTTTGCTTTTTCTTGTTTTTTTTAATTGTTTTTATTTATTTTTAAAATTTTTTTTTCATATATAGCTCCGCCGAGCTCCGCCGCAGTCCGCTTTTAGTTCACCCGCACGCTGCGAATTTTTATTGTTCAACAACGCACAGGAGAAATCTCCCACCGGCACCACCTTGGAGGTCAAGATTCATTGCCATATATACGGGGTGGCCAGTGAACGGTTGTGCAGCGCGAGCAGTCGGTTTTTTCAACCAAGAAACTCGCTAGCAGACGCTGCCTGTGTCGGCGTCGCGAGGCGAGAGAGGGAGAGGGGGGGAGCGTAGGAGAGGAGAGAGAGAGGGGGGGGCGCGCATGCGCAGTGGGAGTGTGGACGCTGCGGGCAGAGATGCCTAGAGAAGAGAGGGGGGAGCGTAGGAGAGGAGAAGAGAGGTGGGACGCGCATGCGCAGTGGGAGTGTGGACGGCGCGGGCAGGGATGCCTAGAGGAGAGAGGGGGGGAGCGTAGCAGGGGGAGAGAGGAGGGGAGGCGCATGCGCAGTGAGGGTGTGGTTGCCGCGGGGAGGGATGCCTAGAGGAGAGAGAGGGAAAGAGGAGGTTCTTTATTTTTATTTTTTTTTAAAGGGTTTGCGCATGCGCAGTAAGGGTGATCACCTCCTCAACCTGTCCTCCTCCTCCTCCTCCGCGGACAACGCCAACGCTGGACGCCTGACATAGCCCGACTATGAAATGCATTCGCATTTAAAACCGCATGCGGGATGATAAGGCACCTGTGAACAATGGGAACACCCTTCCACGTGTTCCCAGCATAGATTAGGTTGCAGCTGCTTTGCACTTCAGACCAGGGCTGGGCAAAGATACTTTGAAATTGTATCGCGATACGATACAAGATACTCGGGCAAGAAGTATCGGAGATACAGAAACAAGATACTTCCAGAATGAATGTATCCGATACGATACTTCCCAATTGTATCTTAAGATACTTCGATACATCTGGAAATTTGCTATTATAGAGCTATATAATTACGACTCAAATACCTATGTACAGAAGTGTTTGCTTGAAAATGTCTTAACTGCGACCAACTTTGTTTATTTTAATGAAATATCTGTGTGAGTCCCGAAAGTTATGTTTTTCTTGCTTGAAGTATATAGTTTCGTTCCGAAACAAGTTATTGGCATTTGTTTACTTGACACTTTTGCGTTTCATGGGTGTCGCTGCTCTACTTGGCGACCAGCTAGCGGGTTGCCATTAATTGCAAGAACTTCAACAAGAAGCCTCCGCAAGATAGCACAAATACCGGTGCAGAGTCTTACCTTGTCCGTAAGCGTATTACCGTTTTCGTAGAAGCTTATCACCCGACAGCTGCAGAGCAGCAATAACGCTGGTAGCGATATTTCTTGTGAATCATCATTTGAAGATGATAACTACCGAGTCGGCTATCACAGTTCACTGAGGATATAAAACTGCACTGATTTTTCATATTCTACCTATCAACTTGCGTAAACTCTTCGTTAGCAACATATTCACTAACGTGCCATCTTTTACTATTTCCTCTCTGAGAGAACATCTGCCGCCCAGAAGCTTCCCAGATGTATTGTACGTGGCAAAAAGCGTCGCCGGATATCACTTCTATTCACACTATTGAAACTTCTAGCCTGCTTACCAGCGTTCTTGTAAAACACACAAAAAAAAGGACTTTACAGGGACCTAAAAAGGGAAAGGTAATACACCTAAGTCAAAGAGTAAGGCAGTTCCGCAATAAAAAATGACTAGGTGAATAGGTATACATGAAGGGTGTTTCACGTAAGTAGAACCAAATATATATAAAAAAAAGCGTTTAACCGTGACTGAATGAAATCAATGGCATATGGTTTACCGTAATGCGGCGCTCGTTATGGTATTTTTGTATTGCGCTTAGTTGGTTGATTAACCATGGTCAATTATGCAACATTTTTATTATTCACATTAGGGCAGAGTGCGCTTCATCACATCGTAGAACGCATTTAAAAACGACCGATGCAATTGTTTTTTGGCGACGTACATGCTGCATGATGAATATATTTTGGCTTTTAAAGAAAGCACGCGAAATATCAAATAAAACCACGTGACTACATTCATGCGCTATCGTACTGCAGCGCTCTTAAACAGGCATCGAGCGAAACAACTGGCGCGCGGACCGTCAGCCTGTCGCTTGTCAGGGACGATGGTGTTTCTTTGCCGTGTGTGGCGGTCAGAAATGGTGACGCGCTGTCGGAGCCGACGCCTAAGCCACGGCCCCTCCTTTCACCGCGGTCCGCTCGAAGCACGTCTGAGAGCGCTGCAGCAGAATAGCGTACGAGCGCAGTAACGTGGTCATATTTCTCCGTCTTTCTTTAAACGCCGGGAAAATCACTACGTAGCGTGTAATTTTCCACAAAAAGTGAGATCTGTAGTTTTAGAATGCCCTCAAAAACGCAAAGAAACACACTTGGCCCCAAAATGAATCGCAGAAATGTTGCATCTCTCATCTTAGTTAAGAAATCCAGTGCAATATAAAGATACCATAATCAGAGCCACATGGCAGTAATCCCCATCGTTGGTTTTATCGTAGTCCCTTTGGATTTGTTCAGTTGAGGTCAAGCACTTCTTTGCAAATATTTGGTTCCAGTTACGTGACACCCTTTATAAACACGATAGAGGCGGCACCCCTAAAAGCTAGGAAAATAAAGCATGATGAATCGTCAACTTAGGTGTTAAAGTCAGACAATAGAAAACTCAGTGCCCACGGAAAATAGCACTAAAGGGCTCGTGGGGACGCTCATGAGAAAACCGTAGTACTTGATATTTTGTTTCTCAAATCCCCTTCCTAACGTCTTTAAGATTTTTCGTTATAATTTCCATTACTATAATGTAAACTCAATTTCGCTGTTTTATTGAATCGTAAGCAGAATTTTTGTTCCTGAATGCACTAGGCACGCTCAGATTATTTTACATTGGCCCTAACATCGCCTGAACAGTAAACTCACATAGAATGTAGATATTTAAATTGTAGCAATGACGCAGTCAATTAAAAATAAGAATAAATAATAGAAGGAATAGAGGAGGAGGTTACAAAAGATTTATTAGAATTAACAAACGGGAAAAAAAAACTGCACAGAGGCCTAGGTAATGAGTGGCATGCAAACGGAGGACAGCAAAGAGAGCACTTGTGCTAACAATCAAGCTATCATTTAAAAAAATGTTCTTGCATAATTTAGCATGAAGAACAAAGATACAGTACGCCAAAATATCATCTGTTACGTAAATGCTTGTTCTACTGCATATAGCATCGACACCGGTGGATCGACGGTTAGAATCTAATTGGCATATAATCTCATAGTGTGCAGTCAATCTCATAGTGTGCAAGTCAAGCTTACATCGAAGAGATCTGTCAAATCTGTGTGAAAGCAGCGAGACGCAAAGCAACCACATTCTTGCATTTTTGAGACTGCAACGAAGCACCACGCAAGACAAACTTCAATAACGTAGCGGCATCCTTATTTGAGCGAAAGACGCCACACGCATTGTACTACGCAGTACAGTACCGTGGCTACAAACAAGGTTCATGGCACCGACATCAGCTAAAAAGAAAGAAATTATGGAGAAACAAAAGGTCGGCTGCACGTAGACGTTCGCGCGCTTGTTTTTGTCGAGAATGCTCGAGCGCCATCACGTGACTTTGCTCCACCAGTAGATACGCGTATAGACCTTATTTCTCATGCTCACTGGAGCACTCTGGCAAAAAGACAAAGGGATATCACTGTCGTTAGCTTTACTTGAGGTGGCTTAGTGGCAGCAGTTCAAGCTTGAGAAGCAGAGTTCAGCTGACGTTTGTTGTTTCGCGGGGTGGCGTTTCTATAGTAGTATCTTGTATCTTAAGATACACGATACATTATTAAATGTATCGGAAATACAGATACAGATACTCCTTTTGCGAGACGTAACGCAATACAGATACAAGATACCCAAAGGGTATCTAAGATAGTATCTAAGATACATGTATCTTCGATACTGCCCAGCCCTGCTTCAGACGAGGGCTTCGAATGACATTGAACGGCCATTCCTTCTCCCCGCGTGTATTTTCCGCTTTCACATATAAAACGGAGACCCGTCCAGCAACTCATTGAGTTCATTCTAAGACTGCCATGGGTAGACCACGGATATTAAGGGGACACTAAAGAGCAAAACGATTTTTCTCGCATTAGTAAATTGCTCTTCCACGGTGCAAAAAACACAGTGCTTGCGGCGAGATGACGCTTGGTAAGCGAGAGAACGCGCAAAAAGAAAATGTGGGTGGCGACGCCACCGTGGAGTTTCCGCACCATTCCCCGTGACGTCACACATTTCGACGACGCTTCCTAGAGCCTACGTAGTTCCTAATCACTAAAAATGAAGTGAAGTGTTCTTTGAGGGGGGCCGTAGACTGAGCATACCAAGTTTGAGAAAATTTTGTTGAGCCAATGGCGCCAAAATACGATAAATACACTTCGTAATCCGTGATGTCCACGCGCGAAGATTTCTGCGTGAAATTTCAGAATTAAACTTTGAACTTGATTTTCTTCTCTATTACTAAACCTATGATGTTGAAATTATCGACATTATAAATCTCAGGGCACATTTTATCAATCAAAACCGATTCATTGTTTCTCTTAAGTGTCTTCTCAAACGCGCGCACACACACACGCACACACACGCACGCACACACAAACACACAAAGACAGCGTGAATACAATACTCGACGAAAGGAACAAGTTCTTCTTGCTGAAAATGGCCGCGGAATCGATCCCGTTCTAGCACAGAGACCACAAAGCTATTATCACTACAATTACTCTAAAGTAATAATAAAGCGTACGCCCCATCAGCACGTGTGGTGTTCGCTACAGCTTCGCTGGACATTTACGTTCGCAGGGCGGGGCGGCGGCCAATTTTTTTCATAAGCGTGTGCAAAATGTATAAGGGATTACTTCAACTCATTACCCATGAGACAGCGTTCTGCTTCTCAACGGGAAGTGACGACAAATACTCTATCTGCGCATTAATTCACTATACGGCTATTTATTGAATGTGTGGTTAAGAGTCAATCTACTTTCTCGCAGCTGGTGAAGGAGAATTTCCCAGGCGCCATAATCCACCCGTGCAATGACGGACGACCGATGTGGATTATTCCCGCGGGAATCGACATGAAAGGTAACTCTCTATTTACGTTTGACCGCATCGAATCCATGGCTATGGTTCTCAGTTTGTCGAGGAAACAGCTGAATAAATCTACCAGATAAACGGAGTCAATCAAATTACGCAGAACTTCGCGCTTTAACAGTTTTACCCTGGCAATGATATTATACGAAGTTTCTACCTTGTTTGGTAGATACCAATAACTCAAGCTTGTTCCTTTGAGACGTCCATCTTGCATCAAATAATAGCATAGCACACATGTTAATTATAGTTTTCTCTTGTTGCGTCGCTACGCCACAGGTGTTCTACTTTGTCCTACGCCACATGTGTTCTACCGTCGCTACGCCACAGGTGTTCTACTACGTACTGCCGATTTGTCGGCAGTACGTAGTACGTGCCAGTACTGTCTTGTATAAGCGAAATTGCCATAAATCTTGTGGAATATTCTGTGCAGTTGTAAAAGGGGGAAAAAAACCCTCCCGTCACCTTGCGGGTTTTCTCAGAACTCATTTGCATTATTTGTGCAGTTGTAGAGCAAAAAAAGAAATGTACGTTGGAAGAAAGAAATTTGCATACTGTTGAAACGGTGCCACATGTGATTGTAACGTAGGGGCAAGCTGATTTCCATCATGCACGAAAAAATATCAGATTAAAATCTTGCCATGAACCGGGCCAAGCAACTTGATGACTGGGTTGTCCAAGATGTAGACAAGATGACATGCATAAGGCCCCAAAGCGACAATGAAAGACCAATCAATGCGTGCGCGTTGCATCTCACATCATAATATAATAATGACAGCTGGGGTTTTACGTGCTAAAACTACGACATAATCATAGGGAGGGCTCTGGAATACCACGATACGCCGTAGTGGAGGGCTCCGGAAACTTTGACTCTCTGGTGTCCTTTAACGCGCACCTAAATCTAAGCACACGGGTCTCAAGCATTTCGCATCAATCGAAATGCGACCGCCATGGCCGGAATTGCATCTCATGCCATCTTTAGTTTGATATTTTCTGCTTTTATTATCACCATGACACGAATTTGAAGTTCATTTCAAAACGTTGAACTAGCCGGAATTGCATGTCATGTCATCTTTAGTTTGACCTTTTCTACGTTTCTTATCACAAAGACACGAGTTTGAAGTTCATTTCAAAACGTTGAACTAAATCAAAAAATTTTTCGAGCCTTTTTTCTGTTTGGCATTACGACGTTCCTTGCACTGTGCAGCGTTTGTGGCGGCCCTGACCCCTGCTGTCATACAGCGGCACTGCATCTATATGCTGGAAAACGCGGAATCATTGAAGCGATCAGCTTCAATAAAGGTGAGCCAAGCGTTATGCACTACGAGTAACACAACTCGCGGTAGTTATTGCACGTCCAGTAGGCATAGGCATGCGCTGAATACGGTGCAGGAGGGGGGGGGGGACTTTGATTACACTTGAACGTTGATGTGTGTTTGTTTTGTCTTCCTAATTCTGCTTGCCCCTGTCCCTTTTCTTTACTTCACTTTTCTTAGGCAGTTGCAGAATTGGAAACCCACTACCTGGTCATTGACGTAGATAATTTTAGCCTACGTCAGGTCTACAGCTGGCAGGGTAAGCAGCGCAACGAGTGTTGTCAGTCGCATTAAAATCTTCACTCGATGTTAAGCGAATCTTCAGAAAGCACCACACGCGCTTCTTGGGCGTGAAGTGCTCTACGCTGTGTTGATAATTGCTCGTTGGCAGTGCAGCCGTAAAGACCATCACGGACATGCTGCAAATGATGGAGGACCACTTTCCCGAGTGTCTGGAGAAGTGTATCATCTTTAATGGTGAGTACACGCCAAAAGGTGGCGTGTTTCTCACGCAGCTGTTTGTTCTGTTATCCTGTTACGTTATGTTATGTTATGTTATGTTATGTTATGTTATGTTATGTTATGTTATGTTATCATAAGGGTAATTGCATAGTTCCTGACATGATCGTATAGCTGTGGCTAGCGAGTTGCCGACATGGTCCCGCTACCAGCAATTGAGCTCCACATTACGTAAACGTCGCTCACTACGCAGAATAGCTGCTTGCCGGGTCTCTAAATGAGTTGGCTACAGTGATGTTGGGTAACCAACTTCTTCATATAGTTTGCTACCAAATTCTTTTCGGGATGGGCAATGCGAGCATGAAATAGAGATATATTCTGGTTAACTATTCTGCATTTCCTTTGCATGTATCTCTCCCTATACTAAAGTGCTAGCAGGTTCAGTAAAAACAAATAATCAATGGTGTTCAACACGAGTCTCTTCCAAGCTTGCTGGTGTGCTTCAGTGTCAACACAAAGCCTAGAACAAGGTACCTCGAGAGCAATGTGGTGCAAGGCTGACCTGTAACTGAGATTTTACATTGTGAACAGTTGGTGTTTCGGTTGTTTCGACATATACGACCTTTAGCAATACTGCGATGAATAGCAGCTGTTAACTGTGTGCTATCGGTAATTTTCAATCCAAATTTTGTATGGAATAACGAAGGGATAGAGGTAGTAAACATTTGGCATACACCTCCTTTGCGATGTGCCCTTTTACTTCTCATTCTGATGGTCCACAAACAGACTTCTTTTCTGAGTAGTTGACAAGAACGCAGCTGTCATCAGATTATACCGAACAGCAATATGCTCATAAAATAACACCTTACCGTTCAATTCAAGCTTCTTTGGATTCGCTCTGTCGTTCAGGACATGCGTTGAACACCTGATAAAGCTGTGAAACGTGCAAAAGAGTGATTAGTTGTGAGAAAACTTTCTAATGACAAAAAGCTGTCGGCAATAAACTTACGTACTGGCTCACGCAGCGCCCTACTTTTTTCCCCGTCATGTGGAAGCTGATAAAGCCCTTCTTGACACAGAGGACAACCGACAAAGTGGAAATCTTCGAAAAGGGTGAGTAGAAACATGCGAAAGTTGGCTTCTATCCAGACCTGCAGTTCCATTACAGTAGCGGCGACACCTCTGCACCAGACTAAAGCCATCTTAATGTGCACATCAAATGATTATACAGTATACTGTTATACTGTTTTGTAACATTCATCATCATCAGGGCTGTCATAATATTTCCATGTCACGCATTACTATTAGTATGTACCGAATAACTATTTTGCTTAGTGTGTTATGATCGCCTGTATGCCTGTGTTTTGACGTTATTTGTTACCTGTATTTGTCGCATGTTCCGCGGCTTTGAACCCTGAGCAATGTATGTATGGGTGGGGGGGCCTTTGTCAGGCAGTCGCATCTGCCTTTAGCCCCCTCAATCCCAGACAATGACTGTCTGAATAAAGTTCAAATTCAAATTACGCACAATATTTTAAGAGCTTCGTGACTGTTTGTTCATCGATTACAGCCTATGTATAAATTTCAGCCCACTTTTGTATACGTATCAGCTTTACAAGCTTCATTGTCTCCTCCGTGAATGGGTACGCACCCAGTTACTATATAAGGGACGCAAGCAAGAGTAAGAAAGACAGCCTTCGTCTGTGTCCGGCAGCAGCCTACATGTTCCTGTTGGTATCACGTACACATGCATATACAGACATTTTTTACCCTTTTTCTTTTTCTTCCTTCCTTATCTTTCTATCGCACCTTACCCCTTCACTAGTTCAGGGCAGCAAACCAAAAAATCTTCTGGTTAACCTCCCTGCCTTTCACTTAATCTTTTTTTCTTTCTCTCTTTCTCTCTCTATACAGACAAGGCTAATCCAGCCATTTACTACAGGCTATTGTCTATACCGTGCATTCTCCTACCGTACTTTCGCTACGATTGCGGGTCGATATCGTGCACACTTTATCCTTTGTAAGAATTTTCCCTAGAAGGTTCATTGTGATCACTGATTACCTCCCGATATATTTTGTATGCTATACGCAATCCTAAATAGTCTTGCAAATGATGTACTGATATGATGTGACTGATTGACACACACACACACACACACACACACACACACACACACACACACACACACACACACACACACACACACACACACACACACACACACACACACACACACACACACACACACACACACACACACACACACACACACACACACACACAAAAAAAAACTTGAATACAGTTTAATAGAGTGAGCCTTTCCTCCACCATTACTTTTTTCTTATGCTGGGCGAGAACTTCACGACGTCTTCAAATAATAATGTAGTAATTTAGCAGTTCTATTGGTGTAATTGCTTCTCAGTGTCATTGCCCTTGTGGGGGGTGTTATCACCCCCTGTAAAATCGTTTTCGCCGCATGGCGCAAGCTCGTCCGGCGGATTAGTCGTAGTTAGCGTGGTTAGGTTTCACCGCCGAACGAGAGACGGTGCCAGTGGCACCGCTTGGCGGGTAGCGAGGTTACGGTGGCGCTTGAGGAAAGCGTTTTAAGGCGAAAGCCTTTACTAATGTATCATGCTCGCGGTGTCCGACGTCCGTCCATGCCCTGCGTGCCCTGTAACGGTGCCAGCTGTGGCCTCTCCCCCTCACACTCTCTCAGCAATCACGTGAGGGCACAGCGGTCCCACACAAAAAAAAGAAAGAAAGAAAAAGAAACAACAACAAAAAAAACACAGAAAGAAAAAAAAAGACATGGCATAGTCAGTCGAATGGCCACAGGATTTCACCGAACACACTTTGGAATTTAAAAAGTGTCCTTCAAAATTTTTTTCTCTCTTTTGGGGTTTGGCGTGGTCAGCGACGGTCGGTTCTGGGTGGGTCCTGTGGGTGTGATATCGCGGCTTATCTCCGCGGGCCCTCGTGGGGAGTCAGACGTCGGCGACACCGCATTTGTGGTACATTGTATATGTTATGTTATATAGTATGTGTAATGTACTCTGTGTGTTTTATTGGCATTGTATTGGGTTATTTGGCATGTTAATAGTTAATTGCTAGATTCGGCTGGCGAGCTTGCCGTGCTGTAGAAGTTGTAAATAATTGTCCACGTGTTCGTTGCCTGAGACACGTGTTCCTGAGACACGTGCCTGAGACACGTGTTCGTTGCCACGTGTCCATTTGTTCTGAGAGCAAGTCTATCGAGACCCCGTGACAATTGAAAGTGGTTTAATAGTGCACCGATTCCAACGTAGCTGACCCCTGGAAGGAGCGCCTTGTGGGCATCGTCGGCGCAGCCTCCCTTCCCGCCCACTGGGGTGGAGACATGCTCGGCCCTGACGGAGACCCACGATGCAGGCACAAGGTCAGTTCTGCTGCCTACCTGAGGCCAGCATTATTAAGCACGTCCATGCCTACACGAACTATATTTGTTTATTTCCCTCCTAACTATTACCTTTCTACTCCCATTTCTCTATCATTCAGTGCAGGGTAGAGAACCAGACGTTTTTGCAAGCTGGCTACACCCTGCCTTCTGCCTTTCTCTCTACTCCATTGCTGTATTACACACTATAACGGGTTATTGGACACGTCGATTCGAGTTGCACATGTTATAGTTTTCCGCGCTGTTAACGTGGTTGGTTGATTGGATGTGGCTTTACCATAAGCACACGGAGAAGATAACTTGGCTGGTTTTCTGGCATTGTGGCTCAATCCAGGCCACGAACTCGAAGCCCCTCTAGGCGTCGAAGGGAGCCGCTCAGTCTACGCCATACACTTGCTCAATCAAATTTGTCCCGTCATTGTATAAAGTATAGTATTATGACCATGTAGGTTTTTTGACGACAACTGCGGCCGAGGACCTCCAATGTTGCATCCCGTTAACTGATTAATTCCCTCAATTACTCGGAAAGCCGGGGACCAAAGGCAGGCCTTTGCGAGCACGCCGCCATCAGCACTTCACTTTCATGTCTTGTATATGTTGCAAATGAATCAAACAAGCGCACGTAAACCACTAGGATACATTAAGGAAAGAAGTGTAACTTTAAGGGCTCGTTTGCTTTGTTAGCACAATATTAACGAGAACTAACAGACACATAAAGGGAACATACGACAGTCCATTCTGCGTCCTGGTCACATACGTACGGTGTCTGATTGATAATGTTTCACCAACAAGCCCAACTTCGCGCTATTGCAATCTGTTGCAAACGTCTTTCTTTTTTCTAGATTTGACCAATATGAAGGTATTTGTGTGTCGGACGCGGGGAGGGGTGGGGGGCGGGGCTTCGGCGAAACTTCGGTTTCCGTAATGGAGGACTCTGCGGACATCTATGATTATAGCAGCAATCGTTTTTCAATCAATGTCAATCTAATGAATGACCTTTTACCCGAATTTTTGTTCTATTAGAGCATTATGCGCAAACTTTAAGTTCCCTCATATTATTTTAATTGTTCCCTTGTTCAGATTAACTATGGCGGTCGCTTCGAAGAGGGCCCCGAGACGAAGGCCTTGACGCTCTTCGACGAGCCGGGCGTCCAGAAGCAAACCATAGGTCGGCGAGACCGCTGGGAGTTCGAGGTGAACGTGTCGCACGAGGGCGTGGAGCTCAACTGGTGTTTCCAGACTGCGGCTGGGAGACGTGGGCTTCGGACTGCGCATGCGTGACGGAGAATCCCTGCTGCCCCTGCGACGCGTGGACGCCAGCAGCCAAATACCCCAGGAAGGCAGCTGGCGGTGCGCAAAGGCCGGAACATGTACGAACTTTTACACCCTATATGCTAAGCTCCAGAATAATAAGTAGTGCGAATTTACAACAAGAAATTGGGGGGAGCCTTAAGCTTCGCCTTTAAGAGTTGAACGCGATAGCGATATCCTGTCCCTAGTGCGTATTTCAATCACTTAGTGTAATGGGTAGCATGGTTTCAAACCATGAGCAATATGCGCATTTCATGTTTTCGAATTTGCGATGCACCCACTACGTGGTCTTAAGGGAATACGCGCAGTAACGTGTGTGCCTTTTGTAATGGGTCGGCGGCTTTAAGCCATGATGTCGTTATGACATTCACATGTTCTGACGCCCGATGGCAATGTGCGCTTGTAGCACGCAATATTACTGCTGTATTACGTGTTGTATGGTAACGCCTGTATAAAGGACGCGTGTGTTTGTAAAGCATGGAAGTTATTTTCACCGCATTTGCAAGCAGAGGAAGTTATTTTATATGCAACACAGGTCTGGTCAGGCACCTTCTCCGTTGTGCGCACTCTGTGGTGGGTTCGAAACTATCGATCATTTCTTTTTGACCTGTAGGCGATTTACTACAGCTCGAAGAACCCACCTAGAAAGGACCTTTACGTGCGATTGGAATGAATTTATCTGTGCCCGTGATTTTGTCTTTTGGAGCCTCTAGTTCTGGGTTCTCCAATGCGAAGGTTTGTGTAGCTGTGCGGAATTATATCAGTGCAACCAATCGATTGACTAGCTAATCTATATTATTGTCCTTCTGTGTCGACACATGCATAACTTTTTCTTTTATGGAAAATAGGGCTTTGATTTAATTTATTATCTATTACTAATAATACTAATAAAAAAGTTATTATTTTTATACATTTGAGCGAGCATCAAAATTTCATATAAAATTTGTAAGGTTTTCATTATTTAACCTCCATTATTCTAAACTTTCATAATAGTGTATAAGACCACTCAATTCTTGGCCAATCCCCCCACAGTGGGTGTGAGCCACAGCAGAAGGTCAACAAGAACAAGAACATAATCCCAAGGAGAAGCGTGGCTGTGTGGCAGAACACCTACTTGCCACGCAGGCGGCCTGGGTTCGATCCTCACTCGGACCCGGAAATTTTTATTATTTATTTTATTTGCATCTTTCTCGATTTTCCGGTCACGGACAAGATGATGATTTTTCGCTCACAACCAACGACGCCGACGCCGGAATTTCTGTGAAACGAGCTCTTTAAGGCTATCGCGTTAATACACGAGTAAAATGCCGCAAGTCAGTTCGTGTCCTTGTCGTAAGTTCGCACTGCCTACTTCATTATTGACTCGGTACCAACGAGCCCGATCTAATTATCTGTAAAGGTATTCCGGTTCCTGGGACGGGGGACCCACAGCGGTGATGTAGTGGTTATGGTGTTTGAGTGCTGATCCGAAATTCTCGGGCTCTAATGCCGGCCGCTGCGGCTGGAGTTTCCATGGAGGCGAAATGTTAAAGGCCCGTGTGTGTATATTTCGGTGCACGTTAAAGAATCCCAGGTGAACGAAATTTCCGGAGCGCTACTTTACGGCATCTCTCATAAAACATGTATACCGTGGTTTTGGGTAGTAAAACTCCAGCAGTTATTGTTATGTTAGCTTTTGCGTAGACATAAAAGAAAGACCTTTCGAAACAAATTTTTCGTCCAAAAAAAAGATAGACAGCGCTTTTTCCCCCGCACATTCTTATTGGGAATGCTAACGACACCGACGGGATTGCGTTGCGTAATTTTCATTAACAAAAAACGTAGTGATTTCTCGTTTCCGAATGGTGGTGCCTCAGCCACAGGTATGGTGCTCTCAAGACTGTGACGGAATTTTTATCGAAGATTGAACTAGACTCTCGACAAGCAATGCTCGTCCCGTGCGTGTGAAATATCGCTGTGTACTTTCCTGTTCATTTTTCGTTTCCGTATTTTACACTTCTACCCTTCCGTAGTATCTCTCTCTCTCTTTTTTTTTTTTTGAAGAGGGTGGGCGTTGTCAACGGAGACAATTGCTAAGACGGCTTCTTTACCCTCTGTGCTGTTTTTGTACGATTACATGGATAACAACATTTCGCAACAATAGCATCTACGGCTGCCAGAAATAAACGCCTACATTTCCAGAAGATATGCCAGTGGTAGTACCGGGAGTGAGGAGAGTTAGTTACTATTTGTGGTAAAAAATTTCAGCGCGCACAAAAGACAAGAACGCGGTGGTAGGGGACAAGCGATTTGTTTGCCCCCTATGCTGTGTTTGTTAGTTCATACACTGTCTCCTTGTATTTTCTGCCGCTGAAATTTCACCGTGAGTAGTATGTTTGCTGCTGTGTTGGAATAGGTTGGCGAACAAGTAACTTTAAAACATTGAATGCGCCAATCAGGAAGTTGGCGTCTTACCTCTGGTATTAAACTTGGTGCAATCAGCAGTAGTGGGATGATCACTCAGGTAAGCACGCTAGCGCGTAAACACAGAAGAAATCTCGCCCTTTTTTATGTGATCTCGTCGTTTATGCTCAAGACAAGTAAGAGGCAGGCTAGTTAGATTCGTAGAATAAGTCTTATAGCTTCAAACGCTCACGTACGGCTATATATATCTCGCAAAAGGATGTTTATAGGTGAGTCAGCCTGAAATTATATCTATAGCATGTAGTTCTGTTGCACTATAGGGTTCCAACTGCATGACATGACCTGAGCTCTATTTGAGTCCTGAGGAACTGAGATCAATTCACATGCACTTTGCCTCTTTTTTTGTGTGCTTCTTGCAGATGTGCTCGAGTTCGACAACTCCTACAGCTGGCTGACGGAAAAGAAGCTGGCCTACGTCGTGAAATTGCAGTCGCCGGACGGCAGCACTTAATCGCTATTCCCACTTCATCAAGCTATGCACCTTAGGATGTACCAATCAGAGACATCCACCATTTCGCAGTGTTTAGCACGACTTTAAAGAGAAAAGTTAGGTCGTACTAGTCAATCATGCTTCTCAAGTACAAAGGAGAGATAGAGGGAGCGAGAGAAAGCACGGAAAGCCAGGGAATGGCACTGAACGAGGACAGGTGACAACGCCACCTCCTCACATTGTAAGTCATCTAGCACAACTTAGGTAGTCCCTCGAAACGCTCACACATTCACACGCGCTTCCACTGAAGAAACACACACCACACACAGCGCTTACTACCAACTGTTTATTGTGTGCGTGACTGACCATCTTATATACGTACAGGATGATGCGCAAAAGCAATGATCAACAAAGATGCGCATGCGAAAATATTCAAAAAGCGATGCAAGAACCAGCCTTATAAGAGGGAAAAAACAGCGCAAAATTCTGAACAGGACACACAAGATGAAGAAGGCACGACAACAGCGCTGACTTACAACTGTTGTAAGTCAGCGCTGTTGTAAGTCGGCTACAAAGTTGTAAGTCAGCGCTGTTGTCGTGCCTTCTTCATCTTGTGTGTCCTGTCAGAATTTTGCGCTGTTTTTCCCCTCTTATAAGTATGATCCAACTCGCCCAAGCCTCAACCCTCGCAAGAACCAGCCACCACCCAACAAAGTAACTAAGAAAAAATTAAAAAAGTTACTCTGTTGGTTGGTGGCTGGTTCTTGCATCGCTTGTGAATATTTTCACATGCGCATCTTTGTTGATCATTGCTTTTGCGCATCATCCCGTACGTATATGAGATGGTCAGTCACGCACAATAAACAGTTGGTAGTAAGCGCTGTGTGTGGTGCGTGTTTCTTGCGTGGAAGCGGATGTCAATGTGCGAGTGTTTCGAGGGATTACCAAGTTGCGCTAAATTATTTAGAATATGACGAGTTACCAACTAGCCCACAACAAGTTTTAACCCGCCACCTCCTAACTGCCACACCAGCTTGCGATGTCATCAGTTTTGACGGTTTCTATCGAGTCTATAATAAATCGTGTACCATTAAAGAAATCTAGCCTGCGGTGAACAAAGACCTGTCTTGAAATTGTCGTACTAGTCTTTTGTTCTGTGAGTGCTGCCGAAATTCTGCCCAAATAAATAACATTTGATATCAATGACGATACACTGGTCCAAAGGCACCGCTATTGAGGGAATAAAACGAACAAATGAAACATTATGCGATGTATTTTTCTGTACCTGAAGCGATGTGTGACGACGAGGGGTCTTAATAGACTTTGTTACAGTGTGCACACCATCCTCCATTGTTCATGCATACATCTGCATTTTATATTTTTTCCGATCTATACACCTTGTTCCTTTGTTTTCATTAAAGCGTAGCCAACTGGTAGTGTCTTCTAAACAGCCTCTTCGTCTTACATTCACTTCTAATTATCTTTGTGCGTTATGATTGAAAGTTTGTCCGGAGTCTAAACCTCAGTCAGTTCGCGAAGCTCATGTACTAGAGCTTCAGTGTTTTGGCAGGGACATTATAGGGTACCAAACGACGATGTTGTGAACTTGTGTTTCGTGCTTGGAAAAAATAAAGGCTCATTCATCCGTAGACCATTCAATTGCTGTCAATTTTTTCAGGCTCTTTTTGGTGCCTTGGTCAAACCAGGAATAACAAAATGTTCATTCATGCTTTCCATCGCTTGACGCTACGCTTTGAAACGTACAATATTTCAGAAAGTACGGCTAATAGAAATCTTCGAACTATCTTTTCATCCCAAGTTCTGCAGCCTCTTCCCCGCGCGTGAGGCACGATGGAATGTTATCGCACATCGACGGCATACAGCACATTCACGGCGGCGCTGAATTTTCGCTTACGGTGTCTTTACGAGTGTTATCTCCCTAAAATGCACAATCCATTGTCTCTTGTCTGATTACCCGAACATGACCTAGGTGAGAATAAATAAAAAATTAGTCGGTGCCCCATGTTCAGCTGGCAAAAGTGACCCTATGGACAGACAACTTGACTAAAACAACGCGATTTTCACCACTTATCACCCTTCTTATGACAAGAACTTGTATGGGGTAGCTTAAATTTATCACCCAAGGGACAAAAAATTACGCCATTTGTCAATCCTCAACGGATGTACATCACACGTTAAATTAACGACACAGAGCTTGCTGACAAGCTACTTTACCATCCAGGACCATGGTCAGAAAAAAATCAGTTTAGAACGTCGACTTCATGAGTCATTGTAGCTGACGGGGACGAATTCGCAGTAGAAGTTTTTAAGAACAGACCTGCACAAACAGCTTTTCCCTCGCTCGGTGTTGCTTATGGTCATTGTCAAGTGCTCCTGCTTGGGCCATGTGGCATGCAGTGTTCCTCTAAATAAATAAATAAATAAATAAATAAATAAATAAATAAATAAATAAATAAATAAAATCACAGGGTCTCTCATGCATTCGCCTAATACGATCTGTTTCTGCTCAGTCGATGTATTCATCTTCCTCCATGATCGGCGCATCTCTGAGCAAGCGATGATGTCTGGTGATCACGTGACCATGTGTCGTCACCTTACGTGACATCATAGAGGCATCTTGATGACATCATATTTTGACGTCATCATTACGTGACGATTTTTGCATCACTCGTGTTGACTCCGACGACGGTCACTTTTCGCGTATGGTGAGGCATATAATCCTTTCACCTGAATAAAAATAATCGCACAGTGACCATCCCGACAATCCTGCGATGCGTCTATGATCCCCATTTCTCCTTCCCTCTCTGTACTCGCTTATATATCAACTACCCCTCTCATCTGCCCTTCTATCTAGCTTAGCATGCAGAATTTTTTTTTTGTCTTGATAATCTTCCTGCCTTTCCCTTCTCTGTTTTTGTTTCATGTCATAATTATCGCGCCGGCCACGACGTCTCCCAACGATAAGCTGATACAGCACCCTCTAGTTCAGTAATTGGTTGACCGTAGTGTATGTAAAGCGCGGCGACCGGCCTGCCTTGTGCAACGCATGCCACGAGCACTGCTCGCGACGTCACCCATGCGATAGAAGCGTGCTCCCTCCACTCCGAGCGAGAAGGAACGCAGGGTGTCGACTGTCACTCGGTTGGCTGACTGCCGAGGCGAGCGTGCAGGCCAGTGCTCGTGGATCGTCAGTATAGCTGCGAGGCGCTATGAGCGGCTACCTCGGCAGCTTGAGCGACCGCCAGCAAGCTGCGTTAGATCAGGTGAGCATTTTCAACAGTTCCAACTTGTTTTCAGATGAGAGTAATTTTGAACATGACAAGAAAGTGTTGGTTACAGCCTTCACGTAGGAAAGATGGCAGTTTGACGAAATAGGAATTACCCATTCTTATTACTACAGCTAATCGCGGATATATGCTAAACCTGTTCCAAACACTGAAGGAGACATGAAATTATTGAGTTCGGCGAAGTGTTTTCTTAGTAGATGCATTGCTGTTTAGCTACAGTATAGAAACTAGCATAGGATCTATGTACATTGGGTTTGCCGGATTCATCCTTGATACTTTATCCGAATGGGATGAAGGAAACTGTACGGTCCCGAAATTCATCTGTGACTTTGCAAAAATTTTATATCTTCGCTTGGTCATTCACCGACTCTCCATCATCCTACTAACCAAACAAACTTTAGTCCCACTCTTGATTAGTATTATTTGACGTCGTTTTCAACATAAAAGAACATAATTCAGCCGCGATTGAGTAAATTCAGCGAGTGAGCCAGTCAGGCAGGGACGACCACTCAGGGCTATAGGCAGTAGGCTGTAGGGAGCCTATCGGGGCAACTTTTCTGAAAGCTATGAGCAACTGGCATACGGTGTTCCCAGCAGTGTGCGAGTCAACTTTATTACACATCCCGAAAATTGATCTCCTGCCTCTAGGCCGCGCTGGGGCAGTGCAGAGACCCTGTATCTCGGCAGCTTCCCAGGCTTGCTGGATCGCCGAAAGTTGATCATGGAGATGTGATCTCGTCAGTGCGGCTCTCCACCGCGCCCCTAGTTCATCGAGAGGGACTGCTATTTTCTTCTTAACTATTTCGCAATCCCAGAGTATACACTCTAGGGTGGATCCTCTATCATTAATTACATAATTTACATTTGGCCATAAAGTAGAATTTCGGAAACATGCAGGTAAGTTATAGCGTGTTCTGCTAAGTTCTGGTTCGCAAACGTCTCCAGTGGACTGCATGTGAGACTAGTCCAATTTTGGTCTAAGAGGTGGATATGTACACCTCGACTTTCTATGAAGGTGTGCGTCAAAGCTTTGTATCAAACTGACACACCACGTGTCTGACAGCTGTCTCAGTATACTTCCTTGGCACTGCAGTTTCGCAAAGCGGTGAAGGATGTGAGAAGAGCCACCGACACGGACGCATTCCTGCTTCGATGGCTGAGAGGTGAGCCAATCTCCTCCGTATACGTTGACGCATCCGTATATGTTGACGTAAGCATAAGAGCGCGTCAGGCCATTTATGAAAACAAATTAATGGAGATAATACACTTTTTGAGGCACAGTTGTATGCTTGAGCTCGCGAGGCAGGTAACTTGGACGAGGAATCTCTTCCTTTTGAATTCGTGGGTCATTGCGAAGTACTCGCGTCGTTATCCCAGGGGCTACGTCGTTGCGATACAGCGTTCGAGGTTGTGGGTTCGACGCATGAAGGGGCGGACACATTTCAGTGAGAGCTCAACGCAGCACAAGCAACTTGTATCACCAACGCAAAGAACAGTTATGCATAACATGCCTTGTACATCAATATGTGTCCATGACGGGACAAATGAGTGCCGACGGGTTAGAGAACTTTTGCGATAAGTTTTCTGTGGTTGCCCGCTGGGCTTGTTCACACGTCGCATTAAATGCAGGCGGCGTAGCTCGGTTCACACGTGCGATAGAGTCACACAGAAACACACGAACACAGTAGTTTAGTTCCAAGGAAGCAGCGAGAAATAAGAAAATTGCTACCATCAACACCTTGTTCAAATCTTAAGGACTGTGTCGGTAGACAAATAAACGTCGTGAACTTTCCTGCAGTCCTGAATTAAGTTCATGACGTTCAGGTACTTCGGTAAGAGAGAAGAATGTATCTCTTTACAGTACTTTTGACGCAGTATACTTTACGCATGCGTAATGCATACTGCGTAAGTCAGGGGCGTAGCCAGAAATTTTTTTCGGGGGGGGGGGGGGGCACCTCCTTGATTTCGGGGGGTGCACCTCATTGAAATGGTCATTTTTCGCTCTGTATGCCATGGCAAAAAAAAATTTCGGGGGGGGGGGGCACGTGCCCGGTGTGCCACCCCCTGGCTACGCCACTGGCGTAAGTATATAAACAGGTTCAGAGGCACAATAAATTTATTTGAAAATTTTCGCTGGGTGCGTCTTCTTCTCTGTTGTCCGTGTCTTTTTTTTTTTTCTTTCTTTGCGGAGTCGTACAGAGGTACTGCACCTTTGTCCAAGTGCACGAAAACTTTCGCAATTCAGAAGAGTGTAGGATTGGGCGTGTTGGTACAACATTATTAAGAATTCATATCAGCGCAACCGACAGGACGGGACCGAGGAGGACACAGAGCGCTCAGTCCTCTCCTCTCTTCAGCGCTCTGTCCCCTCCTGTCAGTTGCGCTGATTTGAATTCTTAATAATTTTCGCAATTCGCTGTCTGTAGTGTAGCCGCCATGACAAAAAAAAAAAGAAAGAAAAATAAACTAAGCTAGCGCTGCACACTATTCTGTCAAACGCCATTGAGACAGCAAGGTATAATTTTTCCTACATTGAGGTGTCGTCCTTCAAACGAACTTACACTGAAGTCAGCTGCGGTGACATCACAGGGCACGGTGCACTGTTTAACTGGCGAGCAAAACAATTCACGTCATGACTGATAGATGAAGGCAAACGAGACAGGCAGGAATGTTAATTGAATAAAGGCCAAAAATAGCGGTCTAAATGAATAAATTAACATTTGAGGACAGAAAGAAAACGTCATGGCTAGCCGGTGTCTTTTTAGTTTTCAGCGCCCGTCGGTATTAAATTTTATTTTTATAATAATCAAGTGAAAAGGGGCAGCCGTTGTCAAAAATGGCGATACATCCTTCATTTATTTTTACTTCAATTTAAAAAGCCTGATTTTAAATAATTGATTTGTTGAAACGGCTTTGCGAATGGACGAGGGCGACTTAAATGGCTACAGAAAGTGTATTATTGGCCATCTTTGCACGAACACTATCGATTACCATAAAACCGAGTGGTGAAAAAAGATGTGCAAAAGAATGCACGAGGCTCATCGAACGCTCAAGCTTCGGATCACTAACTCCTTCAATAACATAGTTTCGTATGTTCAATGACACGTCGTTTGGCTGCGTGTTTTTTTTTTTTCTTCTTCTTTTCGCGATATCCTAGTTTATGTTTTCTCTTTATCGATTTTGCCAGCACGAAGGCTCGATTTAAGTGCGGTCTGGTTTTACCCGTTACGCCACTAACGCAGCTCGGCAGCTACAGGACGTGCCCGGTGGTGCACCATTACCAAGGTGTACGCTTATGAAATCAAGAAACTTTAAAAGGAATAGCAAGTTGCACGTTACGGTAGTCGTGGATAGTTGTAAAGTGAAAGAGTGGCTCAACAAGTATAGCACAAAAAGTCGTGTAGGCGTACTGCGTGCTGCGTGCCTGGCAACTGCACAACGGTGAACACTTAATCTCCACGAACAGGTTTCGAGTTGTTTCACACAAAGTTCTTGTGTGGTTACATTTTTGTTACTTTTTATTTCCGAATACTGTTGTTGGCCGCCTTGGCCATAACGGAGTGGGTACGGCAAGTATGTGCATAACGAAAATAAAATGGACAAGGTTAAACTGAACATGAAACACAATCAAGTCAAAACTGTTTGTAACATGTTTGTAACATGTTTGTAGCTGACATATTTGTAAAATTGTAAAAATATCGCATGCAATACGAACAATTACTGCTAGATGAGTTTTAAAACAGCAGATGATATTTTTTAGAGGATGTTATGACGCTATACGCATTTGATGGTACGAACGTTCGTTTTCAACTATGAGCAAGTCGTATATCATCTTCACTGAGACATTTTCCCCCCTGAACAGTAAGAACAAGCTCCAGTTTCTTCTTTTTTTTTTTTTTTCATGTTGCTTCTCCAAGAATCCGCAATGGTGCTATTTCTCCAAAATTTTGCTGAGCGCAACGCTTGCCTCAGTTCTGTTTTAAACGCCTTTAGACATGTTTGGCCGTTGGTTCACAGACAAGCGGGTTGGGTAATTTCCCAAGGTGGCCATCATGTGTTAGTTGCGCTACACCTATATATGTCCGCCGCAGAAACAGCCCAATGATAAAATAAATTCTTGCGCGCCTTCCTTCATGGAAAAGCTTAGCCAGCAGTGATGTCACATATTTTCTCTTACACGCCACACGCGCTGCTTGCTACGGCAATTGGCCAACAGCAAAGTGAACCGCGCCCGTAAAAGTCATGAAGAGAATGTCGCCTGTGAGCAGTGATCGAGATAAAGTGGCGTAGTCTCTTCTAAAGAGAGTACGGATCGTGTCAACACGCCTTTACGTCACTGCATTTCGTTCTCAGCTATTGCTAAATTTATCTTAAAATATTTATGCATTTCAACGCTCATTAATTTGTTAGTTGCAACCTTTATTGTACAATCAAAATTTCTGGCGAGATCCTTTGAAGAATCGCTCACGCAAGCAATTTTTCAGACATTATTTATTTAACATAAAAGTTCCGAGCTAGAACTATGTCGCTGTTTACCCCCTCTTGTTGAATGCTCACCACATGTCTAGACTTCCTGTTGTGAGCTTCATTTCTAGTACTCTGAGCTCCTATTCATGTTTTCCTACTTATCTGCACAAACCTGCTTCTTCCATTTAATTTGTTTGCTTCTTTGTTGCGAGCTAGGACTATAACGTGGCTTACTTCCCTATTTTTTTTTATTTAGCCATACTTTCTGTTCTTCAGAATACTTGCACATACCATGCACTGCAAAAAAAGAAAGAATATTGCACGGCTTAGCAATAAAGATGGGTAAATCCTTCAAGGCCAAGCTTGCGCCAGAGCGCCATTAACTATTGCCCAATAAAAAAATGGTGGATGGGGTATTTGTAGAAGTCGCTGCTTAAGCATTGGTAAAGAGCCTTTAGATAAAGTACATCATTGCTGGGCTGAGTGCATCGCCGTCCCTTTCATGTAGCAACTCCGGACTGAATCACGTAGATTCAGTCCGGGCAACGACAGCATGTGAAAACTGGAACTATAAAAACAGATTATGGGAGCGATTTAATTGTTGTACCTATAGTTTCGCATTTTTCTGTCAATGTGAAAACGATAAGCACTTATGAACCGAGGAAAAGGTGTTGAAGCTTACTTTTATGACGTCTTCCGGTTCCGCGTTAGTCGTCTTGGCTCATGAAACACGCACCACCATCAGTGAGCGTTCCGAAATGATTCCCAGAACACATGTCGTTCAGCACGTCTTTGATAAATCAATGGTCCCGATAGCGGTGTGCGCCTGCAATAACCGTACGGTGCATCTTCGTAATGCGCGAGCGGTTCCTCATGCTTACGCACAAAGACGCACATTAATTACACTCACCACAAACCCCCCATGAAACATGTGGGTGAAACAGTGTCAGTTATCTTTCCGTCACAGATATACGTCGCCTAAACAATAACGTTATCTCCCCCCTGTCTATCTTTTGCTGTGACTCGCTCTCCTAATTATTATTGTTATTGTTGGGAGCGGTGCACTTCTGCTGGCACACTGAAATGTCTATACGATTAAGAGAGTGTGACGGCGGATCAGAGTTACCTGTGTCCTCTGGTATTTTTTGTTGCTGGTGCTTCTTCTGGAAACTAGAAAGTAGAGTATTCAAGATGCCTTCTCTGTACACTCTCGCTGCGCCCTCTAGTGTAAAGTGCCTGCTCTAGTACATGCACGCACCTTTCTGCCTGCCTGTCAATTAGTAGTCAAATTGGTATACGCGCACCAACTTACCCTCCCGCTTACTCCAACTTACTCGTACCCTGCTTTTGACAACGTCGTGCAAATAGTGAAGTCCAGTATGCTCATAATCACTGGCTCTATGTCGCGTCACTCGCATGGGATGACCGGCTCGCAGCGCGGGACTTCGATGTGACCAAAGCGGAGAAAATGTACCGTAACGTGAGTAACACAAACAAGTACCCTCTCACTTGGTCATAATGCGAACCTCACAACTACGGCAATGGCTGTTCTCGCTTTGCTGGCGCAACCATCTGGCAACAGCTATTGCTAAAAAGCAAGTGCCTAGAAAAACGAAAGCTTACAGTCGCAGTTAAGCATTGTTTTGAGAATGCTCTTGTGGTAAATGACACCAAATGTGATATCTCGTGTTTCTCTCTGAAGATCTCATCAAACAAGACATGTCAAATGAGATATCCTTTACTTAATATATACTTTTGACAAGCGTTGTCACATACGATGACTTCTGGCATGCTCACGGAAGGTAAATAAGTTGATTCTGGAATGAAAGTCTCTACTTATAAATAGCAAAAAGGCGGTATAACACCAGTGAGTGTATTATGATGTCCCCACTAATGCTAGAGAGATGAAAAAAAAAAGTTAAGATTGAGCAGGTTCGTAACTAGATACGTATAGTAGATGACTTGATTCGAATCTTGGCTGTCAATGGCATACTGTTAAAATCGGGCGAAAAAATCACAGGCTCTTTCAGCAATTTAGAATTTTTCATTTCTCTAATCACAGCACCTAGAGTGGAGAAAAGAGAACGGGATGGACGATATGCTGCATAGTTATGAGGCGCCCGGGGTAAGTACATTGTACTGACTTTTTTCCTTTTCTTTTCCTTCTCGTTCTCTTACCTCCCCCCCCCCCTCTCTCTCATCTTTCTCTTCCCCTTCCCTAATTCCCAGTGTAGGGTAGCCAACCGGAAGTTTTTCTGGTTAACCTCCCTGTCTCCTCCCTTTCTGTTTCCTTCCTTCCTTCTATCCCTCCTTCCTTCCTTTTGGCTGTAATTAACACGATAATGAGTTAATTTTTTCCCACCGTAAAATGTTCGCAATAAGTGTAAAATGACAAATGTTTCATTGTCTCCCAAGTTAAGGGCATGTCATACTTCCTGCCGCATACGGAATATGGGTGAACACTGGCAAGAACAACTAAATTTGAAGGAGCTTGACTTTGCAGTGGATCAGCACAACATCACAAAACTCACAGGTTGTCTTACGCATTCGCCTAAGACGACTCGAAGGCGAAAGCCATCTTCTCAGTCGATGCATTGATCCTCCACCGCCCCCCCTCTGAAAGCCTTCCGTACCTAACGTGATTTTGCACTGCCTCCAAGATCGGAGGCACTGCAAGCTTTCTGCACCTCCTCTGCTTTTGCGTGGCCTCCGTGATCGGCCCCCCCCTTTGACAAAGCAAACGCTGCTATGTAATGACGTCCTCGTTTGACACCGCGGTATGCGACGTCATAGTGGCGTCATGATGACGTCACAAATTTTGGCGATTTGTGGCGTCGCATGGTGACTTCATCACGTGATGATTTTTTTTTTTGCATCACGTGCGTTGACGACGCCGCCGCGGGACATCAACGGGTAATTTTCGTGTTTGATAAGGCATGAGGCTTTCTCCGTAAAATAATATCAGCATTACGCAAAAAAAAAAAACATTGCGTGGTAAAAATTTAGCAAAGCCAGTTATTGTCTCAATTCAAACGCGAGTGTATTTCAAACTGAATGTGAACTTTATCGTGCCTGTTCCATGCGCCTCACCGTGCCGATGTCGGGATAATAGGATATCCTGCAAAATTAAGACTCACCGATCCAACTCACCCGATAGCTACTGTGGTCATGAACATGAGGATGTTGGGCACTTTCTCTCGGAATCGTAAAGTACGAAAATGAAAGTAAATACCTATAAAGAAGCTAGCAAGTTTGGTCAGACGCCCTCTCATATTACCGAAATTACGTGGAGCGTGGTCTGAAAAGCATCTTTAGCAAATGGTGAACATCTTCCTAAAAGACTTCTCAGTGGAAGCTGCACTAGATGAGGGCTTGTGATGAGCAGATATGTGTGTTGCTATAAACAAAAATGATTTGTTAGTCCGTATATTGTGAGCATTAAAAATGTGTGCGTGTGAGCGTTCCATTGCAATGTGAACTCCTGCAAGCGAACTGTAGAATACCATGTTATTTTTACAGCAGAGGTGTTAAGGTCGAGGTTTGGCCGTGTGTCGTAGATAGAAAATTATCATCATGATGAATCCGCGCGAGGTCAATCACCGCCCAAGCACTCTGTACTGATGGTTAAGAAGAGAAGCTCAAAAATACTTCGTCGGTACTTGCTGCCCGTGTGTTCCCTTGTTAACTTTTAGCACACCAGTGTGCCGAGTAGTGGAATCTGACCAATTTCCGTGGCACATACGTGCTATAGGAGCTTTGCCGTTATGGTCGAGGTTTGCCGTGTGTTGTAGATAGAAAATTATCATCGTCATGAACTAGCACGCGCTCAATCGCGTCCCCAAGATGCGAAGGTGAGCGCCGTAACCACTGGGCATCCAGGCACGCTAGCATAGCACAGCATAGCCTTCTCTAGCATATTATATCAAGGGAGTGGGGGAAGGGAAGTGAGGGGGAGGAGGAGGAAAGAACGAGTGCAGAGAGAAAGAAATAGAGAGAAAAAGAAATAAAGAGAGAGGGATAGTATAGTAGACTGGGGAAAAGAAAGGAAAGAAAGGTGAGAAGGTAAAAGACTAGCCAAGCCAAGACCAGCTAGGGTGCCCACCAGCTCTTCTGTGACCCAGCCTTGCGCGATTTACTGCGAGCTGCGCAATTTTTTTTTTTCACTTGTTTCAGTCTGCTATATGTTTTTTTTTTCTTTACGTGTTCATGTTCTGTTTTGGGTAAACACTTTTTTTCTGTTTCGCAGCAGAACTTATAGAAATGGCGTAGCCGAGGTTATATAAACCTCAACCTCTCCACAGCAAGCCAGTTAGAAAAGAACTGGGATGTCGGTTGTTCGATCTTCTTTCCCACAGCTTGTGAAGGAGAGCTTTCCTGGCGCACTACTGGACTCGTATAAAGACGGTCGGCCCGTGTGGTTATCGCCATTTGGGCTAGACGTTCACGGTAAGCAAAAAAAGTGCGTACACAGAGCACTTTTCATCCATAATAGAGCTTGCGCCACCTGCAACGTGTTCGCGACGAGGATGTTTATCACCCGTTGCTGGGCCGTCCCAAGCACAATACAGAAATACTCGAGCAGTAGCTGCGTTCGCTGGACTCGGAACGAACTTTTTCGCAAGCCAAAATAGTAGCCGAAAGGCCATCAAAACGTTCACCATAAGGAGGTGAAACTCCTTCAATGCTTATTGAAAGACATTAGCATTAGTGATGAGTACTCAATTGAATCGCGTGTGTGCGTTGTGTTTGTGTGTGCCAAACATTAGCGGGCTGGGTTCAAACATGAATACTTGAACTCACAGGAGGCAATTTCATTCCTAATAGCCAAGTGAATCAAATAAAGGCGAATTTGGGCAACTTAATTTCTGATCCTACAGTTTTTATCATAAAAAGTATGCTCATCTGTACATACGGCATGTCATATATTACGCTGTAGTAATGCAAACTTTTTTGTTTATTATTCGTCGTACGAGGATATATGCGCCACTTTGTACACTACCACGAACTGTCACTTGCTCTCTCTCTCTGATCTTTTGCTACTGGGTGTTTTTAGTATATCTGTCGTATTCCCCCCACCCCCTACCTGCTCCACATTTTTTAAAACATTTCTTCGGAAGCATATTCTTATAGTTTATGCATTCTTGTTTGTTTATGCACTCGAGATCTGTGCTTTGTTTGCTGTTCCTATTTCTTATGCGCGAGCAATGCCTCTATGTTCTTTTGCTTAACGGTTGCGATAAACTTCTTTTCTGAATATGTTTTAACTATTCTTAGCATTGCTTTCCCATTCAGTTTTATTTGTAACACTGCTTTTACGAGCACGTTATTATAGGAAACGTTCTTGACTGCCATGTGTCGTTTCTGTCGTCTGTGCCATGACGCCCCCCCTTACTCAATGTTCCCATGGAGCCTGTCAATTACATTAAAGTAAATAAAAGAGGTAGCCATCACAAAAAAAAAAAGGTGAAAACTCCATCAATTTTTCATTTCAATAAAAAAATTCCTCTATGCCACGCAAGTACAGAAAGACGAAGTAGCAACCTAACTGCGTACTTGTAATAGGTGTTACCCTATCGGTCACAAAGTCTTCATATGGAAGCGGTACTGACTCTTGAATATTTCCGATTATTTATGATGCGATACAATTTTGAACATCATTAGGAACTTAGGCGCAGCCATCTGCTAACCAAAAACAATATAGTACACTTTAGTATGAGTAATATAAGAGAAAGAAATATCGTACCTTTTAGAAGTGAACTATCAGGTTTGACAAGAAGGTCGACGTGCTACTCGGTATCACCAACTTTTTTTTTTAATCAGTGTTATTTCTGTTATCTAAATTATATAATAACAGAAGCACCAACGCCTAACAAGTATTTGAGACCATTTCATGATATACCGCCGTTAATAAGAAGTCGATATCAGCAAATCTCCTTTTATTTATTTATTTTTTTGGTAATTACAAAGGCAGGCCCGACGTGGCACACTTATACAAAAATTTTAGTAGCGCGAGCACCGAGTGGCACCCTCGTTCCTAGTTCTGGTACTACCGATCGAGCACTTTCGGTTCTCCAAAAATTTAGAAAAAGTCTTCTAGAAAAATAAAACGTACGAAATAGAGGGTTCTAGGTGAAGTTAAGAGTTACGTTGGATATATATGATTTCGGAGCGTAAGATTATTTAAGATAAGAGTCAATAAACCGTTAGCATTAAATTAATCGGAGGGGTTCATTCAAAGAACAGACGCTTTTCTTGCGAGCAGCTGGCGTGGTTGCGACATCTCGCGGAACAGATTTCAATCACGCGCTTATTTTTACGCGGCCTCCGAGATCTTCATCGGCAGTGCGCTTAAACACAAAGTTAATCTAAGGAATACACCAGGCCAGACGAACGCCGGGTTGCGGGCGCCACTACCAGGCACCCAAGTCAAGGATTAGAATAGCCTCAAATTTTTCACTAAGGTTGCTTAAACTGCAGCCGCGATTAGCACGACAGTTGACTCTTTAATAACTGCTCATTAACAATGGGCTAGCTGACCGAGTATTTTGTAAATCTTCGACAGCGTTTCTACAGGCAGCGACGCCCGCCGCCGTCAGGCGTCACGTCGCCTACCTGATGGAGCAAACGGAACGTTGGAAAGATGGAGTCGTCAAAAAAAGTAAATGAACCACAATGGATTTTTATCTTCGTTTTTCCTTGTTGAGGAATGCGTGCATGTTTTCCTTTACTAGTAGCTACTAGTTGTACAATACCTTCTGTCACATATTGTCCCACTGGTAAAAGTAACTAGAGTATTTAGGCTCTCAGATACACTTCTTGAGTACTCTCACTTAAGCCGGATTGACGATAGATAGCACTCCCAGAAAAAAAAAAAAAACGCACCTCAACGATAAAATTCATAATCATTAATAACTACTGGCACCTAAACCACGATATGATTATGAGGCCATTCCATAGTGGGGAATCCGGTCTAATTTAGACCACTTGGGTATTTTTTAACGTGCACCTGAATTGAAGTACCCGGGATGTTCTTTGCATTTCGACCCCAGCGAAATGCGGCCGCCGTGGCTGGGTATCAAATCCGCGCCCTCACATGATAGAACCTGAGCCGTTTTAGCGATAGTGAATGAAGTTATCAGAATTTCTTAGTTTTATATTTTGTTCTCTTTTCTAGCCAATTTTCACTCTCCCGATGTGGGACAGAAAGCCGCTGCTACGCGACTGATCTCGCCACCTCTCCTTATTTTTTGCTTTCTTTCGCTCTATTTCTTTTTCTTTCGCTCTCTTTATTTCTTTTTTTGCTTTCGGGAGCTGCGCTCCTACGTCTCACAATATTTTTTTTCGGTTCTCTCTCCTTCACAGATGGGCAAGGAAATACACACTCACTACTTTGTGGCTGACCTGGACAAGCTGGGCTTGCGGCAGGTATACTCTTGGCAAGGTAATGGGAATACGGTTATTAAGGCGAGAGCATCATATGTCCTCACGCGAAGGTAGCCTTGAAGCGAAAAGCCAGCGTGTGGCACAAAAAGATCACGTGACCTCTCAAGCGTGGTTCGAGCCGCGCGCTTACTTCATCCTTGCGGAGTTCGCGTTATTAAAGAAATACAAAAAAAAAACATCGGACTATCCCTCTGTCATAGGAATCGGTATAACACGAAAGTGAAACGTGTCTTCACAGAGGTAGTTCAGTGTTTTATTGTGCATTGTTTAGCCCAAGGGCGACGGAATGAATGCTATAGCAACAAATTGTAATGTCGCGCGAAGAACGGCCAAGCAGCTCGAAAGTTGTAGCGCGCTCCTCAACCAGAGAGGACGCAAGAGGACGAGCGCGAACCAACAACTGTCACAGCTCGACACTTGAAGCACGCTGCTCAAAAAGAAACAAGGACGCACCAAACGAACGCACAAGTATACACAGGACGAGCGCGAACTAACAACTGCCACAGTTGTTACTTTGTGTGTGAGCAGTGCGCGTCTTTTGCAAGCTCGGCCGTTGCAGCGAGCGAAGTGACCTTCGCGATCTCTATGGCTTCAAAGCAAACTTGCGGGGAAAGCACGAGACATACAAACCTCCCCTATCAAGAGATAAGCGCGCGCGCATCGCAACGCGCGGGGGCACAACCTTTAAAGCGCGCCCTTCGCGCCATCTCGCTGGTGATAACGATAACACGAAGTCCACCGAGTACGGAGTACCACCACGGTGAATGGTGTATATAAATAGCTTGCCGTTAGTACGCTGAGGAACGTACGGTCTGTGGACGAGTCGTTTCGCGCCGCGCGCTGCGGAGCGACAGATTGTAGGTTCGACTCCCAGTGACAGAACTTTTTCTTCGAGTTTTTATTTGCCATCTGTTAGTGTATATTTTACAACGTCATATCCGTGACGGAAATACGTCAGTGGAGCGGTGGTAGACCCCGGCATAAAACACTTTGCGACGTCCAAGCTAAAATAGCCACGCGGGATGCCTTTCGCCTTCGACTTGTTCTGGGCGAACGCTTAAGGGGACAGTGAGATTTTAACGTTCAAGTGAGTTGCACGCAAATCGCAGCTGCGTCAAGCTTAAGCTTAAGCCAGGGTTTAGTATACAGAAAGGTGGACCAGTGATTGCGAGTCCGTGTCACACCGTGTCACGCCATGTTCGGCGGACTTTCCACGAATGCTACACTCAAAAAAAAAAAAGAAAAAGAAAAATCGAATATTTGAGGGAAAGCTCTTGTTTGGGCTAGTTGGTGCATTCTCGAACACATATAGCAGGGCTGCGCGAAAAAACCCGTACGAAGGAAAGTACGGGAAAGTAAACCCGGACGAAGTGCGTCCGTCCTCTGTACTTTCCTTCGGCCGTGTTTTTTTTTTTCTGTTTTTTTTTTTTTTCGGGCAGCCCTGCTATATTTGAGGGAGTATTTATGCCACGCTACTATACAATCTTCATAAGTCTTGCTCGCGTTTCCTTTCTTGAAAGTCCTGCTCTTGCCAGTTTCCTATCGAGAAAGAGGTGTCACGCTGATAGCACGCAAGTCCGGGCCGGATCGCGGTGATAACTAGAGATCGGATTTTAAGCAATTGTCTATGTTTTTTTTTTCTTGCGCTCCTATCGCGCCACTTTGATATATGAGCATGAATTAGTGGTTAAGCAGGGCTTTTATAGTGTTTTTATAGTGCCTATAAATGCGTATTTTGGCGTTTGTGCCTTAATACTTACAATTGCCCAGAAATGCCTATTTTCAAAATTGGCGCCTATATTAACGCTATTTAGCCTCAAGTTTTGTTACGGGTGCAGTTTGAAACCGTTATTCATGTAACCGCGCAACACAGCCTGTTCGGACATAGTCCTCTAGTTCAACCAAATCCCGGAAACAATTGCTAGCAGCAGTGAAATGGGACGCGCTGGCGAGCATTCACCGCCGTGCTGACGTGGCGCGAGCGGTTGGCGAATGCAAAACCGCGGAGAGCCGTCAAGGGAAAAGAGAGTGAAGAGCAAAAGAGAAAGAAAAATCTGATGTGCATACGGCTTTTGTTTTGTTTGTAGTTTACTTTTTAAGGTGCTCACTCCCAGGGGAGAAATTGGCACTTTTAGCGATAGGGTTATCTGCGCCTGCAGATAGCCCAACTCAGACATGCCGAAAAGAAAGAGACCCAGGAGTGTGTTGATTCGACAGTGGACACTTGACTCACAATGCAACAGGATAAACGGAGAGACCGTACATTCTGCGAACCATCCGGGTCAAAGCACAACTGCACGGCGATGTTCAACTGTTGGCGCCTTTGAGCCGTGTTAAACAACATTTTCTTTTTTTCCTGTCGTAGATAAAGGTCCCACACGTCTTCTTTCGCAATTATTTGCCTTTATGTGAAAATTTATTGTGTCTATGTTTACTATAGTGGAGGCTTAAAACGTTTTGCTTGCCTATTTTTGGCGCCTAAAACGCGCTTTTTCAATGCCTAAATATCCGGCCTCCAGTGATAACACATGGAAAATACGGGAGGTAGATGGTGAATATAGCTGTGTGGTATTAATTAACAAAGTAACTTTTCGGTCAATCACTTTGCACGACATATTGCAATCGACGAATTGTTGCCCGTAACATTGCGAGGCGTAGCTACTTTGAATGATTTTAAATGCGAAATCTATCTATCTATCTATCTATCTATCTATCTATCTATCTATCTATCTATCTATCTATCTATCTATCTATCTATCTATCTATCTATCTATCTATCTATCTATCTATCTATCTATCTATCTATCTATCTATCTATCTATCTATCTATCTATCTATCTATCTATCTATCTATCTATCTATCTATCTATCTATCTATCTATCTATCTATCTGTCTACCTGTCTGTCTGTCTATCTATCTATCTATCTATCTATCTATCTATCTATCTATCTATCTATCTATCTATCTATCTATCTATCTATCTATCTATCTATCTATCTATCTATCTATCTATCTATCTATCTAGCCGCCTACGTCCGGGTGCTCCCGTGATCACCCCCCTTAACTTGGGGTATAGACCAAAATTAGTATGGGAGGGTAACATGGTTTGACGAATATGGCTCGCTGGTCACGACATGAATAAGGTCACAATCCCGTCGCACACGTCGTCAAACCCTTCCCTCCAGACACGTGTGGCACATACCCGTATACCACGGGGCCACGCGGTATGCGGGTATGCGCCACAGATGATTGACAGTTCATATCTACCCAGGAACGGCGAGAACAGACATTGGTCATTTTAACGCGAGAGCGTTAAGAAAAAAAACTGACATCGGCAGCGTTGACAAGACGAATGCAAAGAATAAATGTCAGGGTCCCTGCAGGAATCGAACTCAAGCATTCTGCGTGGCAATCAAGTATTCTACCACAAAGCCACGCCAGGTCTCGGAACTGCTTTTGAGAAAAGACCCTAATTCGTGAAACGTCAATTGTGGTTGCAGTGCTGGCTATCTGCAGTGGTGGTCGTCCCCTCGTCCACATTATCGGGTATTTATGTGCATGAAAACCTGGGAGTGTTAATCAGCTCCGCTCGTAGCTATGACTGCGAGTGTGGAACGCTCGATCTTTTTGCCAGACGGCGATAAGTAGCACGTGAACCTTCAACAAATGGAGAGCTGTTCATAAGCCCTCGCATATTACCTGAAGGCAGACTTGATGCCCTCAGGTAGTATACGAGGGCTTGTTGGTCAGCTGTCCTTTTTTAAGATTTGTCTTGTGGGACTCCTAACTTTAAGCCCGACATAAAAAGCTACTTAAAACACTACTTAAAGAAATAATTGTTACGTTGAATGACATGTTCCCGTATTCGCCTGGTCTACGCAGTCTTAAAAGCTGCAGGCTACACCGTTACGTTTGATGGAGGACCAGTATCCTGAGTCCAATCGAAAAGTTTCATTGTGATCAACGGTAAGTCTCGAGCTTTCTTGATTTTTACCTATTTTTCATTAACATTCATCATATCTGTGCTTCTTTAGGCAACCGGGTAGTAAACCGGTGATTTCCGAACGTTTTGACGCACCCTATGTCACATGATGATCGACAAGCCATTAGATGTATCATCGCGTTTCCGCCTTCCACTTAACTTCCACCAAAAGTTAACGTGCTTCCTTGCAGCGCCAGCCATCTTCGGAAAGGTTTAGCACCAGGCAGCGATGTAGTGCTATATTCAAATTCGATTCACTCGTGATGTCTATAATGGAGCCCAGGCGTCTTAATTTTGAAGCTCGTTCGTATGACCTGTGTTCTCGCAGAGTCCTTCAGCTGTTTACGAGTTTTTACTAATCTACAGAGATTAGGTTAGCTTGTAACAGGTTCACGCATGCTCGCAATTTATTTCATGGTCTTGCCGATTCCTCCCACATCACGTGCGATAAGTTATACTAGTAAGCAGAGCCCTGGAAATTTCTTTGTTTATATTGACATGAGACCGACGTTCCGGAGATGGTGGAGACTTGAAAGGAATGAGGAATTATTGAACAGGTAATGTCGATGGAGCTACCGTTTCGACAAGTGGACATGCCGAAACATTAGCTCCATCGACATTCATTGTTGAACGATTCCTTATCATTGCCTTTACTTTGTTAAACATTCCCTGTTGAACGAAGGACACTGCAAGAAATATGGACAATGGTGAATTACACAGCACCCATCCCTATAAGAGCGCCTATGCCTGAAATGGCGTGGTTAATTCCATCACCACCAAAAAAAATTGCTTTCCATAGACGCTGTTGGTATTTTCTTGCGTATTTTCAGCAATGTTTTGCATGTTCTCACTGTCGCATCATCAGAATCATCTGAGAGTGTGTTCAGGAATTTGTGCAAGATGATTTCGTTACTTACCGACATGTCTTGTGACTGTTGCAGCCCCATCCTTTTTTCCTCTCCTATGGAAATTCTTGCGCACGGTAATGACCCAGAGGACAGCCGACAAATTCGAAGTCTACGGAAAAGGTGAGTACATCTGGGGGGAAAGTATTATTGTATTATTTATATTATATCTCTATACCGCTATCTCTATATGTCGCTATTATATCTCTATCTCCCAGCTATCATGCACCATTGTTTTAGAAAATGATTAATTACGTTAGGCGAAGACAAACTAGCAAACATTCATCTCAATGCGGCTGGGCACCAGCCAGTAAATTTTTGCTGTTAATGACATTTTAATTAACTAGGAACGTACTGTTATAATTTTTGAAAGGGTGAAAAAGGCGTAAGTGGCCGTTTTCAAGGAAAATCTAACTACGGTATGTTCAGCAACGTATTATTAATTACATCTGGGGTTTTACGTCCCAAAACCACGATATGATTATGAGGATACGCCATAGTGGAGGGCCCCGGAAATTTCCACCATCCGGTGTCCTTTAGCGTGCACTGACATCGCACAGTACACGGGCCTCTAGCATTTCGCCTACATCGAAGTGCGACCGCCGCGGCCAGGATCGAACCCGCGACCTTCGGGTGAACAGACGAGCACCGTAACCGCTACACCACCGCGGTCGACTTTCAGCAACGTATCTGCTGGCTTATGTTTATGAGCCGATAAAAAAATCCGCTTAAATATAAAAAGTACCGTGTTACTTCAATGCAACTCTGCAACGCATGGAAGAAAGCAGCACCCTCGAACGGGCTCACTGGGAACTTTAACAGATTCAAGTATGTTCATTAACAAAAAAGAGACAGTGGCAGGAATAATATATCTTGGTCACCTTCAACTTCAAGTAACATGTTTCCTTTTCTTTTAAAATGTTGGTGAGATGAACAATTCTTGAACATGTGGTGTCGCTGGAGTCAAAGTTTCGACAAGCAACCTTGTTTTCTTCAAGGCAGCAGGGAAGACAGGACCGCTTATCGAATCACCCTGTGTTCACGAATGTTACATCTCTTCGAGGTTCCATCTTCCCATTGAATTCTGCATTATTTATAGTTAAATACCTGGTGCATGGTAGTCCTAACCAAATATGTTCCGGTAAGATAACTACTAAATATAGTGTCGCATGCCGTGGAGACAATAGTTTAGGTCACGTGGCTCGTTAACGTTTCGCTGACACCAGGAATCACCATTTCGGAGAGTAATTTTAATTGACTCACCAGTGCGATGGCGCTGATAACGTTGCATAACGTTACTGTGTATGCTCCCCTTCTTCGCTGGGGAACAGTTTGTCCAACCACGCAGTGCCACTATTGTACTTTCTTATGCAAGAGAAGTATTTGAGTGGAAAAGCCACAGGTGAGGCGTCACTTAGTATCTCATCTACGAGCTTTAGTTTGTCCTCGACTTGCTTGAGAAATATAAACACTTTTCTAACGCGTTGCGGTGGCTGGAAGATCGGCCTGCCTTATGTGTAGGTGATACTAAAACACCGTCCCAATCGCTCGTCGGCCCACAAGGCAGGGAAGGTACTTTTTGTGCATCTTGAGGACGACAGGCTTACGCGAACGCCGTTGGATATGTACAGTCATACCCATAGCAAAGTCGCATTTGACACGAAAGTGGCTTCGTAACAGTGGCGTAAGCATAAATTCCAGGGAAATCTAGGCGAGTGTCACATTGTGTTCTGTATCCCATGGCAGACGAAAAATTTAGGGGGTGGGGTCACGTGCCTGGTGTGCCAACCCCTGGTTGCGCCAATGCGTCGTAGCGTCCGAAAATTGATTATACTCGATAAATGCGTGAACCTGCATCAATGTGCAAAGAACATTATTCATTCACGTCATTATAACAGAAAATTCGTTCACATCCGAATTCGCTAAATCGAGGGATCGACTGTATAGGGACGCAATGTCACATGCGTCATTGAATACACCGCTCATTTCCTCCATTTTCCTCTTCTTTCTCACGTCTTTCTGTTTGCCTTCCCCATTACCGCTGCGTAGGGTAGCTGACCATGCGCTTTTCTTGTTGACCTCTCTGCCTTATACCTTTCTGTTTTTTTTTTTCTTTTTTAGCTCGTTCACAGCCTTCCGTGTTCCAGTTTGAAGTTTGAAGTATATTTCATTATTTTTTATGCTACATGTATTTACACTTTTAGGGACCCAACCTTAATTGTTAAAGGGTCCCTAACGGCATTATAACTCAAAAACAGAAAATTCCAACAGCATGGGAAAGGAATATTTAGTTATCAAAAACACAAGAGAAAACTATATATCAACACAGAATATGGTTTGATAGGAAATGGTCACCGTTACTAAACAATAAAAACATGACTGACACGATAAATCGATGTAATTGAAACAAAAGCAGTTCATTGTTTAACATGTGATGTGAATCTGAACATATCTGAAAATAATGGCTACAAATGACTTTGCAGGATGAATTGATAAGAAGCGAATTTTTTAGTTGTGCTGGGAAAATGTGAAGAGACGGGGCTATCTTTAGATTAGTAGCAAGGCTATCCCAAATTGTACTTCCTCTGAATTCCAAAGTTTGACGGCCATAATTAGTATTTATTTTAGGTAGCAAAAGTCTGGAGCATGAAAAACACTCGTTAACTCGGGCTGTCACACGAAGGGACAGCGACAGTAAGGTAAGATTACCGTGAAATATTCTGTATATTATAGAAGCAACATTGTAAGTAACTAGATTGTGGACAGCAACACATTAATATATTTTGGAACAAATCGTCGCCTCTGATATGCATATTATTAGGCATTATTATGCAAAGAGCTCTTTTGCTCGCATTGTTGTACGTTATCAAGTAGTCGACATCTGATTATCTCCCCATCACTCTGGCGGTCCGGTGGTTACGGTGCTCGACTGCTGACCCGAAGGTCTCGGGATCGAATCCCTGCCGCATTTCGAAGGAGGTGAAATCCTAGAGGCCCGTGTACTTAGATTATGGTGCACGTTAAGCAAACCCAAGTGGTAGAAATTTACGGAGCCCTCCACTACGGCATCCCTCATAATTATACCGTAGTTTTCGGACGTACAGTAAAACCCCCTAAAGCTAAAGATATTATCCTTTATCTCTCGCAGATGATGGTTGGAAGGAGCGTCTCTTGGACATCGTGGATGCAGACCTCCTACCCGCCCACTATGGCGGGAACATGGTGGGGACCCGACGGAGACACGAGGTGCAGGCACAAGGTCGGTCCATTATAATCAAGCCGGTTATTATAATCAATCACTGTAGAACCTACAGAATTAGCGACATTTAGTCGTCCTCAGTGAGATCTGCCTTTTGTAACCTCGGAATCTTTGTAACCTCGGAACCTCGGACCTGTCACGTGTGACTTATATACAAGCGCAGAGTCACAACTAAATGCTACGTTCTTATCTCTATGACGCGTTGACAGTAACATCCGTTAATGGATACATCCTCGGAGTGAACTGCGATTGCCATTATTCAAGTGCATGATAAATGTAAAACTGCTTTTTTCTGCAGGTGCTTGGGCGATTGAAAGGATTTAAGCTCCACTCGGTCTCTTTCACTGCGTTTCATAGAGCAACGTACACTCTAAGAACTCCAGTGGAGAATGTTTCCAACTAGTATCTCGGAGATTCCATAAGTATAAACGAAAATCGCAGAAGCTTCAGAAACACAGAAGCCCTCAGTTTACCAATTCATGACACAGGCAAAAACAGACATTGCATTTCTGCAAAATGCACCCGCCCCCCTCACTCCCAACTCCCCCCCCCCCCCCCAATCTTAGTGCGGAAATCTGTGTGTGCCAATCATCTTGATATATCTTATGTATGTGCAGCGCAAAGAAACAAAGACATAGGGAAGACACATAAATTACATAAACGGCTTGCGATTCTTCTATGCCTATCCACTCGGTAAAAGTCCAGTATACAGCTATGCAACCTTCGGTTCGTGCTCAGGTGAACTACGGAGGCCGGTTTGAAGAAGGCATTTCACCAGGATCGTATGAATCAGTATTCGAAGAAAAAGACGTACAGCAGAAGACCATCGGCCGCCGGGAGCGCTGGGAACTGCCGGTCCAGGTGGCAGAGGAAGGCGCGCATCTCAGCTGGCGTTTTCAAACCGCCGCCGGCGACATAGCTTTCGGACTGCGCAGTCCATGTGGGGATGCTCTGCTTCCACAGCAACGACTCGAGGCTTGCAGCCTTGTACCGCAGGAGGGAGTCTGGCAATGCGACATTCCTGGAACGTGTAAGGAATGCACTACGTTGCATCATACGAAGACAACGTTTTATCACTGTCATCGGAGTCGTATCACTATTTGTAATGACACTTAAGTCATCCTCGAGGGCTCTAACCAGTCGGAAGTTGGTGTACGTTCCATATAACGAACAGCGCAGACGACGTCACTGTTCATCATGACGCAAACCAGGTGGTCAGCCAGGCTAACATATCTATCTATCTATCTATCTATCTATCTATCTATCTATCTATCTATCTATCTATCTATCTATCTATCTATCTATCTATCTATCTATCTATCTATCTATCTATCTATCTATCTATCTATCTGTCTGTCTGTCTGTCTGTCTGTCTGTCTGTCTGTCTGTCTGTCTGTCTGTCTGTCTGTCTGTCTATCTATCTATCTATCTATCTATCTATCTATCTATCTATCTAAAGACTTGTGCTCAAAAACAATGTCCGAAAATCGCGTAGTAACGATAATGAGCTGTCAAGTAATGGCTTAATCGGCTAAAATGATTGCGCACCTTCTTTCCTTTTGAGGTAACAGGGTTGTTGCGGGCTCACTTCTATCATCGGAAGTACATTTCATAATCGCAGAGGTATAGCCCATGTGAGATTTTCCTTAGCAGCCCCGCTATTACTTCATTTCGATTATGCATTTATTTTTCTGTAAATACTTCGCAGATGTGCTCGAGTTCGACAACACCTACAGCTGGCTGACACACAAGACCCTGGCGTACGTTGTGAACGTGCACAGCCCCGATCAGTTTCCTTGACTGACAATAAACCGCAGTAAAACTTTTCACAGTCTCTTTTTATTGAAAGTTTTGTGATCGGTAGATCAACTGGAGCGCCTTAATGGCCGCCGCGAAGGCGCAGTGCTTACGATACTTGGCTGCTGATCTTAAGTACGTGGGTTCCATCCCGGCCACGGCGATAGAATTTCGAGGTAGGCGAAATGCTAGAGGTCCGTGTACTTAGACCTAGGTGCACGTCAAAGCACCCCAGGTAGTAAAAATTTCCGCCCCCCCCCCCCCCTCCCACTACGGCGTGCCACATAATCATATCGTGGTAGTAAAACCCCAGCAATAATTATGATACACTTTTTATAGAAGACCCTAATTGGCTCGGACACGTCCCAGTTGTCCTTTACGGTGGCGTCCATCAGCATGAATACAACATTTTCTGCTGAAATCGCACTGGTTCCATATACAGGTAAACAAATTTATTAATGAGATTTAGTGCCTTTGTCATATTTCTGATCCCTCCAGAAATTGTAAAATTTCACTACTGCGTGCGTAGCAATGTCTTGAACTTTTTTTAGTACCGGCTTTACGATGCGACCTTACAATTTTGGCTGAAATAATGCTCATGAAAGGCACAAAATGGGCTCTCCCTGAGCACATTACACAAGGCGCATCAATCTAATTGATGTGTTGTGTTGCACATGCATTTAGGGCAAAACGCCGGCAACTGCAGCGCATCTATCTATTGGAACTTATTTGGTATCTACAGTATACGAAATACATTTTCTATATCAGTTTTACCGAAACATTTCATAACCATATTAGCAAATAAAATTAATGAGACAAGATACGCCATATAAGTCAAACAAAGAAACAATGAAGGATGACCGCCTTAGCACCGACACGCTGGAATCAAGGACTTATAAGGTTATTAAAATTTATGGAGAAATGTTATAATATTTGCTAAAACAAAATATAATGAAAAAGCAAATGTAAAGAGAGAGTTCGTCGAATGCAAAGAATCATCTATGTAGGACAGCATCAGCTTACCTATATGACGTCAAAACACGTGACACAGAAGAACTCTATTAACCTATGAGGCTTTAGCACGTCTAGTGGCCGGAAAGATGCGACGACGCGAAGCTGTGACGTAATGGCTTAGCGGTGCTGCTGGCGCATCTTGGCAAGAGCGGAGCTGGCTCTCCGAGCGCATCGAGAGTCAGTCGACGGAAAGCCTACAGTTGAATGCGGAGGGCGCATCGTCGCCCACAAGCGTCAAGTCACTATGAGCGGCTACCTTGGGAGCTTGAACGCAAGCCAACAAGCAGCATTAGAACAGGTGAGTGCCCCACACCGCACTCCACGGGATTGCGTAATCGACATAGGTGATTCTTTCGAGCAGAGATATAGTGACGGCCGAACACAACATGCCCGACCGCTTGAAGCTAGACAGCACGATGCATAACAAATTGCTGTTTCTTTCTCCGTTTATGAGTAGTCAGGCGTCAATATACTGAGAGGCAAATGCTAGACCTCTCTGGAGGAAACTGTGTGTTCGAGTTCGTTCTTTCCCCGTCCGCAACGGACGTTCCTTGCCTTTGGGCTTATGGTTGTTGTCGATACGTGGACAGCACGTAAATACGCGTGAATACCAAACATATTTATTTTTTCGTTCCAGTATAACCGGAGTTTTGGCTGATAACATCCTGTTCAAGTATGGGATCAACTTGCGAGTATGCGCTTATCCTTGTCTGGTCAAATTCAAATTCAATTGCAAATTCTTAATTTTTCCAAATACATTTCGAATGGTTTTTCAGGGCCAAAAATTCTGTGGTCTGCAGCTTGACAGAGGCCCGGAAACCAAAAATACAAAGCAGGGCATGACTTCAAAGCACACGTGGCGGCCGACCTTGGTGTATATGCTAAATGATGAACAGAAAACATGTCAGTAGCCAAAAGATCATTGAAGTAATAGGTCATCAAAATAGTTAACAGCGAAATATCTGGACAGCGAACAAAATGTCGAGCAGCCAGTCTACACAGGTGTTGCGCTGCTAATTCAGAGCAACAAGGAACCGTACCAACATGCCCAATTGTCCACGCTGCAACCATCCTAAAGCACGTGCGAGGGGGGAGGGGGTGGGAGGGGTAGGGGGGTTTTAGCCCGAATTCAACGACAATAGCACGACTTTCTTTTGCTTTTACAGCAGTAGTTTAGAAATATCCGTACCCAAATTAGTTGTAGGAGGCATATAAATTAAGGCGAAGTGATTCCTAAATAGCGCAAAGGACACGTAAGGAAGCTCGGATTTTGGGAGATGGGAATTCTCTTAGAGTCATTGTTCCTATGTGCTCTTTATTTTTAAACATCGTCACCGGAACTACAATAACTTGCACCTTGGGAGAGAATATCTTTATGACTTGCAGTAAGGTATTCGAAAAGAGCTCCTGCGCTGATGGCGCACAATGACTGATAAGGAGCTCATGCGAAAGCACCAGTTAAAGCCGGTGTTTGAATAGAATTAAAAGTGTTTATAGACTGCTTCGATAAAGAGCAGTCGCTACCCGCAGAGCATAGCGAGTTCGAGCACTGCACTACTGCATCGTTTTACTGAAAGTTCTAAGTACGCCTAGGCAGACTCGTGACGTGCTATCTGTTTTCGCGACCTGCTATACCACTCGGGACAATCTGCGTAAGCTCACAGGCACAGGAACTCAACTATTTTTCTGCTTTGGGTGTGCCCCCAGTTAGCAGAAAAGTTAAACATTAATGTTCAGGAACTTGGAACGTTGCCCCCCCCCCCCCCCTATTTTTTTTCTCGTTATGTAGCGGTGATGTGTCGGATCACGACGTCTACCGGCCTTTGCTACATTGTCGCGGAAAGTGACTAATTCTTGTTTACTTATACCAGCAGGGTTGATATATGCATGTATGTAGTAGGACGTTGTTCTGGCCTGCGCAGTTCCGTAAGGCAGTCTGCGATGTGAAGAGGACCTCGGATACGGATGCGTACCTGCTGCGTTGGCTCAGGGGTGAGTGCTGGCTCGGTGACGCGACACTGCTATTGTTATTACTATCATTATTATTATATGCAAACGTCTATACATAAACACTAATACAAACGACAAAGAAGAAATAGGTAGGTGGAAGCAGGCTGACAATTGCAACCGAGAGAGGCACGACGCCTGCCTTGTTCTTAATGCAGCAGGGAATAGAAATTTAATATAAATATAGAAATAAAACATAGAAATATAATACAAACATTGTATGGCAAAGGTTGGGAGGTTAATGCGTTATCTATTTCATCTCAACAAATCTGAGCGACCGCCTGTAGACTGGATGTGCTCCCCCAAGTGTGCTCGTGATTCTGTGTATCTCTCTTTCCTTCTCTTCTTCTGTCTCTCTCTTCCTCCCTTTATCCCTCTCCCCCCATTGCAGGGTAGCAAACCGGACGTGCATCTGGTTAACCTCCTTGCCTTTTCTTGCATCTCTCTCTCTCTCAGTTGAATTAAGAAATAGTGCGGCATCCTAAAGGAACGGCACGCATCAACCCTTATGCATTGCTTCCTTCGCATGTGCGTGGCCCGAAACCAGCACGAGACTTCGATGTCGCCAAGGCGGAGAAAATGTATCGTGACGTGAGTATCCCGACAGCGCTTGCGCGACGCGACGCATTATTAGTGATGATGACACCTACAGTGTTAATCGGTACATATAACTCTGTAAACTGTGCGAACGTTTGGCTTAGTCCCTGGCGTAACGTCACATGCTGTCGCTGTCGTCAGCGACTAACTGCGTTAAAACTAACACGCCAAGGATATCAAGGCACGTTTGTCAAAGATAGGCCCTCCTTTCGAAACGTCGGCCAGCCGGTCTGAGGCGCTTTATTCCGGTTCGTTTTACAGAGTATTGTGTTCCCATCCACTGGCCCCCCACCTTAACTTTCAAATGCTTAAAGGGGCCATGACACGGACACCCACCGAATTGCGGTTTTCAGAGAAAACCAGAAGTAGAGGGTCTTTTGAGCCTCAACATATAAAAAAAATGGACTATAAAAGAATCCTTCATTGCAAAATAAGCCCTAGAAGTCACCGGCTATAAACTCCACCCACTGCCGGCGTCCGTCATTTTGCCATGGCGTGTGTAGCGTCATGTGCTTCATGGAGTGGAGCCGTCGTCTTAGTCTGAGCCGCTTCAAATCGTTCAGCTTTCAGTGCCAAGCTCAAGAAAGCTGAAATAACTCCATTGTTCGCGCAGCTGACACCGAAACAAAATCGTTGACCGGAATACAGACGCTCACAAAGCAAGCGGCTTGTTACGTCACGGTTCGCGAGTGTTCCAGTGTTGTCAGACTCCCAGGCCGCTCGCGTGTTTACAAAAATATTCAGTACAAATTAAGTTCTCGACCAAATTCGCTGAAATTTCTCCAACTTGCTTGCGAACAGCAAAGGATTAACCAAATAACACGGGTTATAAGCGACAATTGGGTGTCATGGCCCCTTTTGAGCATTTCTGTGCCGACTGAACGAAAAGAACCATCCGCCCCTCCCCTCTGTCCCGTCAGAGGATCACCGCCATAAAGAAATGAATACAACCAAACAAATGTTCTTCGCGAGGCTGGGTTTGAACCCGGGCCGACGTGCGAGTGCCATTGCTAGACACCAAAGTCAAGAATTATGGTCGCCTACAGATATTTTTTGTTAACGCGGTAGCGTTAAAGAGCTCGTTTCGCAGAAATTCTAGTGTTGGTGAAGGCGTCGGCATCGGCTCCATAGGTTGTGAGCGAAAGATCAGCGTTGTCCGTGAGCGAAAATCCAAGATAAATGAAAATAAATAATTAAAAACGTTCGGCCCGAATGACAATCGAACCCAGGCCTTCTGCGTGGCAAGCAGGTGTTCTGCCACGGAGCCCCACCGGTGTTTGATCTTCATATGAAAAAAAAAAGCTATAAAAATCTCATTTAGTAGGTGGAGTCTCCTTAACGCACGTAACATTGCATGGAATCGTAGAATCACGCCCGGCGTCAGAACAATCGAACTATGCAACGAGTGGTTCGTTTAAAGCTGCCCACCCATTACAAATTGTGCATCTGCGCAGGTGCGCGTGTCACCCTATAGGGACGAGTAGTAGGTACTTAGCCAATTCGCAAAAGGAACAATTATGGCGTAGTGTGCACTTAGCAACTGTACATTCAATAGAGACGTTCTAGGATAGTTTGAAACGGCCAATGTTGCGCGTACAAACGTTCCTTTCCTTGCGGCATGGTTGAAAGCGATGCGCACCACGGGGCCCGATAACGAGATCGCCTTCAACTCTTGAAGGTAAAGCTCAAGTGTCATGCAAGGTCTATTTTTCTCTGCGATTATTGTTCTTCAAAGACTGACACCATGTAAGAAACATCCTGATTGCATTCAACCGATGATCATCAGAACATGAACCAGAACATGAACATGAACTTGAACATGAGTCAGAACATGAACTTTTGCAAGGAGTAGACCGTACGATTGACGTTACAGAGTTCCCGCTCTTTTGTTTCTTGTGAACGCAGCACCTCAAGTGGCGGAAAGAGAACGGCGCGGACGACATACTGCACAGCTACGAGATACCCGAAGTATGCTCCTTCCAAACTGAACAACTCAGTAAACGGAATAACTTCTTTATAAGACACCCGTATACATTTAGCGCATCTGCGGGGTAAATTAGGGGTCCACGGGTAATCGAGGCCCGCATGACGGCCAGGCATATGTCGAACGCCTCCTGCAAAAAAAGTTCGCTAGCACTAGCTTTGGTTACAGTGCGCGTGCTTGATCTATACTCGTGCGCTGACACCAGGCCCGTAGCCAGAAATTGTTTTCGAAGGAGGGGGGGGGGGGGGGGGCACCTGTTGAAAACCTTGAAAACCACCTTTTTTCCATTATTTATTCTCGGTAAAACACTCCCCTCCATCCAAATTTCAGGGGGGGGGGGGGGTACCCCCCCCCTTCCTGGCTACGGGCCTGGCTGACACATAGCTGCGACCATTGTTAGTTTAATCGAAGGATAGCTTAAATGGAAGATAAATTCAGCTGCATTGGTTGATGTCCTTGCTGCAGTACCAAGAAATCTAATAAGGTAACTTAGGAATGCAAGACGCATGCACGAAAAATGGGTCACCCGTGACGCCACCCTGATGTTCTAGCTCTAATTAGTCGTTACGTGATCAGTTTTGGAGCCCTTTACTCGGACATCAAAAATCTATCACTAAAGATATACTACACTCGTTATAATGGAACCAAAGACATAACTTACTAAAATATAACATTCTTTATCGCTCAATAGACGACCCAGTTAAGAGATTAATTCTTGGCATCACACTCGTACTAGCGTTGGGGGGTTTTATCGCGAAATCGACAGTAATTGAACTATGGCTTTCAATTTACTCGTCTTAGCCCTGCGAAATTATTAAACCTGGGTGTTTGAGGCAATACGTACTCATATTTATCGAAGCACGCAAGTGTCAAATTGAAATGCACTGCAAAAAAAAAAAAACTATGCACACGTTTATGTGGCATGATTGTACTGAATAAGTTTTGAACTCTGTCCTTGCAAATTCAAATGGCGGTCACTGACCAAGTGAACAAGTGACCAAGTCAAGCTGATATTGCTAGAATGAGCAATACAGTTCTTTGAGGTACTTGTTAACCTTCTGCCCAACGAGCAGTGATCATCAGTGAGCAGTCATTTCTCCTTTCCACAGATAGTGAAAGAGAACTTTCCCGGATATTTGTTGAACCCTTGCAAAGACGGACTCCCCATGTGGATAATGCCATGCGGAGTAAACGTCAACGGTGAGCCTTCCTTCTGCATTGGGTATACATACAGAAGCGCGGGCCAGAACAACTCTCAAGCGAACAGTTTACGACGCATTTATCCGGAAAATTTAAAAAGGAAAAAAGAGGAGGGAAAAGAAAGGCAGGGATGTTAACCGGTCTAGTAGGACCGGTATGCTACCCTACACTGGGGAAAGGGGTGGGGGGAGCCATGTTAGCATGTTGACCTTCGCGCAGAACTTTTCGAAAGCCAAGCACGTGCAGTTAGTAACATGGATGTCTAAAAAAGAACAGTGAAAGTAGACGAAGCTTTCAATGAAAACTAAAGTAAAAGCATTCGTGGTGTGTAAGCAAACTCTAAAATGTATTACCCAAAATACAGACGTAGGTCATAGATCGTAGTAGGATTTACCTACAGAAAGTGGGTAGATCCCACTATGGATATGTGCCACTCCTCCCACCACTCCCACCTGCCCAACACATTGCCTCACATTACCTCCCACCAGTTCAGTACGCTCACTCTGTAGACTACAATATGTACGAAATCGCGAGTTTGCATGTGTGTGTGTGTTTCGCAGCAATGTTGGAAGCACTGACACCTGACGTTATCAAGCGCCATGGCATCTACCTGCTGGAGTACACGGCATCAGTCTGCAGGAACTCCTCCAAAAAGGTGATTGATTGATTGACTGATTGATTGATTGATTGATTGATTGATTGATTGATTGATTGATTGATTGATTGATTGATTGATTGATTGATTGATTGATTGATTGATTGATTGATTGATTGATTGATTGATTGATTGATTGATTGATTGATTTCACGGATATAAAGGTTAAACGAAAGCTGGTGAGGATTAATGAGAGTCAATATTTCTATGAAGGGCAGCAGTCTGGAGATATATTTACAGATAAAGTAAATCTGACGCCACGAAGCCGCCGAAAATACTTTTTTACGTTTCTTATGTCTAAGAAGTCGGTGTGTAAATGTCCTCTACACCACACAATAACTTTGCCAGGTTTCTACGGAGTTCATTAATTTACAAACACCGATAAACTTGATATAAACTACTTCAATAAAATTTTGCAAAGTATAGCCGGCTTGCTTGCAAAGCAGCGTGAACAGCTCAGCGCTAGCTCCACTTCAAGACGCAGCGTCGTGCACTCTGCATGGATGTGACGCACAACTAGATCGTTTACGTGTTGATATCTATACATGGCATTGCTTCCGTTCTGTCATTAGATGGGGCAAGAAATTCACACCCACTACACGGTGACTGACTTGGAGAAGTTAGTCCTTGGTCATATCTACTCTTGGCAAGGTAAGGAATGCTATGTAAGAGCACATTAACTCGGGCGAGTTTGTATGACTACATTACTAAATGAGCGCCCAGGCACGAGGGACAAGGCCATAGGTCGGCAAACTCACCGATGAGTCGGCTCACTCAGACTCACTCAGACTAATATCGAGCCGTGGGTCTGTGTCCGAGTGAGTCCGAGTGAGCAATATTTCGGTGAGTTTGAGTCCGAGTGAGTCCGGCTGAGTGAGCGAGTGAGTGAAAACTCTTTATTCAGTCCACAACATACGCGAGTAAACTCAACGCCACCTGGCTAGGCCCACTGGGGGACGATCAGGTTAAACCTGACCGCCCTCGCGCGTGGCCGGGCCCTCTGAGAAAAAAATTTAGTGAGTCTGAATCCGTGTGAGACCGGTTGAGGAAAATTTTGGTGAGTCTGAGTCCGAGTGAGCACTAAGCGCAATATATATTTCTTGAGTGAGCTGCACATTCTTTTTTTTTTTTTTTTTGCCGACCTATGGTTCTATTTACTCAACTTCAGCATTACTATCAGCCTTATGTCGCCTGACGTTTATACTCAGGCCGACTCACACACGCTTCAACACGCAAGCGTTTATACGCCAGCTCAATATTTATTGATCAGAGGCGTGAGTAAGTGAGAAAGGAAGGTTATCGTGATCCCCCCCCCCCCCCCGCCTCTCGGAAACTCTTTCGGGGGAAGTCCATAAAAATGTCTCGTGTGAGTCATCTCTTTCAATAAAGATGTCCTCACTGCATTGCAACGTCTGGTGTTTTATATATGAAGGTACGAGATCAAAAGACGCCAAATAGAGCACCAATTACGGGAGATATTGGCGTTAAAAAGCTTCGCTACCATCGCTGAAAAAGCCAATTATACGCTAATGGACTCATGAGTCGACTCACTCAGACTCACTCAAACTCGGATAGAGCCGTGAGCCTGAGTCCGAGTGAGTCCGAGTGCATGAAATTTTGGTGAACTTGAGTCCGAGTTTGGCTGAGAAAAATTTTAGTGAGCCCGAGTTCGAGTGAGTCCGGTTCAGGAAAATTTTCGTGAGTCTGAGTCCGAGTGAGTCCCAAGGGCAAAATATATTTCATGAGTGAGTCTGAGTGAGCTGAACATTTTTTGCCGACCAATGGACAAGACACATGGTACCTCGCTGAGTTTGTGAACTGTCTTCTTTAACGTTCCTTGTGTCTGCGCACTGGTTCAACCATGAAGAAATGTTATGGTGAACTGGAGTGTGCAGGTGTTTCCGCTGGATTGTGAGGACAATGGAAATGGCGTCTGAGGCCTACATAGAGTGGAACGGAAAACGGGTGTAAAAAAAGGAATGGAGAACCCATTATGGTGGTGTAGTGGTTGTGTTGCTTGACTGGTGACGCGAAGGTCCCGGGTCGAATGTCGACCGCGGTGGCCAAATTTCGATGGAGCCGAAATTCTAGAGACCCGTGTACTTAAATTTAGCTGCAAGTCAAAGAACACCAGGGGTTGAAAATATCCGGAGCCCTCCACTACGCCGTCCCTACTAATCATATCGTTGTTTTGGGACGCAAAACCCCAAGTTTTAGTATTATAAATGAATGGTGGTGCAGCAACGTTAATTCGTGTTCAAAAATGTTCACGCATATGCGATGTACAAAGAAAATGAATAAAAAGGAGGTCAATACTTTTCCAACCGTAAGAGTGCGAAGTATTGAAATCAGAGTCTATAGCTTAGATTCGAAGAATGAAGGCTTCTTCTCCCCAGTGGCGTAGCCAGAAATTTTTTTCGGGGGGGGCGCACCTCCTTGATTTCTGGAAGAGGGGGGGGGGGGGGGCATCTCCTTGAAATGGTCATTTTCGCTCGGTATGCCATGCCAAAAAAAATTGGGGGTGGGGGCACGGGCCCGGTGTGCTACCGCCTGGCTACGCCGCTGCTTCTCACGTCTTGCCGAAATACCCTTCGCGCGCGCATAACCTCAATGCGCACTGGTGAGGCACATGCCCAGCGTTCAAACCACTTTCCACGACCGTGGGCTGTACACGCTCGATGACCTGGCACCTGAAGTGCCATCCATCCCCGACGGCAGAGTTTCGGTTGTGCGTAAGTTATCTGACCCTGGTATTTTGCTTTTGCAGCGCTAAAGACTGCAGCTGTCCTGGTACGGATGCTGGAAGACAACTACCCGGAGTGCCTAGAGAAGGTCATCGTCATCAACGGTACGTCTCCGCAGTTTTTGACCCATCTTTCACGACGTGACTCTAGGCTTCGTGTGCGTGCGTTACATGAAGCGGTATTCTCAACTGCTGATACATTTAACATTCGAATCGCTTTCCATTGACATTTGCAGCACCAAGCTTCTACTCCATCCTGTGGAAGTTTGCGCGAACGGTATTGTCCGAGAGAACAGCCGACAAGTTCGAAGTCTACGGTAAAGGTAAATGCCCCCTCGAATGTTACTGACTTAGGCCGGTTTGGGGGGCCACGTATTTATTTATTTATTCATTTTATTTTATTCAACAATACTGCCGATCCCATTCGAGATCATTACAGCAGGAACACATATTAAAGTGTCGCATACAAAAATTCATAAAGAAGAGAACAAAACAAAAATTGAATAATACACTGAAAATTGGTTAGTACAAGACTACCTTGAGACTGCTGCAATAACTATACAAGAGCGTCCGCGGAAAACCGCAGTAGCTTGAACAACAGTAAAAAACGAAAGTTTTTCGCACGATAATGCGCATTTTCAAATACGTACACATAAGCAAAACGAAAAAAAGAAAAGGTGATTCAGTCGCAGCCGATACAATTAAGTACAGTAAAATAAGTGCAGCATTAGAATGTACTCTTTGTATCGAGAATGCTACTGGCCGCATTGCCCCGTCGTCGCACTGTCTAGCTTTTAGGGACGTCGACCATTACTGGTTAGAATGTCCCAAATATTATTATATAGGCTGTGTTTAGGTGTGCAAGAAAGTCCTACCGAATTCACTCAAGCTTGCAATGGCTACATACACAAGCGCAATGAGGTTTACATATTGAACGAGTAGCGCAAAAGACCGCGGTTCAAGAAAGTACAGCACGACCAGACTACTGCTATAGACTAGACGAAGTTAGCTCTCATCTGGTCTATAGCACTCGCAGGAACACCAGAAGAGCGCTACAGACTAGACGAAGCTAGCACTCGTAGGAACACCAGACGAGTGCTACAGACTAGACCAGCGGTCTGCAACCTGCGGCCCGCGGGTCGCATAAGGCCGCAGGGCGGTATTATGCAGCTCCCGGCACGACGTTAGAACATCCTCCCCCCTTTCCCTAACTAAATGATGAACATCTTCCGACTAAGCGATGAATCCACCGACTTTTTGTATCTGTCGATGAGCAACATTGATGTAGACATTTGCGAGACGGCTAAGAATGTTGAACAGCGAAAGTCGCCTTGAAAGATTTTTTTCTTTTTGTTTGTAACCGGTCTTTATAAAATGCAACCTTGTGACATGGTTGCTGAATGTAAGCATGATTTCTATTCCTGTTCTGTATATCACTATTGTCAATTCGCCGAATTTTCCTCTTTGCCTGCCCAGGCTCGTACAGTAAGCAGTTAAGCAGACCCACCTGCATCAGCAATGTAACGATATTGAATCTATTCCCCCCGTGACAGATGGTTGGAAAAAGCGCCTCCTGCAGATCGCTGACGCGGACTCCCTTCCGGCCTGCTGGGGCGGCAACATGGTGGGACCCGACGGCGACCCGCGATGCAGGCACAAGGTTGGTTCTGGCAGAGAACTTTTAAGGCGAAAGCCTTACACGCCTCATCAAACGCGAAATTTGACCGTCGACGGCGTCAATTATACGAGTGATGAAAAAAATAATCACGCCGTAACGTCACCATGTGACCTCATCGTGACGTCACAGATCACCAAAATTTGTGCCGTCACTATGACGTCATTTGACGCCAACATCATGTGACATCGTCGCTTGGTCCAAGGTGGGCCGATCACGGAGGCTATGCAAAACCAAGGGAGGTGCAGAAAGCTTGCGATGCCTCCGATCCTGGAGGCAGTGCAAAACCACGTTGAGTGCAGAAAGCTTTCGGAGGGCGGCGGGGCTTTCGCTTTCGAGTCGTCTTAAGCGAATGCACAGAACCCGTGAGGTTTTGCTTGCTTGCTTGCTTTGCTTTGCTTTGCTTTGCTTTGCTTTGCTTTGCTTTGCTTTGTTTTGCTTGCTTTGCTTGCTTGCTTGCTTGCTTGCTTGCTTGCTTGCTTGCTTGTTTGTTTGTTTGTTTGTTTGTTTGTTTGTTTGTTTGTTTTTTTTGTTTGTTTGTTCTGCCAACGATAATGCGCGATGTGTCCCCGCAGATACGGCGAATATCCATTCTGTTGTCTGCCCGATTATCATTCATCACAACCCCACATATATTCTAGGCGTATGATGAACAAATGATGTGCTATTACGAGCGAACATGAACGACTACCAGTTGATAAAAGCTTTTGAACTTTCCTGCAGGTAAATTACGGAGGACGGTTCGAAGAAGGCGAAAGGTGTTCCGTATTCGACGAGAAAGACGCCCGACAGCAGACGATCGGTCGCCGGGAACGCTGGGAGCTTCCGATCAACGTGGTTCGTCCGGGCGCACTTCTCAGCTGGCGCTTCCAGACTATCACCGGTGACGTGGGCTTCGGCCTGCGCTTGCTCAGCGGAATATCTCTGGTTCCCGTACAGCGCCTCAAAACATGCAGCCACGTCCCTCAAGAGGGTAGTTGGCACTGCGACGCACCGGGAACGTGTAAGAAACTGAGTCGACCTATTTACCTGTTTCCAGAACGACTCAACACAGCTGACGTTTCGTACATGCAACATAGGCCACGTTAACTCCTGAAACTCGTGTCATGATTTACACGTTCTCGCGAGTTCACCATGTGACAGAGAGAGAGAGAAAGTACAACTTCACTTTATTAAGTAGAGTCCAGTGCAGACGCTGAGGTTGCCTCGTGCAACCCGGCTACTCCTACGTGAGGACCGGCAGGTGTAACCTAATGGCCCCGTCGCAGGTGCGCTGGACGGCCAGAATTTGGTCTTGAAGGTTTTTAACGCAAGCAATTAGACATAACTTGGAGGGAGGACCGATTCGCTTGTTGCTATCTGTAACCTCATACATCAGTGGTTTACAGTGATAGGTCAAACGCTGCAGCGCAAGATCTCTATAACAAAATTATGACCCATACAGCTCAAATTTTGTGCTCAATACACAGTTCATTAATATTTCTTTCCCCTCTGGTGTTCCGCGCAGATGTACTCGAGTTCGACAACACTTACAGCTGGCTGAACGGCAAGACCTTGGCTTACGTAGTGAACGTCATAGCACCGGAGGAGGTATCCTGATTGGACGTCACAATAGGAATTACACGTGTGACTTCATACGAATGAATGCCCTGAAACTGGGGGGTGTCGCCGGCTCCAGCCACACCCTCTGTTCAAAGGATTCTTCATCTCCTCAAGCTTCCATCTTCCTCTAAACTTGCACTTCGATAAACGAGAAATGCTAGAGGCCCGTTTACTTAGATTTAGGTGCACGTTAAAGAACGACAGATGGCCAAGGATTTCCGGAGCCCTCCACTACGGCGTCCCTCATGATCATATCGTGGTTTTGGGACGTTAAACCCCCCTCAACACTTCATATTATTATGCCCTAAACTTCTTCTCACCTTATTTGGATTTACACGAATAAAAAACATCAAATCGGCCTCGCGTGTTGCCTCAATCCTTGCATGATTTCAAGGTCCGGGAAGAATTGACGTATCCGACTTTCGCTACATAAGACGAAAAAATCACGCTTCATTTTACTAAATGCGTTGACCTGCTGTGTAAAAATCAGCCCTGAAGCTCCTTGCAGCGTACATCCCACGGTTTCGGGAAGAAAAATCCGAACATTTCTTATTATAACATTTATGCTGTGACCTGTCATGCGCGTTTGTCACACATGTATTTCGTGCGATGCACATTCTGGTATAAAAATATTATGCAACGACTACTGTGATATGCCATACCATCACGACCCCAAAGTTCCCAGGCCGCTGTCTCTTCTAATCCTATGTCAACGCTGCCTGGGAACTTTTGACCACCCCCGCTACATGGCGTGCGTATCGCGCTAATCAAGACAGGATCTGTTCTTCGTGTTCGCCGTACATTTATACCATGCCATGAGTATTTTGATATATACCAAGTTGACGAAGCGACCTCGAGGTTACCAATACGTGCGTGGTTAGTTAGATAGATATGGTTAAATTGGCCTTGGTTCGTTAAGAAATGCTTCGCACTTAAAGAGGACGGTGACCTAAGAGTGCGGTAGCATTCATCACAATGCGCTTAGAAGTAGGAAATTTTTAGAAGTTATTAACGACTCACGGTGCAACACGTGCATTAGTATGGAACAGCAGCAAGTTTCCCTCGGTATGTTTGTTCAGAAATAGAAACAACGGTCGACTATTAAGATTACTAACGAAAGCGCGTGGCTCACAAACGTTAACGACCACATACACTTCGTGTCAAGACAGATGACTTGTCTGTACAGACCCACTTCGTGTCACAAGTTTTAATATGATGCCTGAACGTTTTAAGAAACTTCATTTTAAGACCGGATATCAGGTCTCAGCGGAAGATATAGTACTAAACTGGAAACAAATAGCTTTTATTTGTCACTTAGTATAACGTTTACAGCAAAAAAAAACAATAGAACATTTAAGGTGCGAGCAGACTCCAGCATTAATGACTCTCTTTCATAGTCACGTGACGAAGGGTAAGCGCTGAAGCTCCGTCCTAACGAGACTTCTATCCACTGTCATCCCATCCCCCTATCCCGCAGGCGCTGCGCCGTGCTCCCGACCGGGCTGCAGAAATTAGGCGCCTTTTCCTTCTTCGAACCACAACCACCGCCACCTAACGAGAGACAGAAAGCGCACGACCGCTACATAAAAAAAAAGAAAATAAATAAATAAATTGAAGGATACTGTAAATTCCAAAGTGTGTTTGGCGAAAGCCTGTGGCCATTCGACTGACTATGCCATGTCTTTTACTTAGCTTTTTTTGTTTTTTTTTTCTCTTTTTTTTTTGTTTTGTGCGGTCCCTTGCCATCACGGGATTGCTGAGAGAGTGTGAGGGAGAGAGGCCACAGCTGGCACCGTTCCAGGTCACGCAGGGCACGGACGGACATCGGACACCGCGAGTATGAGACATTAAAAGCTTTCGCCTTAAAAGAGGCTTTTTTATGTAACGGCCGTGGTTGTATGTTCCACGGTCGTACTGCATGCAACGCCAGCCGCGTTTCAGCGTTGCTGTGATGCATTACAGCCATGGCTAGCCATGGCCACGCTGGAGGCGTTCCACATCCACGCCGTCCGCGGCTACACACCATTTCACCTCCGGTCTCTCGTACCCGTGCTCCTTGAGGGTGCCCCTTGCGGCTGCTCCTGCGCGGAAGCTTCATGACCAGTAAGAGTATTGAAAGACTGGCGCTACTCCATTTCGCTTATTATATTTCTTTTCCATGAACTATGTCAAGGTTATGGAAATGTTACTCCGGCACAGCCGCTGAAAAGGCGCCGAATGGACGAAGATGAGAACGTTGTTGTTGTGGGGCTGAGTCTGGGGCTGCCTTGTTGACCTGCAATTATGTGCGCTCTGCGCAGTGTCATTTCGATTACATACTGACTGACGACCTCTGAATAATTATACCCCGTAACATCTTTTTGGTGAAGGTTGCGGGTCTTACAACAACCCGGCTCTGTATCTCAGCAGCGGCTACCTTCGTCCAGCCACGATGCCTGAAGACGGCGCGCAGTATTCGCAATCTTCGCAATCTTCGCAGCCTTCACAGTCCACGCCAGCTGCGTTCCCTGTGATTCCTTCCCACCTTCTCAACCCTGGCACTTTTTGCGGCACGGACAAAACTGACGTCGCATATGTCCTCGAGTTCGAACCACCTACAGCTAGCTGAACCACAAGACACTGGGGTACGTTGTGAAAATGTACATCGCTCTGAAGTTTCCTTGACTAACAATAAACCACAGCAGAAATGTGTACGGATTTTTTTTACACAAATAATTGAGAGTTACACGATGATCAATTCAGTTACCACGTCTTAACAAGCCCACATGCATACTAGTCGTCTACGTCGGTGGTGGCGTCCGTGACCGCGAAACATAAATTTTACAGAATAACCTTGCAGTCCTTCATGCAAGGCTGTTCTTTTATTAGAAGTTACTCTTTTCGAAATGACACGTGACACGCGGGATTTGGTGTTGCCTGCGAGTTTATAGCGAGAACAGTGGCAGGAGAGATGCGGCGATGCGAGGCTATGACGTAAATGTCCAGCGGTGCTGCTGGCGCTCTTAGGCAAGCGTGCGCGGAGTTGACTCTCCCTAGCGCACCCAAAGTCAGTCGATCGGAGGCCGCAGTTGCATGCGGACTGCGCTGTGCCGTCTCGCAAGCAACAAGGAGCCATGAGCGGCTACCCGGGCAACTTGAACGCCGGCCAACAAGCGGCATTAGAACAGGTGAGTGCTACAAATCGCGCGATTGCGTAATCAACATCGAAGACTCTCTCAAGCTGAGTGCGTGACGGTCGCAAACAACATGCCGGACCATCTGGAGCTAGCAAAACAAGATGCAAAATACGCGACTCTTTTCTTGCTGCGTCGATGAGTTGCAAGCGCACATAATACTGAAGGACGAGTGCTAGGCACGCTGGAGGAAAATTTCGTGTCAGTTTCTCTTTTCCCCCTCCGCAAGGTCCCTTCGCGCCATCGTCAATACGTGCACAGTGTGCAAATATAGACGTACACGCGAAACAAATTTTCGTTGTAATTTTACAGCAGTAATATGGCTCGCGCAACTGTGTGTGTGTGTGTGGGGGGGGGGGGGGGGGGTAAGGCAGGTAGGATGTAGCCCCGATTCAAACCACCGTGTCACAACGTATTTATTTCTTCAGGAAAGATCCCAGCGACATTGGTTATAGGTCGTATACGAATTAACGCGAAGTGAGTACAAGATGGAGAAATGGGGACGTTTCACGTGACGCTAAATCTTAACGATTTCCAGGCTATGAACGGAGTGAGATTCCCTGGCAGTGAAAAAACAGCCGATAGCTCTCGCCGCAGCGGTCAGCGGCGAGTGACCAACAGATTGCAATTTCTTCGCTCTGTTCGCAGTCGATCGCAGTGATTTTTTGGTCGGGACTGGTCTCAATTGTGCCGAGCAAACCAAACCGCCAAAATTGTGACCACCCGTTTTGTTATGGTCGTGGCCGCTGTTGCGCACTTCGAAATGAATTTTTATTTGAAAGCGTTTTTACGTTGCAAAGCACGCAGGCTCTTCGCTACCGGTGATGAAAAGCTAGCAATATATTACACACAGATGTTTACATTCCACTGGAAAAATTATGTAGTGTCTGCCGCAAAGAACGGCAGCAAGCAACTGTTCGCACCGCACCAGTTAAGAGGAAAAATCGCAGCCCTTATGAAAGAAAACGGTCATTAGGGGCTGGCGGATGCGGCAGCGGACGGAACGATTGTGAAAGAGCAATCTGCTACTACGAGAAAAATAGTTTTCCTCTCTTCAGGGTTCCTTTGAGACTCACAAAGTGGTTTGGATTGTGGGGCATCTACACTCTCTTTGACGCTAGTCTTAAATGTCCTTATTATTTAAAAAAAATTGTCGCAGCAACTACAAAGAACGTTGGAAGAGGACCGCATCTTTACCAGTTACAGTGAGGTTTTCGAGAAGAGTTCTTTCGTAGATGGCGGTCCTGCTCGTTCAAAAGCGGATTTGGAAGCCGGTGTTTAATCGACCTAACTTTATTTTTCGGAGACTATTGTGATCCCGAGGAGGCCATGTAACTGACAAGCATATGAGTTCGAGCCTTGTACTGCCATCTCGTTTTACTAGGAGTTCAAAGTATGCTATAGTCAGACTGGCGATATGCAATTGGCGCTTGCTACCTTCTACCACTCGGCGCCATTTGCGCATGCGTATAGGCACCAAGATTCAACCATATGGCTTTCTTGAGTGTGCGCCGCACCCGCCAATGTGGTCTAGTGGTTAAGGTACTCGACTGCTGACCCGAAGGTCGTGGGATCGAATCCCGGTCGCGGCGGCCGTATTTTCGATTAGGCGGGAAGGCTCGAGGCCCGTGTACTTAGATTTATGTGCACGTTAAGGAACCCAAGGGGGGTTGAAATTTCCGGAGCCCTCCGCTACGGAATCTCTCAATCGTATCGTAGTTTTGAGACGTTAAACCCTAACTATTATTATTATTATTATTATCAGGGGTGTGCCGATGAACAGAAAAGTTCAACAGCAAATGTTCGCAACCTTGGCACATGCTTGACCGATTAACTGTGCATCAGCTACATATCTATGAGAGCTCATTATTTGTCACAAGATTAATTAATGGTCAGATGTCACCCCTAAATGCTGGCTTAAGCAATGATATCTCATATGCCAATACAATACACGCAGGTAAATATACATCTGCACAGCGAGCAGAGAAAGTCGAGAAAACGGTGTGCCAGCAGCGCACCCGTTTGGATTGATTGATGCGCCAATATCCAGATAGTCAAAGTCACAGCATTTACGATTCGAAAGCAACACTTCGTGAACGAAGAATAAACCTAAGGCACTGGGAAGCTTGAGAGAGCAATTTGCTGTTGTATTTGTGAAGTATGGTGGTGTGAAGTAAAAAAATGCCCCCACCTCCCCGAAGGGAATCGTGAGGAAATGCGAATGCATTTCGCGCGCGCTTCACTCCATTTATATATGGTGGTTGTGGTTCGAAGAAGGAAAAGGCGCCTAATTTCTGCAGCCTGGTCGGGAGCACAACGCAGCGCCTTTTTTTTTTTGCTTTTTTTCTGTTCTTTTGTTTTCTTTTTTTTATTTTTTTTTATTTTTTGCTTAATTTTATTTTGTTCTTTTTTTTTCTTTTTTTTTCTTTTTTTTTTATTTAAAATTTTTTTTTTTCATATATAGCTCAGCCGAACTCCCGCGATGCGAGCGCCCTCACGCACCAGAGCGCGCTCCTCCTCTCCACTCACTATAACACCTGCCGAGGCCACCGCGGACAACGCCAACGCCGGATGCCTGACATAGCCCGACTAAGAAATGCATTCGCATTTAAAACTGGGTATGCGTAAAGCACGCAGCGATGGAGCGGTGTTTCCTACTGGAACATGCCAATCACTGCTAATGTGCAATGAGAGACAGAAGACTCCGACTGGACACAGAGACTCGCAGTCCGCTTTTAGTTAACGCGCACGCTGCGAATTTTTATTGTTCAACGACGCACAGGAGAAATCTCCCACCGGCACCACCTTGGAGGTCAAGATCCATTGCCATATATATGGGTTGGCCAGTGAACGGTTGTGCAGCGCGAGCAGTCGGTTTTTTCAACCAAGAAACTCGCTAGCAGACGCTGCCTGTGTCGGCGTCGCGAGGCGAGAGAGGGAGAGAGGGGGGAGGAGCGTAGGAGAGGAGAGAGAGAGGGGGGTGGCGGGCATGCGCAGTCGGGAGTGTGGACGCTGCGGGCAGAGATGCCTAGAGAAGAGAGGGGGGGAGCGTAGGAGAGGAGAGAGAGGTGGGACGCGCATGCGCAGTGGCAGTGTGGACGGCGCGGGCGGGGATGCCTAGAGGAGAGAGGGGGGAGCGTAGCAGGGGAGAGGGGAGGCGCATGCGCAGTGAGGGTGTGGTTGCCGCGGGGAGGGATGCCTAGAGGAGAGAGAGGGAGAGAGGAGGTTTTTTATTTTTATTTTTTTTAAAGGGTTTGCGCATGCGCAGTAAGGGTGGTCACGCCGCACACCACCACCACCGGATTAAGCTTCGCCATAAGATGCGTCACATCTAACACCTGCCGGCGCGCACACCTCCTCAACCTATCCTCCTCCTCCTCCTCCGCGGACAACGCCGCACAACGCCGGATGCCTGACATAGCCCGACTATGAAATGCATTCGCATTTAAAAGCGAAAATTTAGGGCTACGTATAATGCCCGTAGTTTTGATGCCAGCGGGTAGTATAGAACGTGACATATCCGCGTAATTTTGACTTCTACACATCAGAGATAGCGTTACCGTTAGGAACCATATTTGCAGTGACATGACGTGGTTATCATGAGAAATAGCACATAGCATTCGTCCATAATAAAGAAAAGCGATGTCGCGCTTCAGCATAATGTACTGTACTGAGGAATATCAAATGTTATGTCTTTTTTCATTGTAATAGACAGGCTGTGTCTGATAATAAAGATGTTGTGTGTGACGACGTTCAGCGGCCTGCGCTACGTTTACGCCGGTATAGTAACTAATTCTTAAGGAATTATAGAAGCGATGTTCGTATATATCAAATAGGACGTTGTTGTTTTGGTCTGCGTAGTTCCGTAACGCAATCGCCGACGTGCAGAGGACCTCGGATACGGATTCATTCCTGCTGCGGTGGCTCAGGGGTGAGTGCTGGTTCGGTGACGAAAACACTGCTGCTACTGTTGTTACTGGATATGCAAATATGTACACATAAACACATATATTCTCGCTTCATGGCAACGCACCCCCTGTGCAATTACGCGCCACGAAAGCGCTCTGAAACACATAACAGCACACGCGCGCGTACTTGTGCTGTTATGTGCTTATCATTTTATATACAGGGCGTTTCTTTTTTTTAGACAATACAGTTTTTTAATAAAAAATTTATAGTAGTCATGCTCCTGTCGTTTGCACAGATGAACTCTATGACGAGGCGGAAATGCTTTCCAGAAGTTAAAATGACGTTGACGTGACAAATTAACAAAAACTCGTTTATGATCTTTTTATTTATCGGTTTGAGTGCAATTGTTTATATTAGGAAGTTGTAGTGGATGATAAATTATTGCATACCCATTTTCAAAAATCACAAAAGTTGCACGTAGTTCGAGATATTCGTCATCGAATTTCAAGGGCGAAACTAAAACCGGCAGGTGTCTTAATGTCATAAGATTTTTATTAAAAATCTGTAGTGTATAAAAAAAAGAAAAAGAAGCACCCTTTATATTAATCATCACCCAGCACTTAGAGTAGCATCAGGATGCGTTGCAACGTAAACACACTGTTTACGTTGCATACCGCATGGGATGCGTTGCAACGTAAACATAATGAATATTTTACCTTTCGAGAGTGAATTCAGACATATAGAGAGCTTTCTCGAAGTTTGAAATCACAGAAACGGCACGCGTAATCCCTTATGCATTGCTTCCTTCGCATGTGTGTGGCCCGAATCCAGCACGTGACTTCGATGTCGCCAACGCCCAGAAAATGTACCGTGACGTGAGTATCCTCACAGGTATTCATCTCATGAAAAAAAAAAAGGAAGCAGATTCATTGCAGTAACGTCGCGAAGACCGGCTAAACAGCAAGGTGCCATCATACGTGTTGCTGTTTCATTGCTTTACTGAGCTCAATGATGGTCTTGCAACCATCTAGACAGTCTAACCAGTCTTCGCGACGTTAATGCTGTGAAGCTGATTCGAATTTCAAATTCCTAACGTTTAGTGAACCGGAGGTTCGTAGTTAGGCTTGCCCAATTTCTGTGGCACATACCCAATAGGCTTGTTATAAACAGCTTCTTTATTTTTTGGTAGACCCGAGGTGAGTAGCAGAGCTTGCCATATTCCTGTAGCACGTGCCCGCTAGGAGCTACTTGACACATACCCGCTAGGACTGCTGCCCAATTTCTGTGAGCAAGCACCACAGAAATTGTGTACAGTACTGTGTACCCGCTAGCTGCCGAACGCTTTGCAGGGATTAAGCTCGACTGCAGTTATTAACCTCGACCTTAACCTCGTTAGAAGAATGCGAGTGTTATTCAACCGACTGTTTCCACAGCATAAAACTAATTACAGGGGCACAAAAGTATTTTAACTTTTGCAAAGAGTATAGGCTGCACAAGTGCCTCTATGGAGTTCCCGTTCTTTCGTTTCTCGTAAACGCAGCACCTCAAGTGGCGGAAGGAGAACGGCGTGGACGACATACTGCACAGCTACGAGATACCTGAAGTAAGTTTCTTCCAAGTGATGGTGCTTAGTAAAAGAATAGCTTCTGTATGAGAAGCCCGCATTCAATTAGCGTATCTGCGGAGTTAATTCGGAGTACGTGGGTAATAAAAGCCAGCGAAACGGTCAGCCAAATCTGGAACACCTCCTGCAAAAATGTCGCGAGCATTCGCTCTATTTGCGGAACGTTCTCTTGCTTCATTTGTGAGCTTACACATAGCAGAGATTTTTTTTGTTAATTTATTCGAAGGAACCTTTCAAAGGAAACCTAATTGGAGGCGACTCTATTCCTGACTTAGGTGGCTGGTAGTAGCAATGGCACGCCAGTGTTCGTGTTCTTTGGTGTTCCCTGGGTTGACTGTGTGTCGTCGCACTGCCGAAGGCGATCTCAGAATCCACGTGGAAAGGAGCGTGTGGTTGGGATCTGATGCGCCAGCTGCTGCAACTATCCCTGCTACTCAAAAGAAAAGTGTCTGTTCTTTCAATGAGCTCAGTTAATTTTCATCAATTATCCCGATAGCTAATTGTCCCTTAATCTTAAACTTATGCTCCCACATCATATGTGTCAGACAAAGCTCTTAACTTAAACCAGAACAATCTCTTTCGTATAAGTTTCATTACTTGCAAGACTTTTTCTGAATATTCGGAAAACCGGGAGTGCTCGAATGGAAGGGCTTGGAATGCAAAAAAAAAAAGAAAGTTACTCGTTTCTCGTGCCAGTGGTAAATTTAGCTGTGTTGGTCGATTACCTATCTGCAGTACAAAAAATATTTACTGAGAGAGAGAGAGAGAGTGAGGCAAGGAAAAGCAGGGAGATTAATATATGTATTGGCTTTCTTAGCATCGCACTGAAATATCAACGCGAAATTAATCGTAATTCAAGTAACACTCATTTGAGTCATCTTGATTCTGCGAAATTAATGAGCGTGTATTTTTGAGGCGGTACGCCTTCATGTTCAGAAAAGCGTGCAAGCGCCAAAATGAAACAGATTGAAAAAGCTCTTAAGCGACACCCTTCTGCAGGATTTGGTTCCAACTCTGTCCTAAAGGACAGAGTTGTTACATGCAAAGTGCAAAAAGAGAAAGCCAAGTTGATATCAGTGGAACGAGTGATCCATTTCTTTCACACATTTCAACTTATTAACCTCGTTTCCCAATGGGCAGTGACCATCAATAAGTACTGAACATCAATGAGCAGTGAGCAGAATAAGCAGCCATTACTCATTTTTACAGATAGTGAGGGAGAACTTTCCTGGATATTTCTTGCACCCTTGCAAAGACGGACGCCCCATGTGGATGGTCCCATATGGATTGAATGTCAATGGTGAGCCTTCCATCTGCAACGGGGTACGTACAGAAGCACGCGCCAGAACCATTCCTAAGGAAACAGTTTGTAGCTGATTTTTAGATGTGAAGCATCTTATGGCGAAGCTTAATCCGGTGGTGGTGGTGGTGGTGTGCCGCGTGCCCACCCTTACTGCGCATGCGCAAACCCTTTAAAAAAAATTAAAATAAAAAAAACCTCCTCTCCCCCCTCTCTCTCCTCTAGGCATCCCTCCCCGCGGCAACCGCACCCCTCACTGCGCATGCGCCTCCCCTCCTCTCTCCCCTCTTACACTCCCCCCTCTCTCCTCTAGGCATCCCTGCCCGCGGCGTCTACACTCCCCCCTGCGCATGCGCGTCCCCCCCCTCTCTCTCCTCTCCTACGCTCCCCCCTCTCTCCTCTACGCATCCCTGCCCACGGCGTTCACACTCCCACTGCGCATGCGTGTCACCCCCTCTCTCTCTTCTCCAACGCTCCCCCCCTCTCTCACCTCGCGACGCCGACGCAGGCAGCGTCTGAGTTTCTTGGTTGAAAAAACCGACTGCTCCCGCTCCACAACCGTTCACTGGCCACCCCGTATATATAGCAATGGATCTTGACCTCCAAGGTGGTGCCGGTGAGAGATTTCTCCTGTGCGTTGTTGAACCATAAAAATTCGCAGCGTGCGCGTTAACTAAAAGCGGAGTGCGGGTCTCTGTGTCCAGTCGGAGTCTTCTGTCTCTCATTGCCCATTAGCAGCGATTGGCATGTTCCAGTAGGAAACACTGCTCCATCACTGCCTGCTTTGCGCCTCCCCAGTTTTCTCTCCTGCGCAACGCTGCGATGAGCGCCAGCGTCAACGCCGCCGCCAGTGTAAGCGTTAGCGCCCGCTGCTTCACATCTACACATGGTTCCCTTTAGCGGGAGATGGTGTAATTTTTTTTCAGAAGAGCTAAGCCTTGTCGGCTTGTTGACTTTTGAGTAGTACAGCTAAAATCCAAGCACGCACAGCGAGTCGCGTTGATGTCAGAAAAGAAGGAAAGGACAAATAAAATACAGAAAACGCCGAATAAGCGCCGATATACTAAAGCAACCACGCTAGGTAAAATCATTATAAACTGCCGAGTGCAAGTAGACCGGCCAACAAATGGTTTATATGTACCGTTGGTTACACAATACTTCATACCACAATGAGAGAGCCTTCAGACATGTGCGTCATTTGGAAGTACATAAAGGTTATACCAGTTCAAAGTAAGTCAATATTTTATCAGTTGACCTGTCCACCAATGTGCATCACGACACTTATGGACGAGCCAGCAGAAACAGATAAGTGCAAAATTGAAGAGATTGTATGTGTTTCGCAGCAATGCTGGAAGCCATGACACCTGCCGTTCTCCAGCGCCATTGCATCTACCTGCTGGAGTACACTGAGTCGCTGTGCCGGAGCTCCTCCAACGAGGTGATTGATTGATTGATTGATTGATTGATTGATTGATTGATTGATTGATTGATTGATTGATTGATTGATTGATTGATTTTCATGTAGACATAATGGTTTAACTAAAGCAGGTGAGGGCTGAGGAGTGTTATGCCGAAATCCTGAAAATGGCACTAACATGGAGATATTCACAGCTACATAAAATAAATACAATGCCATAAAGCTAGTGAAGCTATCCTCGTGCGCTGATTAATTGTCTCTAAAAAGTCAGTCTCTAAATCCAACAGGGTATGAGGTGTGTATACACACCTCATGGTAACTTAACGACAGTATACGGCGATTTTTAGTTTACAAACACCTAGAAAGTTTTGTTTTTGAATAAATCACATTGGGCTTCCGAACAAGCATTTAGTGAGCGAGGGGGGGATACAGAGCAATTAAAAACAAAAATAAAGAACGGGCAATGTAAACCTAAGTACAATACAGACCAAAAGCAGTATCCAATGGGAATCGTCATACAATGCTGAAATGTCTGTTTAATCGTTCACGAAAATGGTTACGGTAAGTGATTGTGACAAAGACTTCTAGGGAAGATCATTCCATATAATGGTGCGTTGGTAGTGCAGATGAATTAAAAGCTTAAATAATAATAATAATAATGTCTAGGGTATTACGTCCCAAATGCACGATATGAATGAAATTAAATGTTTGAGTCCCACAAAAAGAAGAAAAAAAGAAAAAAAACGCCAGGCCTGCGCAGAAGGCCCAGCACAGCCACAGCGAAAGCTGGAGAGCGGCCTTAAACCTTTTTTAAACACTTTTGGGGCAACTACTACAAGCCCACTTGCATGGTACCCACTACGCTATAAATCATCATAATTTTTGTGTTGTGGGGAAGCGTCTACTATGCCATTCTTCGTCATTCTTCAGAGAAGCGCGGTGCCCGCTACACTCTTGTAACGAAATATGTGCACTTTGTTGATGCTGTGGCTGACGACGATGAAGAATTATGCCACAGGCTTTTGTAATGGGTTGGAGCATTGAACGACCCACTCGTTACGCAATTCGCATTGTGTGACGCCTGGTTCTTACTTTACTGCTCTAAAACGCTTTACAACACACGTTAACGCGATTCCTTACCCGACATGAAGCCTGCCATAGGGTCAGTTTGCACCGCAGTTTCAAGCAGTGGCGTAGCTCAGTGGTAGAGCGCTGGGATACCACGCAGAGGAACCCGGGTTCGATTCCTATTCTGTCGCAGGTGTTTTTTTATTTAGTTAGTTTTTTTCTTATTTCGTGCGATATTGGTTACGGACACCGGCGGCGGCGGCGGCGGCGGCGGCGGCGGACAACTACGGCGCAGAAACTACCCTTGTTGTGATCTCATAACAGCTTTCGCTGTAAAACGCCAAATATTCAGGCTGTTATGTAGACGTCATGATGTACGTGTAGGGGTTGTGAATTGGCAAGTGATGACACGGCAGAACTTTATCTAGACTAGTTCAATACAATTTTTCCAAAGAGACAGCATGTTTACCTGTGCAAAAGTAATGTCGGACAGCCAAGCAGCGTAATCAGTGCTACGCTAACTCTACTTCGAAAATTCAGCGTCATGCGCGCTGTGTGTATGTGATGCACATCTCGATTGTTTGCGTGCTTCTGCCTATATGTGCCATTGCTTGCTTTCTTTCTTTCATTAGTTAGGACGAGAAATTCACGGCCACTACACGGTGGCTGACTTGGATAGGTCGGTCTTACGTCACATGCACTCTTGGCAAGGTAAGAAATCTTATTCAGGAGCACATTAAGATGGGCGAGCCGGCAGTGGCGTAGCCAAGGAGGGGGGGTTCAAACCCCCCCCCCCCCCCGAATTTTTTCAGTTTTGCTTGCGTATATATACACGCACACATACAAACGCGCGCACGAACATACATAAAGTATGGTTGAACCCCCCCCCCCCCCCCCCCCACCCGAAAAAAATTTCTGGCTACGCTCCTGCGAGCCGGTATGATTGCATGACTAAACCATCGCGCATACAACACCTCTCTGGTTTTGTGAAGTGCTGTCTTCTTCTGTGTTCTTGTGTCGGTGTACTGCTTTAACCTCAGAGAAACATTTGAGCGGGCTGTAATCTACAGTGTGTTAAGTTGGCCGCTGGATCTTGAGAAGAGTCGAGTTGCGTCTAAAGCTTGGATAGAGCAAAAGGAGTGCACACAAAGGAAGGGAGATGCTGCTACGCTAATTCATGTTCAGAAATATTTACGCGCATGCGTTTTACGAAGAAAATTAATGTGTCCAACTGTAAGGGGGAAGCTTCAATAGGTTTCTTTGTAGCGCACATACACGACAGCACAAAAGGAAGGCACATATAGACACACTGGGCGCTAACTTCCAACGTCACTCTTGGCAAGGTAAGGAATGTTATTTAGGAGCACATTAAGATGGGCGAGTTGGAAGTTAGCGCCCAGTGTGTCTATATGTTCATTCCCTTTGTGCTCTCGTGTATGTGCGCTACAAAGAAACCTATTGAAGATGTGCTATCAACAAGCCCGCATCACATCCCTCGTAACGCGGAAGCACTGACAGCCATGCCCGCAGCTCAGCTTCGAGGAATAAAGGTAGTCGTACCTTACCGAAATACCTCCCGCGCTCGCATCGCCTCAATCCTCATTGGTGTCCATCGAGGTAGAACTTACGTCCGGTGTGCAATACCACTTTCAACGACTCTGGCCTGTACCCGCTTGATTACCATGCACCGAAAGTGGCGTCCATACACGACAACAAGATTTTGTGAGTGTTGTGGCTCTCGTCTTCTGCTTTTGCAGTGCTGAAGACAACAGCTGCCAACTTCCGGGTGATGGAAGACAATTACCCGGAGTGTCTAGAGAAGGTCATTGTCATCAATGGTACGCCCTCCGCAGCTTCTTGTCGAACCTCTGAGTACGTGACTATACCATTCTTGTCCGCGTATAGCTTGCAGGGGTGTCTTCAAATGCTCATTTGCCTATCCTTGGAATGGCTAATAGCCCATTATGCAGACTCTGCTGTTGATGCTAAACAGTCGCGCACCTTGTTTGCGATGTCCTCCCATTTTCACAACCAAAAAGCAGCCCTCTCAGCCGTACTAGACCAATATAAGTGAGCAAGGCGTTGCTTCGGGTTAGTTGGTAATCCACAATTACAAGCTTTATAGCATGGAACTTCTTACACAAAGAACATGTCGTGTTTCTTTGTCCTTTGTGTAAGAAGTTCCGCGATATAAAGCTTGTACTAGACCAGCCGGATGATCACCCACTCACAGGAAGTAAAACTATAGGGCACTGGCAATAGGGCGCGAGTAGCTATAAAAGCACTGCTGCCTTTTTCTAAATATTATCATTTTTCATTACCCTCTTTTCCTTTCCTAGATAAAGGGTAGCCAGCTGAAGATCTTCTCTGGTTAAGCTGCTCCCAAAGTATCGCACCCCCCATTTAAAGTATCCACAACCATATATCACAATTGCTACTCGAACAGAACGTGGATCAGCTTCGTGTGTAACGTTCCCTATGTGAAAGTCCGCCAATCGCACCGAGAAGCCTCTTTTTTGATGGAGCTAAACCTGCTGACTTATATTTGCAGCCCCAAGCTTCTATTCCATGCTGTGGAAATTTATGCGAACGCTGTTGTCCGAGAGAACAGCCAAGAAGTTCGAAGTCTACGGCAAGGGTAAGTGCACACTCAGGTAGGCCTGTTTGGTGGCCATATAAACCACGGTGTACGAGAGACGTTTTTAGTGTTCCCGATATTATACTGAACTAAGTGTGCAAAAAAATAAGAATAAAATAAAAGAACTCGCAGGGTTCCTTATGCACTCACCTACGACGACTGGAAGGCGAAACTCATTTTTTTTTCTTCTCAGTCTTAACGTGGTTTTCCACTGCCTCCGTGATCGGAGGCACCTCGCCTGGTGTTGCACTGCGTCCGTGATCGGCCCACCATTGACTCAGCTACGATGTCATGGGATGACGTCATACGACGTCACTTGTGACGTCACATATATCTGCGGTCTGTGACGTCATGATGACGTCATAGGGTGACATCATGCGTCCCAAGATTATTATTTGTTTTTTGCATCACTCATGCAGACGTCGCCGACGCGGGACACCGGTATATTTTCGCGTTTCATGAGGCATCTAAGGCTTTTGCCTTAATAAATCGCAGTCAATTCACTCAAGCGTGTAATGGCCTTGTATTCAAGCGCAAGTGGTATGTTTCTACAAGGACAAGCGACGCTTAGGTTGAGAGCAGGTTGTGTTGGAGCGACGTTGCACCCCGAATCAAGCCCGTTTCTCTTAACCTTCCTTGTACGTATACTATGACGGGCTTTGCACTCCACAGCACCGAAAAAGGGGTCCTCGTGTGAAAGTTCTTGCTAGACAACTTCCACCAGCTTACAGTAACGCTCCTTCCTCCCGGTGTTTTCGCAATTAAGTAAAAAAAATTGAAATGGTCTGTCTTCCTATAGGATGCAATAAGCTGTACCGCCTGCATCAGTGACGTAACGATAACGAATATATTCCTCACGACAGATGGTTGGAAAGAGCGTCTCCTGGAGATCGCTGACGCAGACTCCTTGCCGGCCTGCTGGGGCGGGGACATGGTGGGACCCGACGGTGACCCGCGATGCAGGCACAAGGTTGGTTACGACGGCGAACTATCTGTACCGTAAACGATACTGCGCAATTAGAGCTTGTAACAGCGACAAATATCCATTCGGTTATCTATACGTTTATTATCAATTTGTCATTAAGAAAACCACGCGACAGAAAAAAAAAAGCTTTTACCAAACGAACACACGCGCCGCTTGCGGACTTGCGGCGTTTGTGTCGTGTGGTGCAAACTTTTTAATTTTCCAATTTTATGGATAATGTATCCGTATCTACTCAACCAAACTGTCAGTCCTACTTATTATGCATTCAACAGCTTAGATGCTGTAATGAACAAGTGGTGTGGGCCTGCGAACGAACAAGCAAGTTGATAACGCTTCTGAACTTTCTTGTAGGTGAATTACGGTGGCCGATTCGAAGAGGGCGGGATGTGTTCCGTATTCGACGACAAGGACGCTCGGCAGCAGGTGATCGGTCGCCGGGAACGCTGGGAGCTGCCTGTCAACGTGGTTGAGCCAGGCGCGCTACTCAACTGGCGCTTCCAGACGATCACCGGTGACGTGGCCTTCGGTCTGCGCATGCTCAGCGGAACATACCTGGTTCCCGTACAACGTCTTATCACTTGCAGCAATACCCCGCAAGAGGGAAGTTGGCAGTGCGATGCACCAGGAACATGTAAGACCCCGAGTCGACCTACTCGCCTGTTTTCTAGAACACCTGCACACAGCTGACGTTTCGTGCATTTAACTCATAAATTTTGTGTCACGATTTACACGTCCTCGCGAATTTATGCCATGTGAGAGTATCAGTTATTCTCAACCGCGCACGTCTTCTCTGTTCCTACCGCGAATCCATTCAAGCTATCGATGCGCAGACAGCGTGGATGCAGCATCGAAAACTGAGGTGCTTGAAAATGCTTCGGAAAAAGACCCTACCCAGTCATCATGTCGGTCAAGTAGTTGCGCTATAATTAAATCCTCGTTCACAACGGCAAGTCTTCCCTCGCGTGAGCATGGCACGATCGCATCGGCGACAAAACAGACGGGTTGATAGCGCAGCTCCCGATACGCGCTCTGTTATGGTCGGAGAAGAAGGGAGACGGACGCGTGCGCGTCGTGTCTTCCCTCTTGTCCGACCATGAATGCGTCGCGTCTCCCCTCTTGTCCAGTCACGGTTGTATGTACCACAGTCATATCGGGACGCCAGCCGCGTTTGAGCGCTGCTGTTATGTATTACGGCCATTGTCACGCTGGCAGCCTTCCGCTTCCACGCCGTCCGCGGCTGTACACACCTCCGGTATTTCGTAACCTCGCGTTCTGATTGGCTTGCGACAGGCGATGCTTTTTCTCCCGGCGACGAAAATCGGTCTCTGACCGATCGGCGTGACGAGAGCTTGTTCTGGTCGAGCTAATTGTCGAAAGACTGGGCGTTCTGCCGTGTGAACGGGTCTTAACAGGTGTAATCTTGTGTGACAGAAGCGTATAATTTCCCTAGAGACGTCACGCCATGTGATGGTGTTACAAATGAGTTCTTTAACGCTGTCCACCCATTACACATAGGCATCAGCCATTACTCATCGCCATATTCATCATCAGCAACAGCAGCCACAACACAAACGAAGTGCGCAGCTACGTAGGTGTGCGTATCGCCTTTCAGACGCGTAGTTTGTTCTCCATTACTTCTTAAAACGGTGAATTATAGAATAGTGGGTACCTCGCAACTGTACCTGCACTATAGGATACTTTTCTAAGGCAGATGTCACTCGCACAGGCGTTCCTCCCGTCAAGGCACGGTTGAGGTGTACTCAGAAAAGCGAATCATGGCAACCGAAAGAAAACACGATGCGAACGGGGCCCGAGATGCTGTCGCGTTTCACTCTTGAATGCACAGCCTAGCGTCCTCCAATTTTAAATGCGGAACATTTATTGGTGAACCGAAGGCGCTTTCACAGTTTCTATATCTATCTAGCCGCGTACGTCTGCGCACCCTCGTGGTCGTCTCCTTGACCTCGTATATGCCAAAAGTTGCATAGGAGGACACAATGCATGACCAGCGCGATTAACAGGTAATAATTTGAAAAAGCGCTTCAGAAATGTCATCCAGGAAGCAGACACAGCCATTTCCTAATTACTAACTTCATTGATACCGCCATTTTTATGTCGCCCACCCCTCACGTAAGGTTCCATATGGGACTTTTCAGGATATAATAAATAAATAAATAAATAAATAAATAAATAAATAAATAAATAAATAAATAAATAAATAAATAAATAAATAAATAAATAAATAAATAAAGAAGCGTTACATGCCTGTCGCGTACGTCATAAAAATCTTTCGCTCAATCAATCGGGGCACATATCCGTATACCACTGTCAGTTCAATGTTGGTTTGCGCTATACGGGATTCACAGTCTATGTGAATTCAGAAACGGCGAGAAATGACTTTGGGAATCTTAACACGACAGCGTTACGGATCCGGTATCACAAAAAATCAGGCGTCAGTGGCGTTGTCTTTGAGCTAAAAATCAAGATAGACGCAAAGGACAACATTACGTGGGTTCGAGTTGGAATCGAACCCACGCTTTGAGCGTGGCAGTTAAGTGTTTTACCCCAGAGCCACGCCAGCGCCTCAAACTTATTCGGAAAAAGACCCTACACAGACGTCACGTTAGGGCAACGTCAAATGCTGTGACTGTTGGCTATCTGCTTTTATAACAATGTAACAAACACTACATATGCATACTCTTACTGGTCAGTAAGCTGTAGTCCAGCGTTGCTCGACCCCGAAAGAATAAGTCAGTGACCGCTGCGATATGCACATCATCCCACCGTAGCGTGCACTTAGTTACGATAAAACTGATGTTTCTGCTCTAGCGTGAGGGTCGGCGTTACGTCGAACCATAAGCTCCCCTTAGGGAGTCAGTGTAGTCGACGCGCCTGGTAAGAACGCAATATGCAGATAACTAACTACTCAATGCGCACCCAAGACGCTCATTGCAAGTATGTCACCGGCAGAAGGTCGGCATTAGTCGTGACGCACGGGTCTAGACACACTGCTCTTACGCCAATCCACTCAGGATTGCACAGATGTGACCATCTTATGCAAAATCTCAACCTGTTCAAAACAGAGTAAAATACTTGTGCTTACCCGTTGTCATTTGGAAACCCCAAAAAAGACTTCGCAGAACTGGAAACCCCGGTGCTAGAACACCCTACAGCCGCACAAGACATGCGACGCCCCATTTGAACCATCTTCGACTAATGCTTGGTTGCTTTCCTGTGTCTTCCGTTCCTTGCACGCTTCACACAGCTGCCCTGTCTTATCTTTCCCATCTTTGTACTTGGCACGACAACCGAGGCAGATGACCGAGCGCGATCCGACTTGCGATATCGCCGAACGAGTGGCAAGAGGTGAGCGTAAGAGCGCAAGGGGGAGATGTAAGATTCATGAAAAGGGAAGTCAAGAAATAACTAAACAAAAAGAAGAGTTGCTTGAGTTCACTCAAATTTCGTTATCTCTAAAAGCTTGCGAATGACAAGAGTGCTAACATCCAGACCTACTTCGTTCTAACAGATCCGAAGACTCGCTACCAGCCGCTAGGAGCGCGCATGTTCCTGGCATAACCGATACTATACGCTACATCTCCTGGGTTTGGTACTATTCTAAGCTTTCACATTTCTCCAGTTCCTCGTTTGTAACGCCCTTCTAGCCTACAATTTTGAACGTCATTGCCGTCAGAGTGGTAGATGTCCTTGCATCGTAGAGTCCGCGACTTTTGGACCCTTCTCTGTAAATAATTTAATGCAGTACATTGTTTGAAAGAATATGAACCGATACTGAAAGGGTCCTCTGCGGCGTTGGTGCCGGGCATGCGCGCCCCAATACATATGGTTGTTCTGGCTCCTGTGGACGCACATTCGGACGCACACTTAGCTTTAATAATAATGATTATTGGTGTTTTAGGTTCCAAAACCACGATATCATTATGAGAGATGTCGTAGTGGAGGGCTGCGGAAATTCCGACCACCTGAGGTTCTTTAACGTGCACCTAAATCTATGTACACGGGGCTCAATCACTTCCGCTTCCATCGAAACTGCAGCCACCTTGGCCAGAATTCGATCCCACGACCTTCGGGTCAGCAGTCGAGCACCATAGCCACTAGACCACCGTAGTGGCTTTTTCTTTGAACAAAAAATAAAAAAAAAGTCAAATGAGAGTGCATGACGTGAAAGTTTCAACGAAACTGTACGCATCTCTTGATCAGTCGCTTGTTGCGGTCCTTCTTTCAGATGCAGGAACGCTTGTAGTTACTTCTTAGTTGCAAGCTCTGCACAATACGTTTTCTGTGCGCTCTTCAGACCATCCATGTGTGATGTACTGTCTAGTCCTTGTACAATTTTCACGTACAATGCTACACGTGACGCATTAGATACCACTTAGATATTTTAAGATGGCCTACGAGCGCAGTTCTATGGCACGTATATTTTTAACAGCGAAGCTGTTCTTTGTCGAGGCTTTCGGGTCCGGGATCCGTGGTATCGCAGGTGGGCATCATAAATGGGTATGCGCCACAGAAATCAGGTAAATCCCTCTACTCCCCCACTGGTCCACTAAAAATGAAGGAAACACTTAGCCCAGCAAACGGGTATGTGCCACAGAAATCTGTGCGGCCTATAAGAAAACTATCATCATCATAAAGGCGTATCTGCAACAGAATTTGGGTAAATCCTATCACACACAACATCCACTAAAATGGAAGAATGCAGCAGTTAGCCCAAACCAATGGCGTGCGCGTTACCATAGTCACACCTCTATCACGTGATACTTTGTGGTTATAAAAGGTGGTGGCTATATACTACAACATCAAAGCTTAACAAAGAGTGTTTAATAAAAAAGCAATGACACAACATATCTGAAAGACTTGCAAAACATACAGATGTGATAGCCTGATGAAGGGAACGCCACCAGCCTTTGCGGTTTCGTCAGTGTGCGCGAAGCGGAGCTGGTTGAATTTTCTTGAGAAAATGAATGTGCCATGTTCAATACAGGCTTAGGCGCTTATTTTAATTAACGCACGCAATTTTCGGCGCAACTTTGGCGCGAGGGACCGAGTCAATTGTTGTAATCCCTATCCTCAATGAATCAGCAGTGTACGGTGATACGTCAAATGCTGCAGCGCAAGGATCTCTATAAAAGAATTCGAACACGTACACCTGAGATTGTGCGCTTGATCCACAGTTCGTTCATATATTTTTTTCCCTCTGATGTTCCGCGCAGACGTCCTCGAGTTCGACAACACTTACAGCTGGCTTGAACGGCAAGACTTTGGCTTACGTAGTGAACGTCACAGCACCGGAGGAGACATCCTGATTGGACATCACGAGGATAAATTCACGTGTGACTTTATACTGATAAAGAACATCGTCAAAATGGACCTCGTGTGTTGACTCCATCCTTTGATAATTTCAAGATTCCCGAAGATTTGATCTTCTTCGGCCTATATCTGCATATGACGAAAAAATCACGCTTCGCTTTACCGAAGACGTTGACTTGCTACGTAAAAATCAGCCTGGAAGCTCTTTGAAGTGGACACCCACGAGCCTTTGTTCCGCATTTAAGTTTATAAAGTAGAGTCCCGCTCTTGGAATGCATAGCGGGCCACCGAGGAGGAGGACAAAACTTTATTAGTGTAAAAGGCTATGTTGCCGCTAAAACAGGGCAACACCGCGTGGTCGGGCCCCTATTCTAAGGCACCGCTGGCTCTCACCATCCTTTCAGCCCTCCTGACCAGCCTCAGCTGGTCCCCGAGGGCAGGGCTGGACAGCAGTGCCTCCCACCTCAATCTGGTATAATCCATTTCTTGTTCTTCGGTGTGAGCCGTGCATTCCCATGGGATGTGGTAGAGCGTCGGTGTGCACCCACACCACGCTCTACCAGTACGTATGTAATCTGTAGATGTTTATATATGTGTCCGTTTGGAGCCTACGTAACGCCACAGAATCCACGGCCGAAAGGTTCTTGTGCGGTGCTGGGTAGAGTCTCCTGAATTCTCTGTAATATTGCAGGATCGCTTTGTAACCGGGATCGATGGGTGTCGGGTCCTCTACAGCCACCATGACGTCTTCGTGTCTTCATGTGCAATTCATTCCAGCATGTTAGGCATGAATGCATATAGATCTTTTTACAGAGCACAAGCCGACATTTGGCCAACTAATGTTTGTTCTGTGCGAGTATGCACGGTACATGTCATGGCATGCACCTCATCTCATATCATTATCTCATGCCGTACCGAATGACATATTTTCATTTACGCCATTCGTGTAATGGCGTAAATGAAATAATCTACAGCTCCGTCTTCCGTCGGGAATGACCAGAGCCGAGGAGAGGCTCTTGTGCCGCGTGTGGCTCGGGGTGGCCTTTACGAATGCTTATTCCTTTCCAATCGGAATGGCCAGCAGCCCAACATGTGACAACTGTGGCTGCGAGGAGACCATCGCCCATCTTCTCTGTGACTGTCCTCGCTTCAGTGCGCCAAGAAAAGAACTTACAAAAGTGCTAGATGGACTTGACAATCGCCCATTCTCGGAGGAACGGGTATTAGGACACTGGCCGAGACCGTCCTCGGCACGCAAGGCATTGAGAGCTTTGTTGCGCTTCTTGCGGGCAACTGGTCTCAGAGACAGACTCTACGCAGTGTCGTTTATCGTATTAGTGTTTTCCTTTCTTTTTTTTTCCCTGTCTTTTTTTTTATTTATTTTTTATTTTTATTTTTAATTTTTTTCTTCTTCTCCTTTTTATAACATCTCTTTTCTGTCATCTTTTATTACCCTTACCCCCCTTCCCCAGCACAGGGTAGCCAGCCGGTCTGAGAACTGGCTAACCTCCCTGTCCTTCCTTTTCTCCTCTTCCTCCTCCTCCTCCACATGCATGACATTTAAAGTTGCAATGCGGGCTTTTTCATACGGCATTTATGAATTATATGGTAGCGCTGATTATTGAGGACAGAAGGCCCGCGCTTTGAAGACACAAATATCTTATGCGCAAATTGGTGCGAGGCCATATGTCTGATTTTGAAAATTTGAATGAATAGATATGGCTGGTAATGGATGTGTCAGTAATCTGTCTATTGCGCTGTCAAGAAAATAACTACAACTCTAGCGCATGAGCTGCAATATGAAAGTCTTGAAATTCTTGGGATTTTTAGTTTCTACGATAATGCCTTCAATTCATAATTATCGGTTCACTTTTGCTAGTGTATTATTGATGATGCAGTTACACGAACTAGTTGCAGCGGAGCGCGAAAACCCAAAGTACGATGTGGTACCCGGTGATAAAACACTTGTTGGAAGTGTAGCCGCCCGTGTGTGTCTTCGTATGCCTTCTTAGTGCTTCTAGTTCATTCGCACTACTATGTAATTCAGATATTCATGACATGTCAAGCGAATAATGTCGAGACAGGTAATTCATTACCACGTGTCCCTGATGCAGGCATGTACATTTCGGTAGATACGACGTTAATTAAACGACCCTGACGGCGTCTCGTCACTTATCTCAATAATGCCGTGATGTTAAACGACATCCACTCCTTAATAATATTATAATATCTCTGGTTTTAATAATAATAATAATAATATTATAATATCTCTGGTAATAATGATATCTGGGGTTTTACGTCCCAAAACCACGATATGATTATGAGGGACGCCGTAGTGGAGGGCTTCGAAAATTTCGACCATCTGGTGTTCTTTAACGTGCACTGACATCGCACATTATACGGGCTTCTAGCATTTAGCCTCCACCGAAATGCGACCGCCGCGGACGGGATCGAACCGTGGAACATGCACGTCTTGAACATTCATGCTGTGACCTCTAATTCACGTTTGTCACGCACGCACGTGATGTGATGCACGTTCTGGTATAAAAGAGCAATGAAACGACTACTACGGCTTGTAATGATGCACATACATGGCATGCATTTCTTGGCTGTTATGTAACGTTATGTTATTCGTGTTCATCCTGCAGTTATACCATGCACGACTGATTTGGTATAAACCAAGCTAACGAAGCGTGCATGAGAGTACGAAGACGCACGCGGATAGATGCGATCAACGTGGCCTTCGTTCGCCACGACGATTGAAGGGTGCTTTATCATTCGTCACAATTTGTTCAGAAAAATAGGGAGTTTTCGAATAGCGTACGCAAAGCTTTGCGGTCCTTGCGGTCGCCCGCTATTTCCGTCACTTAACGGGGGGCCCGCAAGAGGTTAGCGTATGACGCATGCGCAGTTGCGGAAAACGCAAACGCAAAGCTTTGCGTACGCTATTCGAAAACTCCCTATTGTTCGAAAAGTTAGCGTACTAAATACTGTAGTAACAAAGCGTCATTTCAACAGAACAACGAAGTAATATATATCGGCTACCTAACCCTTTGTGTAAAGACTGCTATTTGTCTGTACAGACCGGTCTTGTGTCACAAGTTTTGCGATGAAACCTGCTCATCTCGGGCAATTTTTTTTTAATCCAGGCATTAGTTCTCAGCCAAAGGTGCATTACTTAAGCTGGAAACAAATAACTTTTATTTTTCACTTAGCGTGACATTTAAATCAACAAAACAGCAGAAGTTTTACGCTGCGAGCATACTCCAGTCTTCATGAATCTGTTTCAGAGTCACGTGACGAACGGGCAAGCTGGCGCTCTGTGCTATCGTGAGGCAGAAAGCGGTTCTTCTCGAAGGAGCGAAAACTGGCGGTATCTTCTGCAACCCCTGCAGTAGAGCCAGGCCCGTAGCCAGGAATTTTTTTCGGGGGGGGGGGCCCACTTGTTGAAGGCCTTGAAAAACCTGTATTTCCATTATTTATTCTCGGTAAAACACCCCCCTTTCATCCGAATTTCGGGGGGTGCCCGCGCCCCTAGGGAACCCCCCCCCCCCCCCCCCCCTGACTACGGGCCTGAGTAGAGCACGGATCAGCGCTCCCGGAGTGCAAATGCACTGCGGATTTATGCGGGGAGCATGCCCTAGATTTTAAGGTTGTCCCTGTGAGTATATGTTATAGACCAAGTAGTAACTGGCGGCGGGTGGTCAGGAACCTTCATCCTGGTGTCTGCACGCTAACCACGACAGCGATCGTCTTGTCAGTCAGCCAGCTGTAGCTGTTGTCGAATTCAAGCACATCTGTAGAGAAAACAAACAAAAACAAAAAATCATACGGGAGCATTATACTTGGCTCGTTGTGCGAAACCGATGTCATCGCTAAGGCCTGGCAGAAAGAAAAAAAAAACGGCGTTGATTGAGGACCACACCTATTGTAGCACGAAGTCAAAAAAAAAGAAAAGAAAGACATCCACGCATCTCCACGAAGTGAATCATGACGAGTGGGCCAAGCTCTGCTTATCGTATCGGTGAGTAAACATGCGTTACCCGAGTGTTACCCCACATAACCATATAATGTAAATTGAATGACATAAAGTGTATATAGAAGAACCCGCCATCTTACCGGTGGCAAGATACCATTTTAATATGGGTTATTTGTTGGGACATATAGCGCTCGACGTGTGCCTTTGTGTTACAGGTGTTCTTGAGAAGGCTCAACATCTAGGCATATTTTAGTAGAGATCAACTCATCACTACTCTTCGCGATAGGTTGTGATCTCTTACCTTATAATTAGCCTATGTATTCGTTGAAGTCTATTGTAAAACCTTTCTTTGTGTCTCACATATGTTTCGATTATAGCAACGGTTCTGTACCGTGACCACAACGGAAGACAAGGCTAGGTCCTAAGGAGCTTCGCCTCTAAAAAATATCCATACCAATTTCTTAGAAATGAAAGCCTTTTAGTTGAAGAAGACTTCGTTCTGGTCCGGGGATCAACCTGGAAGGGTCCCGTTGGCCCCGGGTTCGATTCCCTGACCACGGCAAATTTTTCTTCAACGAAGAGGCCTTTCATTACTGAGAAATTCGTATGGATTTTTTCGTCGCTTCGTGGTACGAAACGTGTGGTTGTCAATTGTTCATTTCATAAATTACGTCATCTTCAACTATGTGCACGTGACTGTTCGCAAAGCGAACGTTGGAATACCGATCGTAGGGAAAGCGCCGGGCGAGCTGCGGTGACGCAACGTTCTGGCCGACGCGAAAGAGCTGCACGGTCAACCCACTCACGCCACCCGAAACAGATGAATAATGTGCGAGAGCTAAAGAAGTGAAGAATCGATGCGACACGATTCATGCGCGACTCTGGAGAACTCCATCTACAAGCTCAGCAACGCTTCGCTGAAACACTTAGTGTAGTAATGGTGCGCGAAATGATTAAGAGGGATAGTTAGTGCATAATGGCAATCGGATGTAAATTAAAAGAAATTAAAGGGAATGAAAGGTTTATCAACGCGCATTAATGGTGAATCTCATGTTCATTGAAGTTAATTAAAGCTGAATAAAACTTACATTAAGACAGTGAAGTTATGCAAGCTTGTCAAACGTAAACTAACATTTAATAAGCTGTCAAAATGAGCTAAGATGAATGAAACGTGAATTGTCAGTGACTCAGACGTTAAAGCGAATCAACGTTGAATGAAATGTGAATTAACACCTCGTTGACCAAGTCCGAGACTTCAAAACCGACAGTGATGTCTAGGAGGCAAAGAAAAAAAAAGAAAAACAAGTAATAGGAAGTAACAATGCAACCGACCTGAGAAGATCGATCAGGACAATTTACTTGTTGCCTCGTGAGGGCACACACTTTCGTCTGAACTCTCTTAGCGTTAGCTCAAGGAAACAGTGAGTTCTTGCTTCCTTAATTCAGTGCCCCTATTTAAGTACCGCGCATAGTTCGTCGCACCTTCGACGTCGAGCGTGACCTGTGGGAACGGCGACCGGAGATCGCAAGCTGCTGCTGCTTGCCCCCCAATCGCAAACAACGCTCCAGTTGCACTCTGCGGCCAGAACCGAGATACGGTCGCTTCCCTGAGACGAGAGCGCGTGCGAGATTGAGAGCACAATTAGCGTAGAACGCCCCCCCGAGCAGCTGCATAGTGGCAGATACGTACACGGTCTCTCAGAAGTCCGCTGCGGAAGCCCGATAAGCCTCAGCGACCCCAGCGGAAAAAAAAAAAATGCCTTGCTCACCTCGCCGGGTGAGCAAGGCATTGTGCTTGTGTCGACTCGACAGAGAGCGAGAGAGAGAAAAAAAAGAGAAAGTGTAACGAACATAGGGAGATTAACACGAGCATGCGCGCAGTCAGCGACGTTGAGCTGAGGGACAGGAATAAATGTTAAAAAAGGTTTTCAGCGCTGATAAACCAAGGTCTGTTAAAATAACAGCATGGATGCCAAAAGAAAGAAAACGCAGCCGAAGTTGACAAGTGATTAGATGTCCGCATTAAAGAAATTTCGCAAATTTGCAGACGCAGCATTCACTCAGCGGGTGCAAGGTAATAGTAATTGGAGGCTACAGTGACCCGAGCATTGTTTTGCAGTGGACATATATTAGGCGGATAACCACGACAATGGAGAAGCCCCTGTGCAGGGTTAGAAAACCGGTGCTTCTACCAGGTTAACCTCCCTGCCTTTTCCTTTTTATCTGTTTGTCTCTCTCTATAATATTCTCGTTATTGATTGATTGATTGATTGATTGATTGATTGATTGATTGATTGATTGATTGATTGATTGATTGATTGATTGATTGATTGATTGATTGATTGATTGATTGATTGGACGATGTCCAGCCTCACAGGTGTTCACACACTCCGTAAAAAATCCGGCGCCTGGTCGGGGGGGGGGGCGCCTTTGCACTAGGCCACACTAGGCCACATCTACGCTATGATTGATTGATTGATTGATTGATTGATTGATTGATTGATTGATTGATTGATTGATTGATTGATTGATTGATTGATCGTTGACCATTTCATAACGTCAGTGTATCACCCTGACCGAATATTAGCGTTCCGTACACCTGTCAAGTTACTGTATGAGTGTTCATTTGCGAACACGAAAGACAGGCGTGCCCACGTTGCGTACAGCGGCTGACACGCTCGAAGACCATCTACGAAGGTTCGTACATGTATGGTATAGCTGTTATTAAGCGCACTTTAAAGAAGACAAACAGAGAAAGGAACACAAGACTCTGTTTGTCTTCGTTGAAGTGCGCTTAATAACAGCTGTACCATGCATATCAACCAACTAGCCCAAATGTCGATTCTCTTGCAGTTCGTACATGTCCCAGGAGTGTCGCAGTCCCAGCTGCCCTCCTGTGGCAAGTAACTGCAGGCCTGCAGGCGTGTCAGGGGCAGCAGCCGCTTCCCGCTGCGCATGCGCAGACCGAAAGCCACGTCTCCCGTAGTGACCTGGAACCGCCAGCTGAGCCGCAAGCCGGCCCTGTCCACATCCACCGGTAGCTCCCACCGATCACGTCGAGCGATGGTGCGTTGCTGGGCGCCCTTTTCGTCGAACACGGAGGAGGCCGGCTGCGTTTTACCCTCCTCGAACACACCACCAAAGTTCACCTGTGGACAAATGGTCGGACGGTTATCTAACTGTTTCAGCTAAAGAATGCGGCAACGTGTATATACTGCATGGGAGCATCGTCTAAGCATAATATCAATAACTGGGGTTTTTAAGTCCCATAACCACGGTATGGTTATGAGGGACGCCGTAGTGGAGGGCTCCGGAAGCGCAAAACACCTGGTGCTTTTTAACGTGCACTGACATCGCACAGTACCGTGACGGGCCTCTACCGTTTCGCCTCCGCCGAAATGCGACTGCCGCGGCCGGGATCGATCGCGCGAACTTCGAGTCAGCAGCCGACCACCGATCGTCTAAGGAAGACGCACATGTTGGGCGATTAACTTGACCATCCGGTCACTGTAAATGCGCTTATTTGAAGAAAGAAAATTAAGCAGAGAATTACAAATGTGATGGCTCGCAAGTCATTCTTTGGTGAAAGAGTAAACTTTAGTCCACCTGAGAGAGGGAGACCAGAAGTAACACGGGATAATTAGAGGGGAGCACAGGTCGCAAAGCAGTAGCTTCGTGCAACTTTCTCATGCACGAAAGTTCCTTTCACGAAGCTTCCGTAACCTTGAAGATAGTTGCAGAACATCTTAAGCACTATTTAATGCGAGAACGCGCACTTATAGCGAGTGACAAAGCTACTCAAAGTTATTCTTATTGTAGCTCACATACCATATTTTTACGTCGGGCGAATCAGAGGCATGCGGGATTTAGTTAAGATCTGCGAAACCAAGAGGTAGATGTGGTTTTACTTACATCGGTGGCATCCATATAATAACATGTGGGGTTTCACTTCCCGAAACCACGATATGGTTATGAGGAACGCTGTAGTGGAGGGCTACGGCAATTTCGACCAACTGGTGTTCTTCAACGTGCACCGACATTGCACAGGAAACGGGCCTCTACCATTTCGCCTCCAGCGAAATTCAAACACTGCGGCCGGGATCGAACCCGCGACCTTCGGGTCAGAAGCCGAGTACCGTAACCACTGATCCACCGAGACGGAAGACATCCATATGATGATATGACATCATAACCAGGTATCATCGGGCATCTTCTCGTACCACCTTAATATTTGCCTTTAAATGGCCTGTGGTTCAGACAGAAATGCCATCCATTTGTTAGCTACTCGACTACCAAAGCCGCTCTTGCGCAGTATTTTGAGTTGTTGCGTGAAATGCCGTGAACTGTGGTGACCGACCTTGTGCATGCATCGTGGGTCGCCATCTGGTCCCACCATGTCTCCACCCCAGTGAACCGGTAGGTGAGCAGCGTCTATGAGGCTCAGTACGGGCTCCTTCCAGCCAGCTGTCGTGGTGAAAACACACGTGTTGACACATATTAAAGCGGCCCTGCAACACTTTTTCAACATTTAAGAAAATGCTACTGATCGGTAGTCGAGACTAGCGAGAACACGCGAGCCATACATCATGGCGCAGCACGCGGCCTGAAATTTACAATCAATTTTTAAAGTACTTACATTCACGGCCATTGGCTGATTTGAGCATCGTGAGCTGCATAGTTACTGTGGCCGCCGACAGAGTCCGCTACGTGCCCACGCGCACACTCGCGATCACAGTGAAAGTAAGCCGCGCGTTCGAAGAATAAAGAAAAAGGCTCTAGGTCATGACGCACGCGTCACGTAATTTCTTTCCCCGTGCAATCCCTCTCTGCTTAGCTTCCAGCGCGCTCGTCGGGACGAGAGACGAAAGAAATTACAGCGTGCGACAAAGCTCTGTAACTCCGCTCGTACTTAACGGATTCCAAAAATTTTTGCTGTGGTCGATTTGTGAGGCACTAAATATCTTCAATGAAGCCATTCATTGGTTACTTGTAGAAATGTTGCAGGTCCCCTTTAAGCCAGTGTGCAGCTTTTGTCACTTAAGCCCTTCTCTTTCTTTCTTCTTTGGTCCCCTCTAAGCAGTTACAAATGTAATCTCTGCTCATTTTACACGTTTGGACAGGAAAAATTTTCAAAGTTCGAGTTCCCGCATTAAACGTTAACAAACCCATTATGTAAACTAACTGGCAGTGGTCTGGCGAAATCGATGCAATAGCGACAGGCACCCAGAAGAAGCGACAACGACGAATAAAATGTAAGACAGTAAACGTGCATTCTCAAGTTTGATAGTTGATGTGCGCGTCACACTAGCATTTAAATTAACGGGTACTTAAATCCAATAAAGGAAGAAGGACGGCGGCTCAGACGAGCAGCAGCCCTTATCTCCCGGCAGCCTCTGTAGCCCAGGTCACTGCCAGCACTTCTACACCAGCGTCAGATCTGTGTGTCAGTGGCTTCTACCGCTGCACAGTACGTAACCGTACTTCGCGGGGTCGGGAGATTTGTAGAAGCCTAGTAAATGTGAATTAGGTTTGTCGGTGCGTATAGCAATGTTTACCTGCGCTGGTGAAACGGCTGGGATACTTGTCTGCAGGTGGCACCAGAATCAAGAGACATATGTTTATTATTTGCGTAAAAAATTCTCGTGAAATGGAGGTCGCACGCGAATGAGGCGTGCCAATGGAGACGATACGCGCATATGTGTAAAAAAAAAAAAAGTCGAGCGGTGCAGCTGAACATTCTCCTACATGCATTATATATATGATCCCGTCAAGTGAGAAACAGCACGCATGAACGTAAAGCTGCGTCGGATGCCAAGTGTGGCCCCGATGTAAGCTGTTCCATTCTGGCTCAGAGTTATCGGCCAGCACTTACTTTTTCCGTAGATTTGGACTTTGTCAGTCGTCGCCTGCGTCAAGAACGGCCGCACCATCTTCCACAATACAGGAAAGAAGTTTGGTGCTGCGTCAAAAAAAAAAAAAAAAGAGTCAGCCGTCAATAAGGGAGACAGACATACAGCACAGGTGAACCGTGTAATTCATCCCCGTAGCCCTGATATCATCCAGACACAGCATTTTGCGTACGATGGCTACACCTGCTTTCAAAACTTTGTTCTGTACGTGAAGTCCACAAGTGTTGAAGATTGGGCGAGTTGGTTCATCGTACTAGAACTGGTATAGCCATATGCGTGCGCAGGGTTCCCCTTCAGGGGGGGCGAAGGTTCGTCGCCGCGCGCCCCTCCCTATTATGTCAATGTATGGGGTTGACTTTGCGCCCCCCCCCCCTCCTCCTCGTAGATGACTGGGGGGGGGGGGGGCTCCTCTGCCCCCCCGCCCCCCCTCGTGCGCACGCCTATGGGTATAGCGCATTACGGAAAAAAGAGAAACGGCCGAGCAGACCGACACAAGAGGACAGGGCACTCTGTCCTCTTGTGTCGGTCTGCTCGGCCGTTTCTCTTTTTTTTCCGTAATGTGCTATTCCAGTTCTGATCTCCTGGGCTTTATAGTATGTCCGATTGGGCTTGCTCGTTATTCATCGCACAGGTACACAACAGTGAAAACTGGCAAAGGGGTTTCTTTTGTGTGTGTCTCCCCTATGAAACATTGTAGAAAACGTCGTTTGCTTCCCGATTAATTAACTTACGCAGTAAATAGTACAAAGTTTAGGGCATGATTAATAGGAATGATAGGCAATTAGTTGGCTTGACACACCATTCAACATGTCGAGCAACGACGAGATATCACTGCTAGATCCACCCCTAGAATCAGTGCCCCGGTTAGCATAGGCGTTTTCAGTATCTCTTTCGCAATGACTCACGATACAATCTGTTACGGTTTGTACTGCGCTTCGTGTGTCTAATCGTGTCTCCTCTTGTGTCCGTGTCTCAGTCGCGCAACTTTATGTATTCTAAGTGGCAAACCAACAGGCCCAAATCGCAACCTTAGCGCGTAGATGTGTCAAGTTTTTCGTTCTTTCTTTTTTTCTTTATTACTTGTAGTAAAACACAAACATGGAAGCAAAATTGTATTACCGCTGGTAATTTTTTTTCAAAAAGAAGGAACACATAGTTGCGCGGTCTCTTATGCAATTGTCCGAGCCGACTGGAAAGCGAAAGTCATCATTTTTCTTCTCAGTCAACTATATATGGTCTGCCCTCCCCCCCTCCCCCGAAAGCTTTCAGGAACTAAACGTGTTTTTGCACGGCCTCCGTGATCGGAATCGGATGCATTGGAAGCTTTCTGCCCCTCATGTGTTTTTTCGATGCCCCCGAGATCAGCACACCTTTGACCAATCAACGGTTTCATGTGGTGACGTCATGGCCACGTCATCGTGACGTAGTGATGACGTCAGAAATTATGGTGGCTGATGATGTCATGATAGTTCTATTAGTCTCTCGCGTTAATGACGACGGTAACTTTTCGCGTTCGATGAGGCATCTAAGGCTTTCGCCTTTAAAAAATATGACTTGCAACTGAACACTTATAGCTCCGCGCATCATAACTATCCTATAATTTGCCTTCATACAATGTACAAAGTACGAAGGAGCCAGCGTGGAATAGCGAGATTCGTGGTGAATTCGTTACCGTTGATGATGATGCACTTCTCCAGGCACTCCGGATAATGGTCTTCCATGGTCTGCAGTATGTTGGTAAGTGTTTTGACAGCTGCGCTGCCGAGGAACAAAATAAAGAAGAAACAGGGTCGGGGCCCGTCAGGCCAATCTGTACTGCATATCGATATACATTGAGTCCTGGTCAAAAGTTGGCAGGCTACGCTCCCATAGTAATATATGGGATAGTGGCCTGCGAACTTCTGACCCCCCCCCCCCCCCTGCCCCCCCTGTACGTACATCTACTGTTCGCAGAATAATTCAGTATACATATATAATAAGCTTTTTTTTTTTTTCATGGCCGTCAGAAGTTTGTTTTTCAAGTAACTTTCATCGCTGGGCACTTTACGTGGTGCATATATGTACAAATGAAATTACGATTACAGAAAGCTAATGGATCCAACCACTTGATCTAATTGAACGGCTTAACCTCTATATAGTAGACGTTGGGTAAGGCGACGTATATTTAGACCGTAAAGTGTGTGGAACGCAACAGACAACTTTTCTAGAGCCCTAGTCGAAGTGAGATGACAAATTCAGAAAGAGCCAGCTGTTATTGCGCGATCTCGCTGGCGAGTTATGATATCTATTGCAGCGAGTGACTATCTGTGTATTCGTAGAACACTGTTTGTGAAACTATAAATTACAAAGACTATGAGCAACTGTACTCGCATTTCGATAGCTATATACCAGGTTCATCTACAACACGCTGTTTATGTAGCTGCTACGAAGTGTACTACACCTGTATTTCGAGCATTATGCATCATCTATGCCCATTCCACGGTACACTTATGCCTAGATAAGCTAGTTTCTGCTACTGTCCCGCGATCGGGCGACATACCTTGCCAACAGTAGAGGTTACGAAGGCTGAATTTTTCCAAGTCTATGACCATGTGATGGGAGTGTATTTCCCTTCCCACCTGCAAAGCGAGAGTGCGGAAAATCGTAACGCAGTAATCTTAGACTTGACCCGGCTCCGTCTGGTTTTTATTACGGCACCAAAAAAAGTTATGCAGTGATATTTATGCCATTTAGCACTCCGTGCTACGAAGCCACTTGTACTGTTCCGGCCGATGCAAACCGCGCCCATATTGGTGAGAGGCGCATGTTAAATTGAAAAGAGAAAGCATGTACAGACAGTCTAAAATAAAATTTTAAATGATGTCTCTACTTCTGTGCAAAAAGTATTCCGGAAAAGAAATGTCCGTAGCCAAGTAGGCGTGCAATTATGTAGCTCTCTTAGAAGTCTCTGTTCTTATTTAAGGACCTTCCTCTCTCTGTGTAATAAAGAAAAACATCACAATATCAACTATATTGGTTATCATTCCGAAAAGAAACCAAGTTTATGTCTTACACATCAACGCGAAATTCGCGATTTAGTTGTCAAGAGAGCTTTTGAAGTTATTCTAAACATGCAGCACTTCTACTAAGACACAAACGAACACAGAGTAATGCAAAGGACAAACAAGAACATTTTCGTTGAAGTAATAATGAGGGACCAACAAATCCAATGAATGTTTCCTGAGATTTTGAAACACTCGCGTAAACATCGTAAAAACAATAAGTAACATTATATATTATATATTTCCGCTTTAGGCCTTTTAGTATATATTGCAATTTATGTTGATAGTGTGCATGTTCTCATAACGCCAATGCAATGGATCCACCGGAAACATCAACAGCAGTTTGTTTCCAGAGTTTCAGAACAGTCATAATGCATAAGCTGCCTTTGTCGACTGCCTTGGTCGTTTTCGCTGTACTTAAAGTTTTTCGTTCACTCACTTCTTTCGAAGCGGAACGCTTGAGGGACTCCGTGTACTCCATGAGATATGTACAGTGGCGCTGCACTACTTCTGGCGTCAGTGACGTAATAAGCGCTGGAACAGAGGTGATGACATCACATGAAGGAGCTTTCTGTGGCTTCTTCCGCGCAGTGAAGTGAACATAACTTCGTGTAAGCATTCGTAGTTTCTTGTGAAAATATTACACGGGGGAAGTACCAAAATAGTCATTAGCTTTAAAACAGCCTCCGATATATCTGCTAAGTGCTCGTATAACACTGGTAATAAGATTAGCATGCTGACCAGTGGCCAGCCATCACATGAACGTCTCTTACGCACTTTAGACGAGCATAGGACTTATGCATGAAGCCCGTACAGGCGAAGAAGTCTCAGAAAGAGACGCTGTAAACCAGGTGTCTGGCAGTTGATTGAAAGACCTATAGTGAATTCTATGCCGACCTCACTTGTATAGCAACCACGCATATACGTACCCGTATTTCGACATTTATTAAGCGTGGCGATATCTTACACGAAGGTGTATTGACGTGTATAAAGGTGTATTACATGAAGGTGTATAACTGTATTGTAGAGTTATTTTTGTGAACTGTAAGTCCACAAAAATAACTCTACAATACAGTTATATGCACGTTCCTTGTGGTGAATGTGTGGTGGCGTCGTTATCTCATATTTACACAGAACACTGACGTAAGCAAGGCAACTGTCGAACGAAGACATCAAGCCGGGCTTTGGCAGTAATGAAATTAATTTTTTCTGTGATGAGTAATACATTAAGTTATTTTTGGGCCGGCAATGAATTACTTCAAAGGAGTAATTTCAAGAAAGTACTCATTACTCTCTCAGTTACCTTTCGCTAAAATACAGGCTTATACAGGCACACGAAGAAACAGAAAGTACACCTACCTGGGAAGTCAACTCCGGATGGAACCACCCATAACGGTCTGCCATCCTTGCAAGGATACAAGATGCCACCAGGATAGTTTTCCTTCACTATCTGCGAAAGTGTAAGATGAAAGCTTTAAGTGATGAAACTTTGCACACCGGTGGTTGTGCTTGTTTCCGACGCATATCGTGTTTACTTTCGCTGTGTTTGCAGGTTCGGATAATTAACTACATATAGTGCAGATTGAAATGATGTTAACGTTCTTGCGAGTACATAATATAATACTCTAAATCATCGTTTTGGTGTCACCCGTTAGACAAGGAAAACACGAAAGCGAGAACAGTGTTGAAAACGAGTAACCCATTTATAAGCGGACCGCGAGGTGCTGCCCTGAGTAACAAACAAGGGGCATTGTAGGCTCCCTTCAAGCAACGAGTAGTTACCAACTCCCAAACCTTCCACCAATATAATTATTGTTTTTTTCCTCACTGTACCTCTCACTTTCTCACTCATTATCTCTGTCGTACTCGTTTCATTTTATTTTCTGTACATTACCAGCGACCAATCTCATAAAATCTCTGCAGTTTCAGCTTTCGGCTCACCGTAGCAAGCTTATGTCATTTAGCAGCTTCCCGAGGTAATGATTATTAATAACATCACCTAAACACTGAATCGATGCTTATTCTTACCAGGGGCTCGGTCTAAAAAGGTATCATAATTATTACTTCTTGACGGATTCAGGTTCAAGCACAGCTCCGTCAAGAAAATTTGTTTCATTCGCCTTTTATTTATTCATGCCGATGATCGTCTTAAACGCGATAGAGGGATAAACAAACGGACGGGCAGCGTTCTGGTTGTGTCAGCATATAAATGCCTAGGCATTTGAGACTTTCATGACTTCGAGCATTATGACACGGTGGCTTGTTCTATTGAGCGACCATGATCATACAAAAGGAGGTTTTTGTGTTTAGAAAAAGTTTATTTACACTATGTACAAAAACAAAAACGTAATAACATTTTGATGATCACGGGTACACACCGGGACAGCTATGCGCTACGCAAACATCACTATCCTGTAGTGAAAATATAATTAATCTAGTATACATGACTAAGATGTGACATGGAATACACAAGAACTCAATGGGACACAATGATACAATGGATACAATGGTACAATGATGAATGATACAATAGGCGTAATGAAACACTATGTATTACAGACAAACATGATACGCAGATTGGCAGAGTACAAGAGTATGCACAATGACTCGACGGGCGCTGTCTAGCACCACGTCGGTCGAAAAACGAGTTGCACCCTTTCGTGTTCGACAGTGACGAAGGGGCATGACCAATGCCGCAAGAACTCGCGCTCCCCTAGGAAGGACCACTGAAGATCAAGCGAAAGGCATATAAATATCTCGGGCATAAAGGTTTGCTTATGACACGATACACCTAGGAACCATCGGTGACATTCAAGCGGCTCCTGCGCATGTGCTCTAAATATGTACTGAGCAATACTGAAAATACGGCCAACCCTGCCAGAAAGATGGAGCATTTATCTGGCTCTGCGCGTCCTTTAACCTAATTCAAGCACGCAGCGAGCAGGTACCTGGGTGCTACCAAGGCCACTGTCATTTTTTATTTTACAGGCTGGTCCGCTTTCGGATGCTAACAGCGTCCAATGCCTATACGCGATGCGCAGCGGTTATAGGGGCGCCACTGAAAGCCGCGTAGCGGCGGCCGTCGGAAACGCGCGCGGGTCGCGTAGCAGACGCCTCCTTTCAATGCAAGCATGACGGAAGTGCGCGCGTGCGATTTGCCACTTGTGCGCGTCCCAAACGATTACTTTTGCGGTGATAGTGTGCGCAAAGGAGCCGCAGTTTATAATAGTGAACCAACGCGTGAACCAACGTTTTTTCTCGACACAATAGCTTCGTTTACGTGTCATGTGTTTATATAGTAGATTTTGAGGGAGCGCTGTCGCACCGGCGCATGGATTTCACGGTAGCGGCCACGCGAAGGGCCAGCGTTGGTAAAACTTTGAAACCAGCACGATAAACTTGTAACGTATTTGCTTGGTAACGTATTTGCTAGGTTTTTTGCAAGCTATTACCAAGTGTTGAAAAAATGGCGTTAGGTTCTACGTGATAATACGTGGTTTTGGCGGGAACATGGCACGTGAGTAGATACGCTAATTATGTGATTCTTGCGAGAACGTTTCACGTGATTAGTTACGTGACTTTCACGTGATTAGTTACGAACCAACATATACTCACCAATTACATGCTAAAGAAAACATAGCAAACAGTAGCTAGCACCACCAGCAAGAATAAAGAAAAGAAAACACGTCAGTTTCATAATCGGCTCCACTCAGGCGTGCGCAGGGTTCCCCATCAAGGGGGGGGGGGGGGGGGGGGCAAAGGATCATCGCAGCGCCCCAGGCCCCACCAAGTCAATGCATGGGGCAGATTTTGCGCCCCCCCCCCCCTCTTAGGCGAATAGGAAAGCCCCCCCCCCCCACCCCCCATTTCCCGTGCTCACGCCTATGGCCCCGCTCATAACACAGCTTCTGTAAAGCTAATGAGCATTAGTGGGGTACATCAAGGGTTTCCTATTAGCGTGAAGTCATGTTACGAGGCATTCAAAAGGAGGTTGAATCGGTTGAATGTCCTGTCAAAAGCCTTCAATGCGCACAGGTGTCATGTTTTACAGCCAATATGCATATAGTTGAGGTGAGCGCACAGCGAACATTCTGCACTGGTGATCACATTCCAGTGCCATCAATAGGTAGAATGCAGCCGATTTCGGGCAGCATACGTGTGATTTCAGGGCGCTTTTGTAAAGGAGCCGTCACCTGCCCCACATTCGCTGGCATTGCGCTTCGCGCCATTCGTTTTTCAAGAGAGCCTAGGCATCGCGTCTTATCAGTAATAACAACCTCATGTGTATTGTAGCGTCTACAATGCAGGCGAGGCGACCAAGTGTAAACGTAGCAGCGTTCCCTGAAGACGTAGCGACATAAATAGAGAAATAAAAACACGGTAACCGTTCTAACACTGCCGTAAACAAAGCGCGATTGCGTACCTTTTTCGGACAGCCGCAATCAACCACCGCCGTCGCTATCGCTCATGAAATAGCACCGGAAACCTGTAGAAGTGCGTTCCTGGCGATTTTTTGTATGCGTTTGAGCAGCCGACAACGCAGCAGTTATTTCGGCATCGCTGAAGCCCGACAGAGTCGTTAAATCACGATAAAAACACATCCATCCGTGCACTCGCGTACACACTCGCGGGAAGACTGCTCGCCCGGACCCGCGAGCGCTTCCGAGCCGTGGCGACAGATGGCGTCGTCGGCGCTTTGCGCATCGCCTATATCGCACTCATATATATATGTACTCATTGTAAGTGTCCGTCCCTCCTTCCCGCGTCCCACACCACCACAGCGCATGCGCATCCCCTCCCCCCTCTCTCTCCTACGCTCACCCCCCTTTCTCTCCTCTAGGAATCCTCTACTCTACGGAGCGGCCCCCCGCGTCCCACACCCCCCCCACAGCGCGTGCGCCTCCCTCTCCTACGCTCACCCCCCTTCCTCTACTCTAGAAATCATCTACTCTAAGGAGCGGCGCCCACAGCGCATGCGCGTCCTCTCCCCCTCTCTCCTCTAAGAATCCTCTACTCCACGGAGCGGCTCCCGCGTCCCACATCCCCACAGGGCATGCACGTCCCCTCTCTCTCCTCTTCTACGGTCCCCCCCCCCCCCCCCCCGTCCTTTCCTCTAGGAATCCTCTGCGGAGCGGTGCGCACGACAGGTGGTGTGACAGCTGCATACTCCGCTGGGGGCGCCACGGTAGTTCCGCGGTATGAAAATGACGGAGCGCGCGCGCCTCATTGTCTCTCCTGTGCAGCGCCGCGATGAGCGCCCGGACCACTGCCGTGAAATGAGAGCGGCGACGTTCCTCCCGCTCAAGCTAATTATCTCCCCGCTGCTTCGCATCCACACATGGTTCCCTTTAGCGGGAGATGGGGAATTTTTTTCTCATCAAGTATGCTCGTGAGCTAGAGACCTGACTGGTCGAAGCCATTGTCTCCGTGAGGCATCCCATGTGTTCACCTTGCTTTCAAACATAACCGTAGAACAAAAATTATATGTCACAATCGGCGTCCAGATTTAAGTTATTTGGGAGATCGGTATCGACATGTTAGAATCCTGGCACCAAATATCTTTCAGAAATGACCTGTATATGAGATATGGGAAAGTTTCTTTCAAATGGGAGCGTTTGCAGCGAAATTGTACAAATCGCCCCCCCCGCCCCCCTCCGCTCCTACCTTCTGCATTGCCCCGGCCCTTGCGGGACTAAATTGCGTGACTGCGGCCCGCTGGCTGAGGTGAGTTTGAGACCCCTGCATTAGTTGGGAAACGAAAGCATACAAATACGCATGCGACCAGTGCACCTTCGACGGTTGCATCTCTTTACGCTCGCCGGCGTCCGTGTTTTGCGCGCACGTCGCCGCCACCAAAATCTCTGAGTTATAAAAAGCTTCGCTCAAGAGTGCCTCCGCTGTGCGAAATAATATCTCAAACCTGAGACCTTCACTTTCTAAACCTGTTACTCGAGCCAACTGCGCAATCAACGAAGTGTGACTGTTATGAGCGTAATGGCATGACGGAGACATATTGCACACGCTGCGTCGCAAGCTATACCACAATAGACAAGCAGCTAGATTGAGAATGTAAAAAGGAAAATAGGATGACAAGGCAGAATGCACGCTGCACCGCACGCGACAACAGCAGACTAAGCAACAAGGTTGAGGACGTTAAGCCAAGGCATTAACGTGGGGGGCCGAGGCCAATTTCTGTATTAAAACACGTGTGAACAACTGAAATGGCATCACCAGGCAACTGCGCAACCTGTTTACACGAAATTTGTTTCATTTCAAATATGAAGTTGAATTTTATTGGTCGTAAAAGCGCTGCTTTGGTTCAGGGTCCGAGCTTGACTTTAATACGCCGACAAATTTCGGTCAAATAAAAAAAATTGAGCCACTAAGTTTAGACGTCCGCACCTCCACTCAAAAAAAAAGTATTTTTCGAAATCCTGTCAATTGCTTCTATTTCGAGCATTTAAAGCATACAAATGTTATGTATGTAACTGCAAAAACTATAAAGAGATAATTATGTTCTTCTATTGACGTTCTATTGCTTTTGACGGAAATGTTCGTTGAATTTCAATTAAATAATGTCATGGGTACGCAAATGCCACTCCGGCAAGGCCGCTGAAATAACACCGAATGGACGAAGACGACAACGTTGTTGTTGTGGGGCTGAGTCTGAGCTGCCCTGCTGATCTGCAGTCTTGTGCGTTCTGTGTAGTACTATCTCGACCAGTGCTGACTGACGATCGATTAATAAATACTCCCCGTAATAATATCAACCAATATTTTTGTGAGTGCAACAAAGTGTCGTTTATAACATTGTATTTTCAAAGCCCAAACACTTTGTTATGAAGCGACGTTTGACTGCATTTTGTTTCATCTGTGAGTCTTCCCGCTCATCTGTTCTCCTTCTTCAACGTTTTGAAGTTTTCGATGGGGTTTACTTTTGGTTCCATATCGGCACCTGCCCAAAAGCGTTGCTATCCTGATGAATTTCGGTAATGAATGTGTGTGAATGTCAGATTTTTTTTTTTCGTGTCTAGTACGAAAGTGCAGCCTTCTTTGCTTTTTTTCGTCTTTCTCTAAAGGCTACAGCCTTTAGAGAAAGATAGCCTTTCATCCACTGAAAAAGTTATCCTATAAAGCAACACGAATTAGTCGGACGTACCTCGGCTGCCTCATAGCTTCGTAACATGTCGTCGACGCCGTTCTCCTTCCTCCATTTAAGGTCCTACGTGGCGTCAAAAAAAAAAAAAAAAAAAAAAAAAAAAAAAAAAAAAAAAAAAAAAAAGAAGAGCAGAGAGGGAGAGAGAGAAGAGGATTATGTCCAGTCATTTCTTCGCAACTTGCATAATTCACGAACAAGTAATGAATATCACTAGGCTTGTTAATAACAGACAAGTCCCTGCTGTATACAGAGTCCCAAATGCCCACTAGGCGAGCTTGTCGTATCTCATTATCAGTTATTTTATTCTCCTCGCCAAGAGACGTCGCCTTCGAGAGCAGACGTCTCCCTGGATTCCCAGACGACGCTGGCGTTTAGTAAACACACTGCTCACATCAAAACCGCAGCTTCAGTTTCACGCATGTCGTCCGGTTTCCAAGTCCCTTGGACTGATTAGATACTCCGCTCACTTGGACTGTCCAGCAAAAGCAGGTCACGACGCTTAACACTAAAGTGGTCGGCCCTGAAGGCGGTTGCGGGTGAATTAAGATCACATTATTACAGAAGCCCTATTCTGTTATGTACGCGTGAGAAATCTCGGTAAACAACGATGGTGGGACGGCAACAAAAGCTGCCCTCTTCTTGTCTTAGCGCTCTCCGATATCACTACAGAATCAAGTCTTATTTAAGTTGATGTAGTTCAATTCAAATCGTGTGAGAAGTTTTCTTAAAAGAGCGGTTTCGCACTTAACGTCCATCTGTGAAGGAAAATTAAGAGATGGTATCGTAGCTTTACGATACAGAGAGCCAAATACCGCTTATAGAAGCAGCTATGCCGAGGTGTCTAGAGTAAAGTTTGCGTTTGTTCCTAGTAGATAGAGAGACAAGTGGAAAGAGAAAGAAAAGCAATATTTTGCAGGAAGGTAACCAGACGCACTCCCGGTTTGCTACCCCACACTGCGAGAAAAGAAACGTCTGCAGAAAGATGGATATTACAAGTGAATAACCCACGGGGAGGGGGTGGGGGGGGCCCTAGTCCCATAAGAGAGGGGGCGCAAGGTCAGCCCCGTACATTGACATAATAGGGAGGGGGGCGGTGCGCACGCCTATGTGAATAACAAGTGGTCGAACAAGGAAAAGCCTCAGCATTCAGCCAACGGTTCGAGAATGGTACACACTTGCCTTCTGCAGGCCAACGTACATTACCAAAACGTTGGCTTCAGGCTGATGAGTTACTTATAGTCAACCGTGGTTGGTCAAGTAAATGGGCATGGTACTCACATGACGGTACATTCGCTCCGCCTTGGCCACATCGAAATCCCGTGCTACGGGTTTGGCGCGGCACATGCGAGTTCGGTATCGAAAAATGGAGAATTCTTGCACAGTACATCACACATTACGTAAGTATGTTAACATTTTCTTTTTATTTAATTTTTTTTCCGCATCTCCGTCCCCATATGATGCCTGCTCGTAATTCGAACGTAGGTTCGAATTCGAAGCATCTTTAAATGAACTAGCCCACAATCTTTACTTCTTTCTCACCCAGATCCTACGTTGACAATTCTTGAAGTCCCAGTACGGCCGCCTAATGACTACAGCGTTAAATATATAACGAACCCTCTCCCCCCTACCGCACCATCCTCCTTCCCCTCCGCACAAGACTCGAGATTCGATATGAACCCCCCCGGGAAAACAGCCGATGTGGGAGATATAATTTCACTTTAAACAGCATGCATTTGCACCTAATAATGTCTTGTTCTCCACCCGTAGAAAAGTATTTAGAAAAACAAGAGGTATTGATATTCATGGCTAATTGTAGCTACCGGCAGACCTTTTCATTAACATGATTCTAATACAAGAGAATCGACATTTGGGCTAGTTGGTTGATATGCATGGTATAGCTGTTATTAAGCGCACTTCAGTTGAAGTGCGCTTAATAACAGCTATACCATGAGTCTAATAGCCCGATGTACATGGTTCAAAATGCAGAAAGACCTTCGTTCGTGAGTGTTTATTACCGTTGGCTCGTTGACAGCAGCAGCCGTTGGTTCTCTGAGACAAGACCAACCGCGATCATATCCCTCATTATTTGACTCAATCGGTTCGAGGCATCAGTTAGATACTTTAAGCACTTTTGACACTTTTTTGTTCACAGAACTTACCTCGTAGCCAGCGTAACAGGAAAGCATCCGTGTCCGAGGGTCTCTTCACATCCGCCACCGCATCGCGGAACTGCACGAACCGCATCAAGAACAAGCAGCATTCACTGAACTGAAATGCTATAGGTGTGGACAGGGTGTTTTAGTCCTAACAATCTCAGGACACAAAAAAAATTAAAGAAAAAAAATGTGGCAAATTCTTCTAAGCGGGATTATCTGTGGTATGTGCGAAGCACTCACGCCATGCATCGGCAATGATACCCAACATTACCAAAAATTAGCTAACAACTAGAAAGCACTATTCATTGTTGAGCAACATTTAGACGACCATATCGAGGGCTGGAATATGCGTGCAGGGACCTATCTTTCCTCACTTCATGTCCGTAACGTCTTCCTAAAGGAGTCCTTTTTTTTTTTTTGTTCTGCTAACAAGGGTTGATGTGGAAAGATTGAGGAAAAAAGCACCTCCGCTAGGCTATTTCTCCCAATTCTCTTTTTTCGTGCCGCATAAAATCTATTTATTTATTTAATTAATCCATGGCACTAAACGGGATATTTCTTCAAGATTATTAGTCTTCCAAGTTTAAAGTTCGTTAATTTCCCCCTAATTCACTTTTTTGTTCCCTTTAGTTCACCTCAATTAACATCTGATTCACTTCGTCCGCACCTCCAGTCACTTGGCGCACCCTTACTACATAAGCTTGCGTTGCATATGCGTTATTAAAAAAAAAAGTTAGGACGATTTAGAGTGATATGTCATCAACTCCCGCATTATTCTACTAACTTAGAACCGTGCGCTGTTCTCAAAAGGTGATTCTCCTGCAATCAGGATGGCCTAAGTCTGGCTACAAGCCGTGTGGTGTTTAGTACAAAATGGCGAACGATTGGGGGCACTGTGCATTCAACTATGGGAGAATTGTGAGCTATTCCTCCGCTAAGAATGGGGGAGGGGGGGGAAGCGGGGAGCGAAAGAAATGTTGACAATATTTGTAGTGCTAAGCCGTCCCGTAAAAACTTACAGCTACCTGCAGAGATCGATTGGGTGCTCCTCTACGGGAGAATGAATTGCAAAGCACCGAAGTTTACTTTCCACGTCATACGCATAGAAGCCTTCGGTGTCGCTCAAGCAGCTCCTGCGGCTTTGGTCTAAATACTTACTGAAGTTTGCTGAAAGGACGGGCGACCGTCTTGTATAGGTGGAGCATGCCTCGGGTTCTGCGCGCCATTTAGCCTACCTAAATCACGCGTCAAGAGCTGAAGGGTAAGTTTTGGTGTGAAAAGTAAAAGTAAATAGCTTTTAAAGACGATAGTCTTTCTTGGGTTACCTAAACGGAGAAATTTTGGTCTGTCTGTCTGTCTGTCCGTCTGCTTGTCTGTTTGTCGGCACGTCACACGATTGAGCTAGTTGGCCAAACTTTAACCCTCTGCCTTACGACCTCCAATCATGACCAAGAAGCATGTGTTCATACGGGTGAGCGTGGGCAATTAAAAATCAAATATTACGCATACCTGAGGCCCAACATCAATACCTTAGTACTATTCACAGTGTTCCTTTAAAACAAAATCTATAGATACGTAATTATAAAGATCCTAGTGTTTATTACGCGGCGCTGCTGTGTACAAAACAAGTCTCCGCCCAGTGATTTAACTTCGACGCTGTGGCTGGCTGTGGTGCTGCCACCTGGCAGCAGCATTGTTCAACACAAGCCGATGTTCCCCGGTAGCGCTGTAGATGGCGTCCTCTTCTGTTTTATCAATGCCAGCCAGATGCGGCTGATTCATCGTAGAAGAGCGCTGTCTCAGGCAAGGCAAAACATATATGGCCGCTTGATGAAATACGACCCACTCTACAAGACATGATCAGAGAACGCAGAGAAAAGACCGACGACCAAATTTCAGCGGAGAAACGCCGGCGTCCGTCTAAGCGCGCCCGGAAAACGTCCGAAAAA
>JALIZH010033007.1:6892500-6947500 GCA_030522465.1 Rhipicephalus appendiculatus | reverse complement strand
TGTGCTGCAACACGGGTGTAATCGGGAACGCACTACGCCACCGGACCCAGTGACATTGAGCTCTGGAATGAAGCCAAAGGCTGTATTGTTTTTCCGAGTGTGACGCTCGCAGAGCGAGATGGGAGAAGGCTTGATAGGGAGAGGAGGAAAGCGCCCGTGACTTATCGCTGTACAGCTGAAAACGGCGCTGTCATGTGTCCTGTCGCTGGCGATAGGAAGTGATATAGGAGGCGTAAACCTGACCCTCAATACTGCTAGGAAAGCCAGGATAACTCTTATCGGAGCAGGAGGATGCCCACCTACCCCTTGCTCAGTCGAAAGAGCAACGCTGATAAGCGCGAGGTTCGAGCGTACCGAAACAGTGTTCTCTGGCCTTATTCTGAACATCATTTTGAAGTCCCTTTTCATTCCCTTCCATAGATTGTTATCGCTCGTCGTCAGTCGCGTGGGCAAAGCTTGGCTGCCGTTATCACTGATAATAGGCCAAGCGGCGCGACGGACACGAAAACGATAACAGATACGTTAACTGCACCACTACAAATGAGGCACCCGCTTTGAGAAAACGAAAGGACGACAGAAGCGTATTCATTTGATCTGGTTCATGGCTTCGATGGGGAAAATGCAAAATGTGTACATCACATGTCGGGGGGAATTTTTTTACGCCGTGTCTCTGCGCCGTGTTGCTACTCGGGAAAGGCGTAGTCAGAATGGCCGACGGAGTTGCTGATTCGTGATACTTGAAATACGAGCGCGTAACTACAGAAGGACACGAGAAGGTGCAACTGTCCGTGTTTTCATTTGGTCCACCGTGGTGGTATAGCGGTTACGGTGCTTGGCTGCTGATTCGAAGGTCGCGGGTTCGATCCAAGCCGCGGCAGTCGCATTTCGATGGAGGCCCGTGTACTGTGTGATGTCAGTGTACGTTAGAGAAACACCAGACGTGTCGAAATTTCCGGAGCACTTCGCTACGGTTCGCCTCATAATCATATCGTGTTTGGGCACGTGAAAACCCGCATATTATTCTTATTACTGTTTTCATCTGTCTCTGGGTAGTTACGTGCTCGCATTTCATGTATCAAAGGGTACCGCTACAAACAAGTTCATGATTATTGGGGAACGCGTCCTCAACAAGAAATTGTTACTGACAACACGTACATGTCGACATTTGCGAATACGAATGCATGCACAAGTATCGACGCACACATTAACGCGTGATTACCGCAACACATTCAATCATGTGCCCTATAAAGTGCCCGTAACTCGAACTGTTTTTTTCTTTTTTTTTTGTCTAGCGTTGTGATCCTCATAGCGAAAATAAATGTAGCACATTGTGATATCTCTTACTGTTATTGCTCTTCATTATGGTCCTGTTATAAAGTGGCTTGTTGTGGAAACGCTGAGGTTTATGTCCCATCGGTTACTCCAATTATTACTATTTTATTTCTTTTTTGGTCGATGTTTTCACAGTGTAACATTATAACATTAAGTTGCATTTTTCCTTGAACAGCAGCTGAGAGAGAAAGAGAGAGAGAAAGAAACGAGTGCGAAGGGTAGGCAGGAAACCCAGCCTAGTTTAACAAATCAGTAGCCAAACAATAATTAAGAGGCAGCTACGTGTTCTGATTATTTACGTGCTGATACCGATCGAAGTTACATTAATTAAACATAATACAGGTAATCATTCTCAAAAACGTAAATGCCACATACGTGTTCTCCGCTCTATAGATTCCCGAAAAAAGTACCCACAACGTCTACATGGTTTGTTATTGGTGACTCACTCAGTCAAAAACCCACCACGGTGGTCTAGTGGTTATGGCGCTAGACTCCTGACCCGGAAGCACGTGCCCGGAAGTCGCGGGAATCGAATCCAGGACGCGGCGACCGCATTTTCGATGGAGGTGAAAGTGCCCGAGGCTTATAAAGGTGCACGTTAAAGAACCCCGGGTGGTCGAAATTCCTGAAGCCCTACACTACGGCGTCCCTCATAATCATATCGTGGTTTTGGGACCTTAAACCCCAGCAATTATCAGTCAGTGAAAAACAGTGCATCATTTAAATACTGAGAAACGCTTGGAAAGCTACAAACTCGAAGAATAGCCCTGGATCTCGCGTGCGCTGTTTTCTGCAAACTGCTGTAAGTTGAAGGAAAAAAACAGAGGTAATGCAACCTGGCAATGCACAGCAAGACGGCGCCGATGATAATTGCACAGAAAATGAGCCAAGGTGATCTACTAACGCCACGGTCCCGATTCACGCGCGATGCCAAACTACTCGTATTGTCTGCTTGGCTCTGAAAGATATCGCACGAGAAAACGCCGAGCGTACTGGAAACCTAAATCTCTGACGAAGGCGTTCTCCCCGGCTTAGGGGGAGGCTCGATACAGGGCGTGCGGAAACGGGGTCAAAGCGACGGAATTCAGAAATTAGATGGGCAGGTAAGGTGTGTGTGTGTGTGTGTGGGGGGGGGGGGGGGGAAGTTAACCATTTAGTGATCGCTTGTGTCTAATCTTCGATTACGCGGGAAAAAATAGCCTCGTAAAAGGGAAGCTCATCGCCTACTTGCACTAAGAATGTTTTGTAGCTTTGAAATAAAGTAGTCGCCGTAACAACTCGAACGTGAAACAGCGCCGGTACGTGGCGCAGTTCACCGTTCATAAAACTAACTGGTACTGCTTCGAACGAAAATTCGATTTGCTCCGTTTTCTTGATTTGCGAGAAAGGTAGCGTTTCACATAAAGATGTTATCGTAGCACTATTCTAGTTCATGGGGAACTACACAAATGCCCGCAAGCGGTTAACGATAGGAAGATAGCATGAGTATAATTCGTTTTCTGTAGGTTATGCTCTTCTTGGAAAGACTAAAACCTGACGTTAACAGAGAAACGCTGTTCACAGACACACACCGCTTCGTTTTATTTATTTCGAAGACCCTCCTCAATTCGTGCAAACTGCCTAATTATTGACCGGTGTACCGCGAGGAGTGACTGCCCCATGTGAAGCGGAAACAAGTTTTTCGCCTCCCTGTACTACCATCCGAGTCGTGACGTATATCCCGTGCTGGGTTGAACAATATCCCCAGGCGTACCAATCATCCAACCAGCTAGACCTACTATTTGCATACACTGTACCAATACAAATACGGAACCGATGTCAGACGCAACTGACAGTCAGTCCCGAACATCTCACCGGATTGCTTCACAATGCAAGTGTTTATCTCGGAGTAAAGCCCGCCGCGGTGGTACTGTGGTTATGATGCTCGACGAATCACCCGAAGTTCGCGGGATCGAATCCCGGACGCGGCGGTCGCATTTCGATGGAGGCGGAAGGTTAGAGGCCCTTGTACTTAGCTTTAGGTGCACGTTCAGGAACCCCAGGTGGTCGAAATTCCCGGAGCCTTTCAGTACGGCATCCCTCATAATCATATCGTGGTTTTAGGACGCAAGGACCGGACATGTATTGTGAATATAATTATAATAATTACTATTATACTAGTCCCCAACATCTTACGGCATTTCTTAATAATAATACAATTGTTAAGGCTTTGAGTCCCAGAACCACGACATGATTATGAGAGACAACATTGTGGAGGTCTCCGGAAATTCCGACCAGCTGGGGTCTTTAACGTGAGCCTAAATCTAACCACACGCCGAGATTCAGTCCCGCGACCTTCGGATCAGCAGTCGAGCATTATAACCACTAGACAATCGCGACGGGTACTGGGATCTCTTCGCAATGCAAGTGCTTATCTCAGAGCAGGAATAATAAATAAATAAAACGCGTATTTGAATGCCCACCTGATCGAGCGCGGCCTGCTGGCGCGGGCTCAAGTCTCCCGGGTGTCCGCTCATTCCAGAGGCTGCTTGTTTTCTGACGCGGCGACTAAGCGCGCGCGCTCGCTGCCGTGCCGCGGTCGGTCGGCCCGTCGATTGCCGTTTGGAGCGCACCACTATCGCGCCGCACCTCCGGCCAGCAGCGCTCAACGCCCCAGCAGTTGCCCCGGTCTGCAGTGACGACTGGGTTGAACGTCGCCGCCGGCGCCACTCGCAGCACGTGGCGATTGCCACCACGTCGGATGGTATGCGTGTGGCGACGTGTTTATGCAAAGCCGCCGCCTGGTGCATGAATTACACTTGGCTAACATCGGTCCTCGTGGCTAGACTCTTTCTCTTTCACTCCCAGCGTCAACTGAACCTCAGCCGTGCGGTGTACGCGTAGGTGCGTGCGCGCGTGCGTGCGCGCGTGCGTGCGTGTATGTAGGCACGTGCGTGCGTGCGTGTGTGTGTGTGTTTGCGTGTGTGTGCACGTGCGTGTGTGTGCGTGCGTGCGTGTGTGTGTGTGTGTCTGTTTGTGTGTGTGTGTGTGTGTGTGTGTGTGTGTGCGTGCGTGCGTGCGTGCGTGTGTGTGTGTGTGTGTGTGTGTGTGTGTGTGTGTGAGTGTGTGTGTGTGTGTGTGTGTGTGTGTGTGTGTGTGTGTGTGTGTGTGTGTGTGTGTGTGTGTGTGTGTGTGTGTGTGTGTGTGTGTGTGTGTGTGTGTGTGTGTGTGTGTGTGTGTGTGTGCACGCGCAATGCGCACGCACGCGTGCAGTTTTCTAGAACAGCGTACAAAACTGGGCGAGTTGGTTGAACTTCATAGTTTGAAAAGCAGCGCAAAAAGACGGTACACAAGATGAAGGAGGACACAGGACAAGCGCTTGTCCTGTGCCCTCCTTCATCTTGTGTACCGTCTTTTTGCGCTGCTTTTCAAACTATGACGTTTTCTAGAGTGTGTTCACGATTCCTTGATAGACTGAATCACGGTGTTAACTGAATCCAAGTTGACAATATCCAAATCCTGCATTTTTCTGGCGGCAAGTGCGGTCATCCATCCTGTTAAACACGTCAGCGTGTCGCTCTGAATCGAAAAACGCTTTTTACGTGGGGTTTTAAGGTTCGCTCCCACATGCCACTAGCACCGGCGGGCAGAGTTGCGTTGGTTGCTACTTTGCGCCAAATTGGCTACTTCAGGTCCCCGTCTGGCTACTAAAATTTCCTTTCTAACTTTTTATATCCCAGTAACTGTAGCGCAGTATTTTAGTCATGCAAAACTTTGGCTCATTTAGTCGCAAATATTCCGATTACGTGCGTGTAGAAAACAAGTAAGCCTGAAAACCACCCAATGTTTTTAACCTTTTCTGTCCCGTAAACCGATTCGCTCGCGTGTCCTCGCCGCTGGAGCAGGCTGGTGCGCATCGAGGCACGCCCACGCAACGCACGGCGTACCTGCAATGATGGAGTGATGAAGAAGTTGCGCGCATGTTGGCAAGCGTGTGGCCAGCGCGCTGCCTGCTATCTATTCTGACGGTAGTTTTTAATGCCAATAGCACAACGCATGTTCTCGTGCGAACTTGGCCTGCGGCTTCAAGGAAAATCTGTTTCAACGATTGATGTTCCTTCCCATCGTCTTATTGCCTGGAATGTTCCAAAATTTCTCTGTACCCGGCAAGCACTCTATCCTGCATAGCACTGAACTTATACTAAGCAATCCGATATAGTGGCTGCGTCACCTGATGCAAGAAGCGCTTTATTGAACAAAATGCAAGGTAATTCCGGTTGCCCGAAACACAGCCTCCCTATTTAGCTCTTGAACGGCGTTGCATTAGTACCCGTCACTTGGTATGGATATCTATACGTTCATAGAAGAGTGTAATATTCTTTCTAATTCAAATCGTACTGCAAGAATTAAATTAGGCCAAGAAATACATGCAGCCTTTCCCCCTCACATCTTTAACAGCGCATCGAAATGTCGACTATTTGATTTTTTTTTTTCATAGAATATATCACCTTAGCGCCCTTGACGACACATTAATTTCATTACCGCACTATATGTCCCACCACTTTGGTTATTGCTATGAGGTAGGTATTGCATTTTGTATAAAACCACAAGCTTTTCTACGAAGCGCAGCAAAGGAGTGAAACCACCGTCGTTAGGTTCAAGTGGGGATAACCATCGTTTTCGCGCGGCAGTAACCACCATTACACACAATTTGTTGGAAGTCTGTTCTTTGTTCATTTTTACGCACTGTTTTTCCTAACTCACCTGTGGCTCGAAGACCAAGCTAGAAGGAAAAATGATGCTCTTATTTCTATGTTCTTCCATATAAAAAAATATTAAAGTGCAAGTTATAAAAGCTCAAGTCATAACACCGCTTTATTCTATTTGGCTACAAATTTGGCGATAAAGTTAAATGGCATGGCTAGTTTGGCTACTTTTAGCTTGAATTCTGGCTCCTGTTCAAATCTACCCAGCGGCAACCCTGCCGGCGTATACGACCAAGTTTGTCGCAAAGGGCCGCCAATGGCCGCTTTGGCTCAGTCGCTCGCTGTTCGATTTTTCAGTCGCGCGACTGCCGTTGCAAACTTCTGAACTAATCGGATGCGCAGGAGCAGCTAGATGTTAGCTTATTTTACGGGGTAACAGCAATGCGAGTAGGCGTAAATTCTGCGTGGCGACTGGTATGAGTCGCACGCTGGTGTGAACATCGGTCGCCTTGAGTCGCTTCTTGGTCGCCAGTCGCAAATGGTCGCGCGACCGGTGCTAGTCGCACGCGTGAATGACTGAATAAGCCTTAAGAATTACGGGGTTTTTACATGCCAAAATCAAGATATGATTATGGTGTTCAGCACTTTCCAGTTGGGCCTGGTAGTACAACATAGCGAAGAGAACAGATCAGACACTGACGACTACGGAGAAAGGCACGTTATGACATTCCGCCCATTAATACCGCCACAGCTGAAACTGCTAAAATTATTGTGGGTTCCAGGTCACAGTGGGTTGCAATTAATTATAATGGCCGATTCCTTAGCACCAGCATCGCTGGATAGCCCAATAATTTCCGTACTTCCAGTAGCGGAATAGATAACACCGATAAGAAATAGAAAATTACCCATTCATACAAATCTGACGGAAACAATAACGAAATGGACGGAATATGAGCACCTAAAATTTCCATGGAAGCCTCAGTGAAGTCAATCTAATCTGAGACAAACTGAGGTTATGATAACCAGATTTCGATGCCGGGTCTCCCCAACTCATCGGACACTTGGCGGTTTGCCGCTGGTCTCAACACTGGTGGTTTGCCGCCGGTCTCACTTGTGCGCATAGGCGTGCGCAGGTTTTCCCTTCAGGGGGGGCGAAGGTTCGTCGCAGCGCCCCCCCCCCCCCCCCCACCCCTGACTATTATGTCAATGCATAAGGCTGACTTTGCGCCCCCCCCCCCCCCCGCCCCCCCGAGGCGCAGCGCCTCCCCTCTCTATTATGTCAATGTATGGCACAGAATTTGCGCCCCCCTCCTAGGAGGGGGGGGGGGCCCTCTGCCCCCCCTCGTGCGCACGCCTATGCTTGTGCGTGCACCATCTATAGGTACGATGACATCACCACCACTGGCGGAGTTCTTGATCACCATTTCGTAAAGTGTTTCTTGACACCTCCGGTACTCCACGCGTCAGCGTAATGGAATGAATTTCTCTTCCATTCACCACTCGATCGACCCTGACTTTTAGGGGCGAAGCACCTTAAGGGCGAGGCTTGTCCGTCCACGGTGTCCGTTGTCACGGCTAGTTGAAGGCTAGCCGTGACACGGCTAGCCTTCGACTGAGCCGTGAAGTGTAGCCGACGTCACGGCTAGACTTCAACGTGCACATTATGACCTTAAGACCTAGCTTTGTCGTCGACTCTCACTGTCCTCTGTCATGGTATATAGAATACCCTTGCTATATAGTCGAAACATACGTGTGTATGTGAATAAAAAAAAGGTTTACAATAGATGAACATCAATCATAATTGTGACAGAACAATATAAAACACCTGCAAGCACGAACTCTTTATTCTAGTCGGCGACTTCAACGTAGACATTATGGACATTATGGACCTTAGGACCTAGCTTTGTCGTCGACTATTTATGTCACTTTATGTCACTTTATGTCACCCAGTTTACATTATATGGGGCAACGATCGGGCAACGTACGGTTACTCAATCATACGATACCCAGAGCTTCGCCCACTCGTCATGATTCCCTTCGTGGAGATGCGTGGATTTTTTAATACGAAAACCTCTAAGTGGCCATCAACCCCTTTTCCAAGATGTCATCGAATGACCGCAGTATCGGAATTTACCATCTCACGAATCGATTGCCGAAAGAATATACCGAATCCAGTATTAGCAAGCTAAGCTACAGGGATTTGTCGCGCACTTGAAGCGCTTTCTTTTTTTTTTTTTTTTTTTTTTTTTTTTTTTTTTTTTTTTTTTTTTTTTTAATCTCCTCCTGACGAACGCGCCGGAGGCTATACAGGTAGGGGTGACACGGGGCGAGGAAGCTACGTCAGTGCGCGTCATGAAACGCGATCGCTCTCTGTCGTAATGATTTCTGTGTGCGCTAGCGTTGTTACTGTTTAACTTTAGCATGCTATAGACTGATGCTAGCACGTGGCGACACCCCATGGCAAGAAGCGAATCTGATCCGAACGCAACCCCTATCAGCCAATAGCAGCAATCTGCTGTATGACGACACACAGCTTGCACCCTGGCGCCCACCAATGTGAGTGAGGGCGGGACATCATTATGAAGAGCGGGCGCTCGAGACAGTGGCAACTTCATGCTCCGCTTGCGAACTCTACGGGCCGCGCACGACTACAAAATTTGGCTGAACTGTTCACAGAAGTGTTTGCCGCACGTAGAACATGTTTTTTTTTTCTTCAAGCCCGAAGGATTGTTCAGGACCCACATAAAAGGACACTAAAGAGAAAAACAATTTTTCTCATATTAAGAAACCACTCTTTCAGAATTTCAAAATCATCACACTTGCCGCGAGAAGGCGCTTGATAAGCGAAAAAAAACGCGCTAAAAGAAATTGCCAGTGGCGACGGCACCTTGAAATTCCAGCACCGAACATCGTGAAGTCATAAACATTGACGGCGTCTCCTAGGTGCTACGTATTCCTACTCAATAAAACTGGAGTATATTGTCCTATCAGGGAGCCATAGACTCAGAATACCATGTTTCGGAAAATTCCGTTGAGCCAATGCCACTAAAATACAAAAAATACACTTTGAAAACCGTGGCGCGTAATTTAGAAATGAGACTGTGACATTGATGTTATCCTGTCTTAATAAATCTATCATGACGCAATTAACGACATTAGAGTTCTCAGAGCATAGTTTATCAATCTAAACCGACTCAACGCTTCACTTTACTGTCCCTTTAAGTGGCGCGTCGCGGGATGACCTTCATTAAAAGCGGTATCCGGCGAGCGTAAAATTCCGGCGCGCCGGTTGGCGCGGGGCAACCTCAGCGTCTGCACTGGGCTCTGTTTCATAAAGTTGTACTCTCTCTCTCCCACGTGACCTTCACCGAGCAAATGGCGTGTGGAAATGGAAGGAGCGGCGCGTACACACAGAAGAACACGAGACCTACGCCTCTATTGGCTGCTGTTGTGACGTCATCATGACGTCACCGATCACCCATATGCCCGACGTCATCATGGTGGCATATTATAAAGTCACCGCATAACATGTTCGCTTGGTCAGAGGTGAGCCGATCTCGGAGGTAGTGCAAACACCATGTGTGGTGTTTGTTAATAATTGTTGGGGTTAAATGCCCAAAACCGAGGTATGATTATGAGGTACGCCGTAGCGGAGGCCTCCGGAAATTTAGACCACCTGGGGTTCTTTAACTTACACCTCAGTCTAAGTACACGGGCCTCAAGCATTTTCGCCTCCATCGAAAATGCGGCAGCCGCGGCCGGGATTCGATCCCGCGGCCTTCGGGTCAGCAGTCGCGCACCATAACCACCTGACCACCGTGGCGGGTGGTTAGATGGGGTGGGGAGGCTGAGAACGTCGACTGAAACAGTCTACTGTGAAAGTCGAGCACAACACTTCCTCCTCTTCAAGGTAATTTAATGCGTTTCTTTCACACTGCGGCTCCTTACGACTTGCGAGACGTCTGCTCCCCGATTGTACAACTTAATGAATTGCCTACTGTGCTGCGCCTTCAAGGGTTACAGAGTGTGTAACACGCTGCCGAATTTCGTTAAACCAAACACGAATGAAATTCTCGCTTAAGCACAAAAAGTTGAATCCGCTTTCTTTCCTTCAATGATTGCCGCGACATTGCTTCAGGTGCAGAAGGCCTCGTGACGGACACCGACACAAAGGGAAAAGATGTCGGCGCTTTGTTTTGAGAGTGAAAACCCAGCCGCGGACGTCTATTGGTTCGATGCATTATTGCCTTTCATCGAAGGTCGTTACTTTATGGATGAGTGCATCGACACCAGTGGCACGTTGCCAGCTGCGGTATGTTTTCCTCGATGCCGGCTTTGCCCCGTGATATACACACTTCCGATTTCGCGTCAGCGCATAGCCCCACCTCGAAGGCGATATTCATGCACGTAACAAAGCGCGCGAAGAGACCTGGACAGCCATATATGCAAATGACCTCGAGCATTGCAACGGTAGTGCGAATGCAACGAGCTATGTCCATCTTTTGTTTCCTCGTATTGAGTGCGACAGCCTGGCACCATGGGCGTCGGCAGGGGGGGTGCAAAGGGGGGCACTTGCCCCCCCTCAAAGCCACGCCAACACTGCCCCTGAAGAGAGCTACCCCCCCCCCCCCCCCCCCCTCGTGTCTCGATGCAACACGGTTTTGCCCCCCCTCAAGACGAAATCCTGCCGACGCCCATGCCTGGCACTCATTTGAATGTTCGCCATTACGTTGGCCCCATACCGAGTGGACGTGTTCAGGGCGAAATGTGTAAACACCTCGTTTAGCGTGCCGGAAGCGGAAAAGAGACGATTTAACTCTACAATAGGCTGCACGTACGGAACTTTTTAACACGAATGTGCTGCATGCCGGGCTCCACCGAGGCTTCACTGACATCATTTCCGTCACGCATGTGACGTCGGTAATATGCGTACGAACAGATGGCAAACAAAAGCCAGAAGAAATAGTTTCGCTTATTTGGACGACCTGGGAGTCAAACCAACGAGCTCTCGGTCCACGACTATAGGTGCCGGGCGCTCTATACCCACGACGCTGCCGACGCTCATACGTGAGGCTTCACCAACGCGCCTTATATCTTTCATACCTTCTCCCTGTCACAATGACCTTGGTTGGCGAGGGGGGGGGGCTGTCTTGACTCGGTGAAGTACTGTATCATGACACAATAGAGCGCCGACAGGGAGCGCTTCGGTAGTTTCAGCTTTCGTTGCAGCGAGAACATGCCGCGCCTCCTCTCTCTCTCTCTTTTTTTTTTTTTTTTTTGAGGAGGCGCTGGCGGGAAGTGGTAAGCCTTCCCGCGTTCCCGGCTCAAGCTACGAATTCTGCCTCTCGCGTTCATGAAGCGCTGTGTGCTATACGCATGAGCACGGGCGCAGGTTACCCTATTACTAAGGAGTGTAAACCTTGGCGTTTCTCTCATTAAATGACGGCGCTTTGGATGAGTGAATATAGGGTACCAGTGTAATGTGTTTGTTGATGCCATCTTTGTGCGGGATAAAGCATATGCGTCCAGGTGTATTAGTACTTCAGCTACCACAAAGGTTAAATGATGATCTTTTGGCGTTAGTCGTCGGTATGGAGATGTGACACTAGGCGTCAACGCGGGTGCATCCACGTCAAACGGTACTGTAGCTAACGAACACCAATAGACATAGTGCATGCTCTCATACATCAATGTACAATAAAAAATCAACTATACTACCGTGAAGACACGATTCCCTTTCCTGTTATACCGATTCCTATAACGGAGGGAGCAGCCATGTTATATATGCCTCATACGGTGGAATATTTTTCGCTAGCGCCTCTATAGATTGGAACCACTTTCCCGCCGATATTGCATGTATTACTGACAACAACATTTTTCGCGAAACCTAAGCAAACTTTGTATAACTAGGATTTTCTGTTACACTGCTACTAACATTGTTTGTAAAGAAACTTGCGTGTTACTATTTACGTACTTCTATGCATATTATGCACCATATTCTTCGATTTAACCCCCTCCAAAACTCCGCTCTTTATTACCCCTGGCCCTGAAAGTATAATAAATCAAATGAAATGAACGAAATCAAATATCTGGGCCGAACAATTATGGATAGAATTAAGGTGGCCGTGTCACTCCAACAGCAGGCCGGATACTCTCTGTTTTGTCGCTTTTCGAGCCGCCGTGTCTGCTCTTCTGTTCGGTTTATGTTGCCCCCCTGATACTTCATAGAATAGCTTCACGTTTTTTGTTTCTTTTTTTCTTTTTTTTTCTTGTCTTTTTTTTTTTTTTAGTAGATGTGTTTCAAACAAGCAAACTTGTAGTATTTAGAAAAGTATCACCAGGAGTGAGCGCAACTCACACGGTTTCAACAGGCTGTGCATTTGGGGCTATTATATTTCAAGGAAAAATTCACTGCAGTAGTACCACGAGCATGAATAAAACTTTGTAAATAGTGTAGTCTGCGTGTTTGTGGCTGTATGTGTTGTGTGTTTATCAGCGCATATATCATAATCATCATCCAGCAGCTTGAGTAGCATGTCAGGCGGAAAACCAGACAAACATCTACAGCTCTTCATTAAAATATTTCTCTCTTTCTCTCTCCATTTTAACTTCGAGACGTATTTCTATATTGTGCCACTAGACTTGGAAGAAATGGGAATAAAGATTAACGGAGAATATCTTAGCAACCTACGATTTGCCGACGACATAAGGCTTGCTATTCGGCGATGATGGCGACGAACTGCAAGAAACTGCGATACAACAGCCTTACGGTGATAGTTACGCGCAGTACATAAACAATTTATGTCTGTAGTTCTACGATATCATTTCTTGCAAAAACGAACCCCAGAAGGTGTCAAGCACCATCACCAAGTAGTTCAAGTCAAGATGTCAAGATCCTGTCGCCACATCAACACCTCGCGCTCCCGTATATGTAGTCTACTGACTGACCCTGAGCAGCCGACGATGCGAGTAAACACAAGGAACGCTCGCTCAAATAAAGGTAACGACGTTGTTCAAGGGCGTTGCCATTTGAAGGCTACGAATAGCATTCCATTAGATTTTCTTTCCTTTTTTTTTTTTTTTTTTTTTACGATTCGATGTGTCGTCCCTTCAATGTTATTTTCCTGTAAAGATAACGAACATGAGGTGGAAAAAACTGAGAAGAGGTAAAACAAGTGAAATTCTTTGCGTATTTGTAATCGTCGGCGATTAAAAACAGCCGACTGTATTCAGTCGGAGGAAACTCGCGCAACGAAAGGTCGGTTCACCCAGACTCTTTTGTTTTTCTTTCCCAGTGATTTGCTCAATGCCCTCCGAAGGTCCCCGCTTGAATAGCATTAACGACGCTCATTCGGCATTGAAAACATACCTACGAGCGGTCATACGAACAAGCGCGCCGCATCCTTGAGCAGGACGTTCGTGCCCGACGTGGTTTGTTCGTTCCCGAATTCGCCGACGAGTGGCGCGCGCTACCCGAAGCCGTCAAGAGCCGTGTCAGCCGTGTTTTGAGAGGACGAGCACGCTCGGCGCTCTTCGTGTTATCCGCTCCGCAGTGGAGGTGGCATTGCCCCGTGAAGTCGCATCGCGGCACACTTTGCTCCGGTGACAACAGCATCAGTGGCTCAGTGCATACAGCGGGTCCACGCGATGGCAAACGACGCTCAGGAACGGGCCGCACTCGAACAGGTGAGTGTTGATGCATGCGAGAGTCACTGCATTTGTACAAATAATATTAATTTGGGGGGTATTTTAGTGCCAAAACTTAATTAATTAATATTAATTTAATATTAATTTAAATAATATTAATTTGGGGGGTATTTTAGTGCCAAAACGTAATTAGGAGTCACGCCGTAGTTGAAGTTTCGACTATCTGGTATTCTTTAATGTGCACTGAATCGCACAGTACGTACAAGGGCCTCTGGCATATCACCTTCATGAAAATGCGACCGCCGCTGCCGGGATCAAACCCGTGACCTTCGGGTCAGCATCCGAGCAACGTAACCACTGTGCCACAGCGGCGGGCAACCCGTTCATAAACATCTTGCTAAGCGACGCAGTTGGCTTTTCAATACAACCGAAACAGCGTGGCTAATATTAGGACAGAAAGAAATATCATGCGTAGCTACATCGCGCTTCTCCTATAAGGCACGAATTCACGTTTATGTTTTTTGATTCAGTTGGCTTCGGTCGCGGTTCGACCCCTGCCGCGGCGGTCGCATTTCGATGGAGGCGAAATGCCAGAGGCACGTGCCATGTGCGATGTCAGTGCACGTTAAAGAGCACCAGTGCCCGTATTCACAAAAACCTCTTACGCTTGAAACGTTCGTAAGAGAAAATTTCAGCCAATCGTGATGTTGGGCGTATCATTAAATAAGACAACTGGCTATTGGCAAAAAAAAACTTACGAGTGAGAAGCTGTGTGAATTCGGCCCCAGATGGTCGGAATTTTTCGGAGCCCTCGACCACGGTGTGCCTCATAATCGAATCATGGTTTTGGAACGTAGAACTCTGTATATTATTTATTCAGTCGGCTTGACGCTCGGTGCCAGCTTAAGCACGTATGGTATCGCGCTGTTCTGCTGAGTTCGAGGATGTGGGTTGGATTCCCTGCAACAGCGACCGCTTCTTAGTGGGGGAAAAATGCAAAAAAAAAAAAAAAACAGAAAGAAAGAAAGAAAGAAAAGAAAAGAAAGCTAGTGTTCTTAGCATTAGGCGGACTTTTTAGAAATTCAGGCATTCTAAATTTACCCGTTTCCCCAACCCCCTCAGTCATTATTAGAGACCGGATTATAGGCAAATGCCTATTTTTTTCCTTGCGTTCCTATCGCGCCACTTTGATATATGAGCATGAATTAGGGGTAAAGGAGGCCTTTTATAGTGTTTTTATTGTGCCTATAAATGCCTATTTTTGGGGTTTGTGCCTAAATGTCTATAAGTGCCCATAAATGCCTATTTTCAAAATTGGTGCCTATATGAACGCTATTTAGCCTCAAATTTTGCTTTCGAGTACACTTTGAGACCGCAATTCATGTTACCGGGCAAAATTAACGTTTCGGAAGTTTACGGGGTGCAACAACCTAGTTCCCTAGTTCAACAAACATCTGGGAAGCAACCGGTAGCCGCAGTGAAATGGGACGCGCCGGCCACCTTACCCGACCACACTGACATGGTGCGAGCGGTTGGAGTAGGGGAGAGGAAAAGACACTATTTCTGCAAACCTAAGTGGGAGCACGTCCCAACGTGTACAGTGGAATGGAGAGAGGAAAATAAAGGCGAGAAGAGGAGAGGGGAAGAAGAGGAGAGTAGCGTCTATGGCCGAGGACGTGGCGGGCGGCTTTTACCGCCGGTTTTCCAGTCCAGTGTTCTCATGCAACTGAAGCACTTCCTTGAAGACTTGGGCGTGGTGGGGGGGCAGAAAACAGGAGGTGCCTGCGCGCAGCAGCAGGAATATGGAGAGCGAATGCGAAACCATGGAGTGCCGTCAAGGGAAAGTAGAAAGTAGGTAAAAAAAAATCAGATGTGCACATGGCTTTTGTTTCGTTTGTAATTTACTCTTAAAAGGCGCTTCACCAGGTCACATGAGAAATTTCAGTCAGATACTGGAAGTGTTCGCGTGCCCAATGAAGAGCTTTGTACCACAAGAACTTTTTAATTTGTTCATTACGAGCCGCGAAAGCACGATGCCGGTAGGTGAGCTTGAAACCTTTGCCCCTCGCAAGCCAAATTCCTTCCCTGCCCTCTTCGGTATCAGAGAAACTCGGAGCCGGAAGATCACACGACGTTGACGCATCAACACGCCATGCACACGCAAGATTACACTATTTTAACATGACATGCCCAAGCCAGGTCGTGCGCACAAGCGGTGTTGTATCATTTCGGCGTTCGCTCTATAGTGTACTGCCTGTTTCTGTCGGATGGATCCGTCTTTGCGTTTGGAGAGGCTGGCATGGATCCTGTATCCTTATCACGACACAGCGCGTCGCACAGCTGGAACTGCTGTAAGGGACGATTCACCAAAAACATGCTAAGCGTTGTCAGGGCTGGCGCCGGCACGACGCGGGAACGGCGAGAACACGAACACAAAAGAAATATAGGCAGCTAAGTCTCGCATCGCTCTCGATTCGAAGAAAAAAATAAAGAAAAACGCGTACACATTCCGTTTGTATGTTTTAATATTTCTATTAACTTTCATTCTTCTATTCAAACAAGAGATTGCACAAATTACATTTGTAGCCTCGAATAGTTCTCGCAGTTTCATGTACTACTGTGACATACCCAGGACCATTCCTTGTTGAACTTCACCTCCCCCAGATTGGTGCGCGCGCCCGAGAGATATAGGGCACGAGGCATTCAGTCTGACATTTCACCTCCTTCCGGGTCGCGTAGCGTTGCAAATCTTGGCAGACGTGATCGTTAGCGCAGTGCATGCATTACACTTTTAGCTCGAAACACTCAAACCTGGTAAGGGGCCCTTTATGGTGTTTACACAAAGAGGAGAAATTGACCCTACGCTATTAGACCGGGCCAATACGAGGCTAACAGACCCTTCTGGCCTTTTAGCGGTCTGGCTATTGAATGCTGTGCTGCCCTTCCCAGCCATGCCGAAAAGAAGCAGACCCAGGAGTGTGTTTATTCGATGGTGGACACTTTACTTACCACTCTGGACAATAAAAGGAGAGACCGTGTTCTGGAAACCGTGCCCGAAAAGGAACCATTGCATGGCTATGTTAAATCATTAACGCCTTTGTACAATCATAAAATATAACATTTGTTTGCTTTCCTGTCGTAGACCAGGTCGCGCACGTCCTTATTTGAAAATTTGAGTTTTTGTAAAAATTTATTGTGCCTATATTTACGATTTTGGGGGGCCTAAAACTGTGTTTTTCCTGCCTGTTTTTGGCGCCTAAAACGCGATTTTTTAGTGCCTAAAAATCCGGCCTCTAGTCATTATCATATCGTAGCTTTGGAACGTAAAACTCCAAAAATTATCATTCACTAAAATCCACCGTGGCAGCTTAGCGGTTTAGCGTCGCGCTTCTAAGCGGGAGGTCTCGGGTTCGATTCCACTCCCCGGCAACTAAGTTTAATTATGCACCGTGCACTTAAAAAGGAACAGGAGTGCGAGCTGAGACATGGACACAGAACGAGGACGAGAGGAGTGCCGCGTACTTATATTTAGTTGCATGTTAGAGAACCTCTTGCGGTCAAAACGGATGCAAATTTCCCCCCCTACCCGAGGAGCTCACAAACATATCTTAGTTTCGGCATGTAAAATCTCAGAATTGAATGTTTCTTTCAGTCGACGCTGTTTCGGGTTATACAGGTGGTTTCAAAAGTGTATGCATGCACGGTTATTTAAAGTAAGGGGCACTCCACCTCCCCGCCGTGCACTGAATGCAACGAAGTCGCAGATATCCAGCACTACATCTGGTCGTGCAAGCGTTTTTGTTTTTTTTTTTTTTTTTTGCTCCGAAAGGGAGATACTAATGAACAGCATGAAGAAAAGAGGGTTTCCCCCCTCTGGACAGATTTAGTTGAGCATCCGCAACAGCTTTGCGGACGCAGCCTGCCATAGGAAATATCTGGCAGGCTGCGTCCGCAGAGCTGCTACGGACGACCGACTAAATCTGTCTGTTGTGTTTCCGGCAGGTGTGCTGTTTATTAGCAAGGAAGTGGCTACTTCTACGTTTTCTACGAGAGACAGGTTTAAGTGATGTATGGTAGACATTCTACGCGTCGCTCAGGTGGAGAAACTGGCGGCCAGGTCTACCAGGTTAAAAACCGCCTGTGGCAACCAGTGGCGTAGCCAAGGGGGGGGGGGGGGGTTGGGGGGGGGGGGGTTGGGGGGGGGGGGGGCGTTCAAGCCACCCCCCACCCCCCCCGAAATTTTTCAGTTTTGCTTGCGTATATATGCACACACACACATACAAACGCACGCACGAACACACACAAAGTATGGTTGACCCCCCCCCCCCCCCCCCCCGAAAAAAATTTCTGGCTACGCTCCTGGTGGTAACATCATCACCACCAACACCGCCACCTATACCAGGCCCTTAATTGCACCAGGACTCGAATTGAGGCGCATATCACTGTTCTTAATGGAAATTCAAGCCACCAATTATCACGCCTCCTCCTAAACTCATTGTCCGTGCTGTAAGGAAGAGAGAAGAACAGTTATTATGACTCATCATACCTACAAGGACCGAAGTGGCAACATCCGCTATATCTCGAGAGTCTGTTTTTCTCAACGCACGTCTCGTCGACGTCGTGCCAACATTGGAAGGTCACAATCGGGTTTGGGCCTATACTGGCTGTCTTCACATTATATCAATGTTGTGACTAAACGAACTGCTGTTGAGCGATGGCCATTGTCCTGCTTACGCAGTAAACAAGGTAGTGGGTTCGATTCCTAACTGCAGAGGCCGCATCATGACGGGCTATAGAATGCAAGTATGACTCCATTCCTTAAATCAAGGCAGAAGTACGAAACTTGCTTTCATCCATGTGCGCCTCACTGTTAAGCGAAAAAAAAAAGAACAAAAAAAAACTCAATAATATTTCTGTGCATTCTCCTGAAAAACACGATGAGATAAAGGGATTGGGGTGTTTGACAAATGGCTTTGATGTAGCTAAAGGCAATTTGCCCTGGAATGCAACCGAAAGAAACAAGTCGTTGTGAACAGCAATGACTGCATGTCAAGCGGCCACGGCCGAGTTTGAGTACGCTGAAGTCTGCCAGTGATTTACCTGACTGCACATCAGTTTCTGTGTCGTGATAGGTAACAACGTCTTTAGGTCAGCTTGCAGTGCTCCCTCTCGCATATGTCGTCACGGGAGCGAGGAAAAAAATTGCACCATCTCCCGCTAAAGGGAACCATGTGTAGATGTGAAGCAGCGGGCGCTGTAACCGCTTACACTGGCGGCGGCGTTGACGCTGGCGTTCATCGCAGCGTTGCGCAGGAGAGAAAAACTGGGGAGGCGCAAAGCAGGCAGTGATGGAGCAGTTTTTCCTACTGGAACATGCTAATCGCTGCTAATGGGCAATGAGAGACAGAATACTTCGACTGGACACAGAGACCCACACTCCGCTTTTAGTTAACGCGCACGCTGCGAATTTTTATTGTTCAACAACGCACAGGAGAAATCTCCCACCGGCACCACCTTGGAGGTCAAGATCCATTGCTATATATACGGGATGGCCAGTGAACGGTTGTGCAGCGCGAGCAGGCGGTTTTTTCAACCAAGAAACTCGCTAGCAGACGCTGCCTGCGTCGGCGTCGCGAGGCGAGAGAGGGGGACGCATGCGCAGGGGGAGTTAGACGCCGCGGGCAGGGATGGAGAGAGGGGGAGTGTAAGAAGGGAGAGAGGAAGGGAGGCGCATGCGCAGTGCAGGGTGTGGTTGCCGCGGGGAGGGATGCTCAGGGAGGAGAGAGAGGGGGAGAGGAGGTTTTTTTATTTTTATTTTTTTTAACTGTTTGCGCATGTGCAGTAAGGGTGGGCACGCGGCACACCACCACCACCACCACCGGATTAAGCGCCATAAGATGCTTCACATCTAAAAAAAGAAAAAGAAATAGCTGCTCGAATATGAGAGAACGTTGTGCGCTCGTTCAACATTGTTTTTGTATGTACAGAGCGTCGAGAAACATGACGCTCGTGCGCATGTTGGTGTGGTTCGATTCCTTCCTGCCGGTAGTGCTTCAATTGGTTCGCGTTGCAACATTTCAGTGCACGTTGCAAAGCAAGTCCGTTCCAGGCGAGCTCTTTGTAATAGCCACGAAGGAAGGAAGGAAACATGAAAGCGGGAAAATCTATCAAACGAAGTTGTGTGCATCATTACTACAGTAACCAAAGGATTCAAAGGAAACTCAGGAGGGTTGAGGTTTATACTAAAGAATTGCCTCTTTCCGCGACATCTAAAAAAAGCTACGGCGTCTCTCATAATCATATCGTGGTGTTGGGACGTTAAGCCCTAACAACTATTATTATTATTACTACCAGTGTTGCAGTAGCTACTGTTAGCGAGCGCTTTTGTGTATTTCGAATATGGGAGCAGAAAGTAATGATAATACGAAAAGAGCCGTAGGTATTCGCTACATCCATTTCCTTATCGCAGAGGGCTAATAAAGTAGGATGTAGGTATTGCGTTAACGTTTGTTCTTCCGTTCCTTGGTTATCGTATGCATGCATACAGGAACGTTGAACAAGACCACATGTACATACGTTCAAAGAAGAATGGTCTGACTCAGTGATACTCCCGACGCCCGACTGAGCTTTGGTCGATCGCGCTTTGGTACCAATGTCCGCGTTCATTCTTTTACACGATATTGCGAACTCTGGAGGCAGGGATTTTGCCGACATTCTTTAAATATAGTTCTAGAGCTCCCGGCCGAGAGAGAAAACGTCGCACTGGCGGCGGAATTTCCGTCAGGTGACGGCATCAGCCAAACATTATTTAACACCTGTTGGTTAATGTTAACGAGCCAGCGCTAGTTAACATTAACGAACAATTAGTCCAACAGTTAACAGCGCTTGTAGCATTCGGGCACCTACATTAGACTTCGCACAAACTAAGCTGTTTATTTTTGTTTCATATCTATAAGTCGTGTTTTAATTTTGATTATTCTCATTCGTAAAAATCTTTCTCTCGACATCTTCGCCCGAATATTGTTTTTTTGTTATTAATATTGATATTATTGCACTGACATAACAACTAAACAAAATTGCTCCTGAAACCACCGTTTACTACCTATAATATGCTTCTCATTAGGAGTAGTTTCACATTCACAGCTCACGTACCATTCGTAAGGTCAATCGAGAGTTTTCAAAGCTTGCGAAGAAAATTGCTAGGCGGCTGTCGCTTTATTGCCGCCTACATCTACTACTGTTTGTCGCCTCTCCGTAAGACATAACTTTGATAACAACATGTGAGTGGTTTGTGCAATATACGCAAACGCGCCGCCCCCTGGGTCTTATGAAACCGACACACGAAGCGTGCACATGCGAACTATAGGTCCATTTGCACAATGTCTGCCATTCTTGCTATTCTGCAGTGGGACCAGCAAATTAAAGAGCAGCACAATAATCGCCCAACGCTCGACCATGTTCGAACATTGCTATTGTTCATACATAAATTAATGCGGATTTTTACGCATGAAACCGCGAACAAGGGAGCTCAGAACACTTTCAAGCGTGACATCGTAATATTATTTTATCTCGATAAGAGTTGCCCTAATACTTTGGGCGTATACGTGTATTACATGTCTGCTGTAAGGCACGCGTTATGTATGAATTGAAGCAGTGCGTTGTGAAATCTGTTATCTGGTCCAGCGGTCATGGCTGGTCGTGACAGCATAGCGAAGGCGAAATGATCGAGAAGGTCATAGCAGCTTAAACGACACGCTTCAAAATTTATTAGTTGTACGCTTGCAGCTACCACGATGAGCGAATAGTGGGAACGTTCCGTTAATTGCGACCAAGAACTCAACGACCGCACGTGCTTCACGTAAACGAATGGGAACTGTCACGATAACTGTCCGTAATCACCGGCGCCTTCCATAAACGTTCGCGATGTAAAACAGGAGAGCCGTATCCTTCATTAAAAGGCACTGACCTTGCTACATTTCGAGTGTAATTTCTTTAGCTCAGGGTGATAGCTGAACTTACAGCGGTTGTATGTAAAGACAACAGCAACAACAACAACAACAACAACAACAACAACAGCAGCAACAACAACAACAACAACAACAACAACAACTACGAAAAAAGAACACTGAGACGGAAAGTGGCGCTGCCTGGCATGTTCACTGACGTACACAGCGAGTGTGCCAGCCTTTCCTGCTTCGGCAACCGAGCGTTTGAGGATGAAAGTCGTAATGCCTTCCAGTCGGAGCTATTTGCGACGATACTAAGGATAAATTGAACGTTGATCTATAGCGCGTAACATACTCCAAGAACGGCTACATTCATTCCGTAATAACAAAAGCCGACAGTCTGTTATCTTCTTAAAGGAGCACTGACACAAAAAATTTTGCACCTTGCTTTTTTTGTTGCAATAGGTAGCTTACGACCCACTTATCACGGCTGGAAACCTCGTTTGCGCGAGTGCGCGACGGTTAGTTATTTACAGACGTTTTTAGAGCGCCCAGTCGCAGTTTCGGTTTCAAAGAGCACCGAGCTGGTCAGGAGCAGTTCCGGTAGCAAGATAAACGCAGCTGGCCACGTGACCACGCAGAACTGTGACGTAGGCGGCGCACGCGAGAGCGGGCGCCGCCTACGTCAGGCACGGAGGAAGAAATCGCAGGTAGCGCAAGGGCACAACCAACAACCAGCCAATACAAAATCGTGACGTAGTTTGTTTACATTGCTACCGCGTTGATGTCGGCGTCGCGAGGTAGCTCGCATCTCGCTCAGTCGTGCGGCATGCACTTTGAAATTGATTTTAAATATGTTCTAGGCTATATTTGTCCTTGATATTCCGCAGGCGTTGTCTATGTCTCCACATACATCTATTTCACTCATTATCTCGCCTTCGAAATTTTGTGTCAGTGCTCCTTTAATGACCATGTTTTCTGGGGCCTCTTCCACCCACATTATGTAAGGGAGTTTGGATTCATGTTTCTCACCGAATTCGGCTACCGCATTGAGTCGCATACTACAAGCGCTTCGTATGATTGGCTGAACTTCCTTGGCTGAAACTCTGGCTAATGTCGACTAGCGCTTGTTAATCCTGGCTAAACGATGCATAGTGTTAGCTACGGCTAGGGTGCTATTCTAGACACTGTCGGATTCCGCAACTTTGTCCGATTCGCCATCTTGTCGATTCAACTCTAATTGTCCTGGAGGGCTGCTACAGCATGTCCGATTGGCTCCAAATTACCCTCGTTACGAAATTTGACAACCTAGTAGAATGATTTGCAAAATAACTAGCGAAAATTTGCTAATAATAAGTTAAAATAACTTCGTCTGCTCGGAAATGCAGTGAAAATAACTTTCATGCTTCGCAAACGCAAGCGTCCTTTATATAGGCGTCGCAATATAATATGTAATATCCCAGTAATATTGCATGGTACAAGCGTAGTACATTGCCATTGGGCGTCAGAACATGTGACTATCATAATGATTTCGTAGTTTAATGCCGGCGACCCATTACAAAAGGCACACACCTTAATGCGCGTATTCCCTTAACACCACGTAGTGGGTGCATAGCAAGTATGCACTAAGTGGTTGAAGTACGCGCTCGGGACAGGATATCGCTATCGCGTTCAACTCTTAAAGGCGAAGATTAAGGGTCTCCCAATTTTATTTCCGCTGCTTCCGCTTCTATTCGTTATCGTGTCGTCACACGTCGCCCAAATTTCTGACGTCATCATAACCACCCCATGAGGCGTCAGATCACGTGACATCACGTGACGACGTCATCGGTGACATCGTCGCTCGGTCAAAGGTGTGCCGATCACGGAGGCACGGCAGAACCACGTGAGGTGCAGAACTCTCCTTCGATTCCCGGAGGCCATGCGAAACCACGTTGGGTGCTGGAAAGCCTTCGGGCGGGACCAGTATAGTCATAATAATAATATCTGGGGTTTAACATCCCAAAGCCACGATATGATTATGAGAGATGCCGTAGTGGAGGGCTCCGGAAATTTCGACCATCTGGTGTTCTTTAACGTGCACTGACACCGCACAGCACACGGGCCTCTACCATTTCGCCTCAATCGAAATGCGACCACCGCGGCCGCGATCGAACCCGCGACCTTCGGGTCAGCAGCCGAGCGAGGGACCAACACAGTCGACTGAGAAGGAAAAGAAGAATATGGCTTTCGCCTTTCAGCCATCTTAGGCAAACAAATGAGGGACCGTGCACATTTTTGTCACCGGGTTTTCCTCGTCCTGACTTTCTCCTTTCTCTTCGCTTCGTCTGCGTCGCTGTGCACATCCCGCCTCGCCCTGCGGAAATCTGACGCAAGCCGCCAGCTTGTTGTCGACGATGGAGCGCGTTGCGCAAACAAGGCCGGACTGTGCACCAATCTGTATTTATCTTCTTTCTGGGGTATACGGTAGCATACTGGATACTACCGTCTGGTCAACCTCCCTGCCTTCCTCTTCTCTGTATTCTCGTATTTCTTAGAATATGCACACGCAACGTACGGACGACTCCTCAGTCGGTTGCCTGGTATAGTACTCGCTTGACGGCGCATTGCTGTTTTTCGAATTCTCGCATCGTCCACTGACAGAAACAACAACGTATTAACATTAGTAAAGTGTTCATATTTGTCATCATTGCTTCCCTTCCATAGTAGTGTGTTGTTAATGAACAAACGTCATAATCATGTTATATGTATATGCATAGAAAACTGTCTGTGCGGATTCTATCCGTGGTAATCTATGTGACCACCTTTTATGTATTGGACTCTTCCTTTAGACTCTGATAATTATTTATACGCGACATATCGTATATGTACATAGTGCTTCTGATTATTTTTCTGCTTTTTTATTCTTTTATTCGTTTCAGTTTTTCTTATTTTTTTCTTCGATACTATATACTATCATGTTGATGGGATAGCCGGCTCTTACGTAGCCTACCTTCCCATGTTTTTTTTTTTAATATATGAATAAAAAAATAATAAATAATCCATAAGGGCACAGAATATATGTACACGAATGTGTATGAAGTCAGGAACACAGCACTCCATGGTCACGTGACACCAAACACCGCCTCCCATTCCCTCTTTATAGTGTCTATAGTACTCTGGAGAAAAATACTGTTCTCACTAATTTTCGAGTTATTACTTTTGCTTTGCCTCTTTGTTTGTTAGTTTGTCTATCTGTTTGTTTGTTTGTTTGTTTGTTTGTTTGTTTGTTTGTTTGTTTGTTTGTTTGTTTGTTTGTTTGTTTGTTTGTTTGTTTGTTTGTTTGTTTGTTATCACTTACATGCCATTCAACGTCTTTTAAAACAGCAGCGAAATACCATGTGTCACGGTTCTGTCTCAACCTGAAGCATTAATTTCCCCATTGTGTCACATGCCACGAAGACACGTTTTCTTAACCGTATAGCTATCGAAACTTAACCACCTCCAACCACCACGGAGCGCGTCTCTTCTCGCGAGTGTTTACACGCCACGAAGCTCTCTCACGGCGCTGAAATCTTCGCACGCGTGTCGCCGCAGATGCTGCCGTATGCGCTCTTATCTCCTCTCCGTGGCGGGGCCGTGGTCAGCGCCGCGATACGAGGTTCGAGATAGCAGTTGTCGCGCTTATCGAATGCCCGGCGCTTCTTCTTTCGAGCGCGATTATAATGTGGCCCAATTATAGCGGCCTCCCAGACGCGCCTCTCTCGCAACATGTGGACCGTAGCTCCGTCGAGCCGACATCGCACATCGCGTGAGTGGTGGTCTTTTCGAGCGTTCCTGATAGCTTCATTTAACGAGGACAGCGGCCGTACAATCAATTTTGTCGCCGGTAAACTGTTATCGCACCGAGTGCGGAAAGATAGAGATAAAATGACGAAGAGGAGATTGGCATTTTACTGGCTCTAAAGAGACGCGCACATTACACAGGGTGCATCAGAGTTTATTGAAGGGCACTTATCCAGCCCGCACTCTCCCCACCCCTTTAAGGGGCAGACCGACGCCACCGTGCCCTTCCCCTCGTACATTATCTTTAAAATATGTCGTTTAGTAGAGTCGGCTGTTGTTGTCATCGTTTTGTGTGTGTGTGTGTGTGTGTGTGTGTGTGTGTGTGTGTGTGTGTGTGTGTGTGTGTGTGTGTGTGTGTGTGTGTGTGTGTGTGTGTGTGTGTGTGTGTGTGTGTGTGTGTGTGTGTGTGTGTGTGTGTGTGTGTGTGTGTGTGTGTGTGTGTGTGCGTGCGTGTGTGCGTGCGTGCGTGCGTGCGTGTGCGTGCGTGCGTGCGTGCGTGCGTGCGTTTGACCGAAAGAGAAGAGGCATCTTTATCTTGCCAATGCGGCTTCTGAGAGGGCGCCCCTATTACAGAATGCCAGGAATAACAAAGAGATCTGACAGCTCTTGTTTTGTGCAGCGAGATAACATAAGCGATTGTTGACTTCTACACGGAAACACTTCTTTCTTCCTTGAGCATGACCCATTGTTTGCGTCGCGCTTTTTCGGGCAAGTGAATCGCGCGCAGCACGATTACTTGTTTATTTCGTATTGGTATAGTCCCAGACGAATGACGCATGGTCTAGAACATAGTGTGCCTCATACGTTTGCACTGCAGGAAAGTTACATCAGCGTTTCTCAAGCGGTAAACGCGACGGATGGAGCTTCGAGAATATCCCGCCCTTCCGGCTTGTTGATGAATGACTTACGCAGCCGAGCAGGGGGTTACGGGAAAGTCCTAGGCCACGTATTTCCCGAGAAAAATTTCTAGAAAGCACTCTAGCGCTAGATTCTACGTAATCTGCAATCATTGCTGTTGGGTCAGCAGGAAAATGATTGTTAGCGCACGGATTTGCCTTAACTTCCTTCTGCTCCGTGTACATTGTCCGTCATTCAATTTCAGATAAACGTCGCGCGCACAGATTTAGGTGCACGTTGAAGACAGTCAAAAGTGAACCGTGGCTCCTCAACAGCGCAGTCGATGATAATGAAGCGTACAGCTTGGAGAAACTAAATACAATGCTCCAATTTCTTTCTAACATTAATGATCGCTTATGGCCTATCGTGTAGGGACGTAAATTTTCGGTAGCGTCTACTCCCAGGCACCCCAGGGCAGCTATAAATTCCTACCGTAGTCTACCTGTTTGAAACTTTATCTGGCCGGAAATCAGAGACTTGCCCTCTTGCCCTTGAAACGCCGCGTTATCACCGCGTCATGAAAACTCAGAAACGAAGTGTACCCTATACAAGGACAAGAGAAAGTCAAACGTGCGCTTCGGTCTCCATGTGGAGTATTCACAAGGTCACGGGCGAAGCTTTACCCCGATTCTATCGATACTAGACTCAGTCATAACATTCGGCAAAAGAGAGCGTTTAGAGTAAGACAAACCAAGATATAAAGAAGGCAATGTGGAATCTAAGTATCATCTCGATAGCGTAAATGTAGACTAGTTCAGCTGTCTTTCGAGGCCGTATTTAGAAGCCGCTACCTGATGTATGCGTTGATAAGCAGGGTCACCAAACATGAAACTACGTTTGCACTAACCGCCCTCGAGGGGCGGCCGCCATTTAGTTTTCAAGGAACGGTCACTTTAGACTCGCGACGCTCTTTGTACAGGAAGTTGTACACAGCGTTTGATGACATTCAACCGATCAAAAGGAAAAAAGGATGCCGCATATGAATGATTACTAAATATATGCGGAGTAAAAATGTTCTTTGGCGCGCAAAGTGATGACAACAGTGTGTGTTCCTACGTTTTTGCAACCGCGTGAGAGGCGAAAATGAACTGTAACAAAAAACGACAGTGTGGTCGCAGAACCTTTATCGCGTGCGTTTAAATAATCTAAGACATTTAAAAAATCCGTAAAAAGGGGTTATGTGCTCGAGCCGACGTTTCGACAAGTGGACTTGTCTTCATCAAGGCTAGAACTGAAGAAGACAAGTCCACTCCACTCCAGTCGCACACTCCAGCCGTCGAAACGTCTGCTGGAGCACACAACCACTGTTTACCTATTTTTTCATTGCAAGCTTCCACCTTCCCCTTCCAGCGGTTTTTTTCTTTTTCTTGGCTAAGACATTTAAAGCATTCAAAATTGGAAACGTACGCGTAGCATTTAAACGATACCCATTTCGTGATCACAGCACTTTCCTAAGCTGCACCCCGATGGATGTGACTTGTTTAACATAATGAATGTATTCAAAGTACGCGCAACTGTAGCAATGTAATAAAATAACTCAGATGTTGCTACGCCTACGCCTCGCTCCACGAAATGTTTTGCACGCTATACACGACAATTTCCCTTAGGGAAATTTGATGCCGAAACTTCGTCCACATTTTCAAAACATCCAGCTTTTATGTATTCGAATTCCACGCGTTATCGCGGCTGCAGTATAGGCTGCAGCGCGCAATGAAACTGTGTGTGACGGTTTCTCGAGTGAGTTCGGGCACTTTTCTTTCTGGTTTTGCAGCTGAAAGAGGCCTTGAAGGATGTGTGGCAAGAACAGTTCACCGACGCATACCTGATGCGATGGCTTCGAGGTGAGTTTTGTAAGACATCTGTACGGTACACCTGCACTGGCTTGACAAGAATAAATCGAATAAAAAGCTTAGTCGATGGAAACCCCAGGTTGTTGACTGCCGTCCACTTAAACGCCTGAAAGTTTTTAATGAGCAGCTGTGTTTCTCGCTTAGGCAGCAGCGTGTAATGTAGAACGAATGGCCGACGAATTAAAGAGCATTAACCTGAGAGAAAACGCTCGCAATGAGCTTACCTTAGTCTATTTGTCGACGTTCAAAGGTAGACGTTAGCGCCGATGCAACCATAGGACGGCAATCTCACTCAGACTCAGATCGAGCCCCGAGTCTGAGCCTGCATGTGTCCGGCTGAGTAACATTCTGGTGAGTTTGAGTCTGAATAAGTCTGGTTCAGAAAAAATTTAGCGAGTCTGAGTCCGTCTGAGTGCGGCTGAAGAACATTTTGGTGAGTCTTAGTCAGAGTGAGCCCTAAGCACAAAATCTGAGTGAGCCTGAGCGAGCTCCACTTCTTTTTGGCCGTCCTATGGATGCAACACAAGGTGTCCCTCCTTTATGTCCTTGTGTTACTTCGGCACTAAATATTCCTTGCTGCGGACGTCAGTTCTTCCTACGCTAATGCTAGCCGAGAATGCCAAGCTCGCTGTAAATAACTTGTCCATTGTTGGGTAACGCACAAACGGACAAGAAACGAAGGTTTCAACTCGCCAGCCTTTCAGTCCTACTATACATAACTTAGCAGCATACGTATCTGTGTTAGTTTCTGAGACGAGTAGCTAATGCAGCAAGAAAGAGATACCGTTTCTGGCTTGTTTTTCTTAATGGTATATTAGTGAATAAAAACGTATTGGCATTCGCAGGCGGGCGCCGGCTATCATTTTCTTATATCTGCTAGGTATCAATCAGCTCTCTGACAACGCCATCTTCCACACGAGACGCTGCAAAATACAACACCGTTTAACGATCCCTTTCTTCACAGAACTGCCGCACACGCCAGTTTGGTTCACGCACAGGTGGCATGCACGTGCTTTTCGACAACACCGACCACTGCTTTCTTGTGTATACATCCTGGCGAGCTGATACGCAATCAGTAGCCTAAGAGGGTCCAACAAACGCCGCTTAGGAGAAGCCAAATATCGGCACAAAATTTTTGGAGCTTCCGAGGGAACGACTTTGGAGTGCTCCACCGCGTAGCTCGCACGTTGGCAACAATCCGACGTTCTTTCTTAAAGGAACACTAAAGAGAAAAACGATTTTTCTCGAGTTAGTAAATTAATCTTTCATAATACCAAAATCGCCACGTTCCCGCACCAGTCACTGCGACGTCATAGACTTTGACGGCGTCTACTATGGCCTACGTAGTTCCCAATCGGTAAATATCAAGTGCATTACCTTCCAAGGGGGCCAGAGACTATGCATACCAAGTTTCAGAAAATTTCCTTTAGTCAGTACACTAGAATCAGAATCAGAATAAGCACAAATTACATGCATAGTGACACCCTACAAGCCACCCACTATGGCTGTTGACACATATTGCGTGTGTCTCACTCTGTGAAAGAAATAATGAATTTCGATTGAACTTCATTGCCTTGTATAACTAGCTGAGACATATTGGCACAAGAAATAAAATGACAACACAAGCAATAAACGAAGTCGAGGTGAGCTACTCGGTGGAGCACTCCAAGGTCGTTCCCTCGGAAGCTCCAAAAATTTTGTGCCGATATTTGACTTCTCCTACGCGGCGTTTGTTGGCCATTTTGAAATACGATCGTTATAAAATATAAAAGTGATATTTTTGACATCGATTTATTCATTTAATAACTAACCTGTGGAGGTGAAATCGACAACACTGGAGTTTCTAGGGTGTAATTTATCAGTCTAAACTGATTTGTTGTTTTACTTTAGAGTCCCTTTAACTACAAAGGCCACCTGGTCAGGCCTCAATGCACACAGCATCTCCCGTCACATCCATTAGGCACAACGTACAGCGTCCGCCTCGCACTCTCTATCGGAAGCAAGACTCCCAGTGTGCGAGCAAGGCCAATGGTTGTAACCGATCTGAAAAGCGAGATCTGTCTGTATGGCCGCCACCTTGGAAACGTCTTAACCTTCTCACGTGTCCGTATCTGTTCCAGCCCGAGACCTCGACGTGGCCAAGGCCGATGACCTTCTGCGCAAAGTGAGTGGGAACGAAAGAAGCGGAAGTACGGGTAGACTTTTGCAATCTATTCCGCCTCGTCCTCGGGCAGCCTGTGTTCTCGCACTTCGTACAGAGGTCGTGCTTTAATTCTCGCACCCGTACGGTGTATTGTGAAGATTCTGTTCCTGATCTTTTATTTTCCTTCTTTTTTTTCCAATTTAAGTGTTCTGAGCCGGTGATACCAACGCCTGCATTATCTCCAGGGTCAACTGACTGGTCGCGAGGGGTAACGACAAATGAAATAGAACTAAGAAAATTGCCGCATTATTCGTCTTCGTTTATTGCTTGTGCTTGTCGTTTTATTTCTTGTGCCAATATGCCTCAGCCAGTTACAAGGCAATTAAGTTCAATTGAATTTCATTACTTCTTTTCACAGAGTCGAGAGTTCGACGGAATGAGTGAGACATACGCAATATGTATCTACACCCATAGTGGGTGGCTAGTAGGGTGTCAATATGCATGCAATTTGTGCTAGTACAAGTAAACACTTATTCCATACACATTTTTAAGGGAAATCGACGAAGTTGAACGTGGATTATCATTATATATTGAACACTGACTCAGCGAATATTTTATTAGTACACGAAGGAATAAAAAAAGCACACGTATGAGCAAAGCTTACTAACAAAAGATACACTAAGGAGATATTCTAACAGGAATTATGCTAGCATTTATGTCGAGACACCGATTTCTGTGTTGTGCAAAAAAAGAAGCATGAATGCGATGTTTCGTTTAACAGGAATGCATGTTTCCCTTATAAAATTGAACGCTACAAAAGTATTTAGGCAGAAGCACGTGAGCAGCGAACTCGGACACTGAACAGCGGTAGCTGGGGTTTATAACAGCTAAAAACTACGCGTAAATGAGAACCAATACAGTTGCTCAGAAAGTGCCATTGTCTTTCGGCAGAACCTGCGATGGAGGGAAGAGAACAAGATCGACACCTTGGTCGAGCGGTACGAGTGCCATCCAGTGAGTGACGGGTCTTCTAATCCTTCAATTTCTTATGAGGAATTCCTCGTGTTATGTATACAAAAGAAAGTCAGATATGAAGAACGCTTGCGAAATTCCGCGCACAGGTCGATACAGGAACTGAAGGCATCTCGCATATCCGTTAAGAAAAAGTTAATGTGCAGAAAAAGGTCCATAACCCCCCCCCCCCCCTTACACAAACACACACGAGTTTTGCACATTTCTGCATAGCTAAACACATAAGCGACAAATAACAAAATAGGCAGATGTGGCTCACTTCGCATTCGAAATAAGGAATCGTGCTGACTTCAACCACAAATGCTTATTATGTCCCCTACGTTTTTCCCTGCCTGTTAAACTCATCCATACACTTGCATTGGAGACACAGGACGTTCTTCGTATATCAGCTTTAAAAAACAAAGAGAAAGATACGAGCATGAAAATCGTACACGTTAATTCAGGTCGCCATATTGTGTTTGAGTTAATACGGCATTGTATGTCATCCCAATTACTGTTTAAATTATCTGTACCACGCCGCGCTGCCGGCACCGCATAAACACGCGCCTCACTCACTCCACTTCGTCGCAGATCATTAAGCAGTACTTTCCTGGCGGAATCTTCAACCATGATCGGGAAGGCAGTCCAATCTACATCATTCCAATAGGCAGCGGCGACTTCAAAGGTGAGACAACTTGGTATGCAGCCTAATGAAAACTCATGTTGTTACACAACCTAGTGAAAACTCACGTTTGCTGCTCTTGAACTTTGCTCGCTTTCTGTTACGTTGTAAGTGAGTAAACTTTATTGAACGATGTAGTACGGGTGACGTGAGAACTTCTTTTTTTTTCTTTTTTTTTTTTTTTTTTTTTTTTTTTTTTTTTTTTTTTTTTTTTTTTTTACTGCTTCATGAAACCCTTCTCTGCGCAGCAAGGACCATGTATGAAAGCTTTCAGACCGACGCTTAATTTTCGTAAATAGGTTTTGTGATGAGCCAGCCGCATTCGTAACGATTGGCCGAGGAAGGAAGCAAAGGTGGAAGGCAGGGAGGTTAACCAGAAAAGCTTTCGGTTAGCTACCCTACACTGCGGATAAGAGAAGGTGTATAGAAACATGAGAAAGAGACCGAGAGAGAGAGCAGAGGAAAAAAGGCACTGGATTTACTGAAGCGCGCGGGAATGCACCACAAGTCATAGCCTCTCACAAAAACCCCTCGTCCTCAAAAAGCACAACAGTGCCTTTACCGCCTTGTAGGCCGACGAGAGATGGGTACGGTTTCTAGTAGCACCTGCACGGAAAGTGGGCAATCGTCCAGTCGTTGCAGTTAACTGGAAAGTACTTGCCTCGAAATTTGCGCTTAGGCATATCGCACAAGATTTTCGTGCTTGGAGGCTGTATGTGTGTGTGTGGTGTGTGTGTGGTGTGTGTGTGTGGGGGGGGGGGGGGGGGGGGCGGAAGAGATTTGTTAAGTACAGTTAATCCTCTCAGATCTTGAACTCTTGGCAACGAATTTGCTTTTCCTTCATACAGTAACAACATTCTTTCATGCAAGCATAACTTAGGTAGTCCTCTTAATGCTCTCTAAACTGTAATACATTTATTTGAAATTTGTATAGCTACTACTCTTTCTTGTGGTACATTTATAAGGTCAATAATAAGCAGACGAGAACAGCAATGAACGTGGATAGCGCGCCGGTATTTCAGGCCGCCTGGGTCACGTTGCTAGTGTGTCGCGGAGATCCTTGTCCTATCTGCCTGCCGCAAATATTTCTCTCTGTAGAATCACCTGTCCGTACTGTCACAGAGTGCGACATGGTGCGTGACAGACGCTTCAGGCGCGGCCCTTCCTTACCTGAAACAGCGCTTCCATGATAATTGTACTCTGAGCGAATTCGCAATCAATTTTTAATGAAGTGCACGAGGTCCCAATCGTCGTAGAGCAGGTATGTCGCGCGTCACAGCTGTTCGGTCTCTCGACAAAATAGTGTATCCGTTGGCCTCGTCGTATCTTTGCTGAATATTGGAGGGGAAAAACACGATTTAAAGATAACGTACATCAACTGGCCGAGCTTTTGGCCCTGTCATTTTATGAAGAGACTCGAACAATAAACGTTTACGGGACGAAGGACCCGCGGAAATGAAGAACTTCTGTGAATGACGGCCACGTGATTTTGGAATCAAAATTGAAGCCTGAGGTATCCTTCGTGATTTACGCTGTGATCTGTTCAATTAGAACATTAGCTGAGTTGACAATAACTGCGGAGACGACCATAGGCGTGTGCACAAGGGAGCAGGAAGGGGGGGGGGGGGGGGGCTCCGCCCCCTAGTCACCTAAGAAGGAGGGGGGCGCAAAATCTGCCCCGAACTTTCACTTAGTAGGAAAGTGGGGCGCTGCGACGAACCTTCGCCCCCTCCCCCCGCCCCATGACGGGGAACCCTGCGCACGCCTGTGAAGACGACGATCATTATTACTATTTTTCTCCTTTTTTTTTTTTTTTTTTACGAAAATAGAGATTGCTCATGAGTACACTAAGTATAATGTAGTTAGAAAGTCGGGAGGCTTTGAAAGATTTAGTAAGCAACACAATTATTTGATTACCTAGCTGTCACGGTGGTCTCGTGGCTACGGTGCTCGGCCGCTGGCCCGAAGGTCGCAGGATCGAATCCCGACCGCGGCGGCGCATTTCGATGGAAGCGAAATGCCGGACGCCCCCGTACTTCGATTTGGGTGCACGTTAAAGAACCCCAGGTGGTCGAAATTTCCGGAGCCCTCCAGTATGCGGCGTCCCTGATAATCATATCGTGGTTTCGGGACGGTGAACCCCTACAATTATATTATACTACAATTAATTAATTCATTTGGATATCTTGTCTTCCACCGTTTGCAGTTCTTTGCAGGGGAAACGAACAAAGATTGTACTAATACAGTATTGTTGTTATAACAGCGGATAAACAGTAGTTAGCCATCATGAGTTATCACTAGCCATCATTTCCCAACATCATTCATCATTTAGCCAGGTTTAACTACTACTCGAGAACATTTAGCTAGTGCTGGTAATATGGGAGTATGTGCTGCATCTAGCTAAGCAAGGCCTTGAGCGCTACTCCAGAAAAGTTCAGTTCGGTCAGAGATTAGGTGCGAAGCTGTGGACGTAATCGCATCTCGTTAGAGAAAGTGTATGGAATAAGCCTATGAACACTTTGCTCAATAAGACCGCTAAGGCGCGCACTCTTTGGCTGCACAAGGCAGCTGCAGCTGGCAGCCTCCTGGCTTCGCTTGCCTCGATGCCACGGCCCTAGATGGCTGCCTTTATATATAACTCTTATCGGCGTATACGTCCCCATCGCCACATGTGCCCGCGTCTCATATTCGTGTCGTACGTCTCCTTTATCTGCTCTGAGGGAGCACGCGGGGTCACCAACCACTGCAGGCTGACGCTTTCCTGTTCTCATAAAAGCGACTGCACTTTTGCTTTGTTTATGTACGCTATGCGCGTAGAGTTCTACTTTCATCTCCAGGCAGTTGTATTCCGGCAATATTTCGACCATGTTGCTTTGCCGTTTTTTTTATAGCACGGAGCCATGCATTTCTTCATTATTATTATTATTATTATTATTATTATTATTATTATTATTATTATTATTATTATTATTATTATTATTATTATTATTATTATTATTATTATTATTGTTGTTGTTGTTGTTGTTGTTGTTGTTGTTGTTGTTAAAGGCTGACCGGATGAGGCCTGTGCGATAACGTCACAGTATCGTCTACGATTAGATGTTGCATATACACTTCAATTCTGGCGCCGCATCAAAAGAACGTCCCCGCACTGCGACCACCACTGTGATCATCCTGATGCGTCAGTGGATGATATCATTACGGAATGCCCGAAATACGACGAACAACGCGTTGTCAACATGGGCGCGTGTGTTGCTGACCGTACTTCCCCCCACGTGTTGTTGTTCTCGAGCCGTTGTTTAGCACTCCTTCGACGGTTCCAATGTACCGACAAGCTCAAAAACTATCCCGCCAGTTTACATTTATTACTTGGTCCGCAGGAGTGCTCTTTTGATTAGCCTGTCTGAGCCGGGTGTTGGGGTTTCCATGCAGGCATGCTACAGTGCCTATCCAAGGAAGAGTTGGTCATGTACGTGGTCTACATGCTGGAGCTGATGCAACGAGACAGGGAGAGTCAGAGTCGCAAGGTGAGGCTGTGGTAGAGCTCCATGAGCTCGCTTTCGGTCGTGACCAAATGAAGCTCAGAGAGTCCCTTTATGCATCCGCCTAAGACGACACGCAGGCGAAGCCTCCTCCTCCTACTCCTCGTTTCTTCTTGTACTTCTTCGTCTCCTTCCCAATACTCGTTCTCCTCAGTCGACGGCATTGAGGCCCACTACGGCCTATCTCATTATCACATTGCCATTTGCAGCAATGATTATTATTATTACTATCATACAGTTACCTTCTGTGCATAAAGCGGTGCTTAGTTGTGCTCAATGAAAAACCAGACTCAAACCGAAGCACCGGGAGAGGGGAGGGAAGGACATTGGGAGGGAGGGGGGGGGGGAGGTAAATAGCTGTTCATGGTATGATTCTGTGCTAAGGAATTGGTGTCACACAGAGCGGAGACTCAGATGCGTACAATATAATAATAAAAAATTAGGAGTACAGCACGTTAACGCGTTCATTCTACATTTAAAAAAAAAACTGTTGGTTACGTTTAGGCGCCGACCTATCCACAGCAATCGACGGACAAACCTTAAAATGCACTTCACATACCAGGGCTCCTGCACTGTGCAAGTGGAACACTGAAAAAACAAAAAACAAAAAGTAATCTGACCAATTTTTTTCTGTTTCCCGATTTTCTGAATATAGCTCATGAAAGTGACAATTTGCCCCTATGCCTCCCTCATGGTTCTCCTTCATACATGATATAAGACAAGGGCACAAAAGCGAACCACGGGAGTTTGAAGGTCGCTTAGTGCTTCCTTTTTGCAGCGATGAACGCGAATGAGGATATTGACCAGTGAGCTGGAACTGTAGTCTTTTTTTAGTACAAAACCGTGTTCGATGACAATTTATGTTTCCTTCCCACATGTGCAGCTGGGAAAACTAATCGACAAGTCCGTGTTTCTCTTCGACTGGGAGAACTTCAGCCTCAGGCAGGTCTACTCTTGGCAAGGTACGTTCACTGTGATAGCGCTGACATACATTTGAAATTGTCTAAATCAAAGCAAGAATATACATAATTTGCCGACTTCCGCGTTGCAAAGTATTGTAAATAGGATTACATTTCCAGTGTATCGCACCGGGTAACGTATATCTCAATGCTCAATCAATGAACCCTTCCCGTTATTTAATGTTTAGTTCTAAACATCCCTTTACTTCCGAACTCTTGCTCTTTCAATCATAACAATCTTGCCGTAGGCCCTCTGACAAGTCCTGTATTAAAATGTGTAGTACCAGGCTAGCTATTGTACGCCTCACCGTCAGCATTCAGACAATATTCGCGCATCCTTGGATGCGCCGACGTAGTGTGTGATACTTGTACTACAGTCAAGGAAAAAGTTCGGGGGAAGAGGGAGGCTTCGAGTGGTGAGAAATCGTCGACGAGAGAATGCCACTGGAGCCGACGCTTCGACAAATGGCCCTGAATTCGTCCATTGCTGCGATGACAAACACAAGCCCCTTGTCGAAACGTATAGGCCTCAGCGACATTCCCTGTTCAAATATTTCGTCATCTCATCAATGCTGCATCTTCCCCCAAAGTTCTGTTTTTGTTTGAACTGCTGACTAAGTTTGTCAGGCTTATCTCACTAGTCGCAACATCATCGCTATCCCCTGCTGCCAGAGTTTTCTGGGGACGCACGGTTTATTCAGCCGAATACGACAGCCTGCTGGAAAAATAATGGACTGGAACTGTCATGTATTCTGCAGGCTTCTCTTCAGACGTGGTAGCAGTCGGTATGTCGCGTGCGCTGAGGGCACCAACGTGGTCATAAGAGGCCGGGATAATGCTTCAGGAAACGGGCGACATATTTCTTCTTCGCTGATTTATGTATGCGTGACAGTATTCGCTTAAGCGCGCATTCACGGGCTTGCAAAGAGCTGCTACAAATGCTTTCGTCGGAGCTCCATTATTCACCACCAACGTTCATTAGTGTCCCGAGACCTTGAGCGATATGTCGCGCAGCCTGCATGGCATTAGGCTGTCGTCCTATGCCAGCACTGAGTGGTCGACGTAATCATGCAATCTTCGAGCTTTCTTTTTTTCGGCCGTGTAATGAATTCACGGGCGTAACAAATTATAGACAAGCGGAGTGTTTGTAAACAAAGGAGCATTTTTTTTCTTCGACGTTCTTCGCTTTGAACCACGCTCTTTCGCAAGTAACATGTGCAAGCGTCCTCGCGTGTGCGTAATCGTTCTGCCAAATAGATTTGACGTAAGTCTAATGCTCACGTACGTCATTTTTCACCTGATTTAATTTCTAAAGTTGACTGCCGCATCACCATGAGGTCACGCCTAGTTTATAAAACTCGAAATAAGTATACAATAAAAGAGTGAGAATTCACATAAAGCGGCATGAAGCCTCGTACGACTCGTGTAAAACCGTGCGCGCCAGTCGCGAGAGCTGTTTGCTTTATTAGCGACGCGAATTATTAACGTTCATTGTGAATGTTCCTCTCATTGGGAACGGAAAGGAAAGCAACAGAGGGCATTAGCTGCACGTTCAGAGCCATAATTAAAAGCCAGGCGAGGTAGACGTGACCGTCTACCTCGCCTGGCTGCCCTCGCGGGCTCTTCACACTCGGAGGGCTGTATTAGTGACAGATATAACACCGCGATATCTTACGGGTGACGCTACGTTACAAGTTTATATTTCGAAGGACCGAAAAATTCCTTCCCCGATTTTACGAACTTCCCGTTTTAACTAAATATTTCGAGCACCCTCATCCCGTCGTTAAATCGTGTTTCAAAGTTTCAACTGTACCATCACTGACTGGCTGTATGAATTAAGCATTGTTCTTTGCAGTCGTGGACTACATTCGAGCGCTGGTCGGTCTTTACGAGAATAACTACCCGGAGACTCTCAAGCTCGGCCTTCTCGTGAACAGTAAGTTGGTTACTTTGCTACATGTGCCAGCAAAAAAAAAAAAAAAAGAGAACACGCGTCAGCGGGCCTGGCTTCTAATTAAGCATCATCACGGGCAGGCATAAAGCATTATCTGATTGATTAGAGCTATCCTGATGTCGTTCAGAGGCGTTCAAGGCTATCTTAAATGTTTACTGTTGTTCTGTAGAAAGCCGTGCAGCCAGAGTGTCGCAAGCTTTCTTTCAGCGAGAGCGTAATCAATTACCTTTCAGTGAAAAAACGTTGTTGTTGTTGTCGTCGTTGTTGTTGTCGTTGCCGTTGTTGTTGTTGTTGTTGTCGTCGTTGTTGTTGTCGTTGCCGTTGTTGTTGTTGTTGTTGTTGTTGTTGTTGTTGTTGTTGTTGTTGTTGTTGTTGTTGTTGTTGTTGTTGTTGTTGTTGTTGTTGTTGTTTGTTGTTGTTGTCGTCGTCGTCGTCGTTGTTGTAGTTACCGTTGTTGTTGTTGTAGTTGTTGTTGTTGCTGTAAAATCCATAGGGCTATAGGCTCGTGCCATCTCATTTATCGCCTGGGACATTTTCTGTGAGAATAAGTGGCGAGCGGTCGCGCACCATTATCTTGAATCTTCTCTTTTTCCAAAAGTTTGTATATTGAAGTTTATTTCTTTCTCATACAGAAAGGTCCCGAACATAAGGGTCGCAAACCGCAAAACAAACGACAAACACCCCGTTTCCACCGTTCAATAACACAGCTGCTGTCTCGAAGGGAAAAATTAGGGACTGTTTGGTTGTGCATAGTCGACACTTGCGACGCGCCGTTCGTACACAAAGACAAAAAAAAAAAAACAAGTAGTACAGAACACGAGCGCGAAATCGATTACAAGACAATCAGGCTCGTCTTGTGTACAACGTGTGCTTTTTTTGTGCGTCTTTCTTTGTGTTCAAACAGCGCGTCGCAAGTGTCAAAAAACTGCTGTCTTACTGTTCAGAACTGGGACCGCATCATCACAGAGTAGCGAAAAATAAGCTTAGATAGCGATGAGGAAAAACAACCTTCACGTACGTCTCACGAGGCAAAATCAGAGGAGTTAGAACACCTGCGTGCTTTCAAACAGTGGACTTTCCCGAAGCCGACCTTGAGAGTTGAACGTGCTGAGCGATGGGCGCACCGTCCTGTTTTTCTCAGCTGTGTAATCTAAACCGTGATAATGGGGCACGGCAGTAACTTGGCATAGATGTAGCCGCCTATTTACAAAAAAAAACAAAAAACAAATTCTCGTTTTTCTCTTGCAGCTCCCAGCTTTTTCCCGGTATTCTGGAAGCTTATCCGGCCATTCCTCAGTGAAAGAACGGCCGGAAAGATTAAGATCTTCTCGAAGGGTGAGTATGGCATACCGACTGACCAACTTGCACACACTCGCGAACCACATCTCCGACGAAAACAACAATTATTTGTTGTTTAGGGTCATTTTTCCAGAGGGTCTTTCCGGCTGTAATTGGTATCCTCGATTGGGCAGTTAAGTCACGGGTTTGTAATTATACCCTCAAGTAAGTCTGAACAGTAAGTGGACTTCTTGCCTATTGACGTGATCGGTTCTAGTGTAGGGAAGCTGTGTGAGAAAATATAACAGTAATATGACCACAAACCCGCTGTATGTATGACGTCCAGTAATACAAAAAAGTCATAACAGGCTACTTAAAGGTCACAAAGGTTGCACAAAGGTCACAACAGGCTGCACAAAGGTCACAAAGGTTACTTAAACACCAAGCCACATAAGACTAAAACGGAGGACTTCACCCTGAAAGTAGAGGCTGCAATATAGATGGGAAAATGCTAGAAAGCCATCTTTAAAGCATGCTGGCGGGCATCTAGCTGGTCCAGACTCCTGACTTGGCTAGGCTTTCACCCTCTAACCTTTCATTCCCACCCCTTGCCATGCTATACTATACGTGGCTATGCTTAATCTCTATTTTCTAGTTTATTTTAGTCTAAATTTCTATCTCTTTCTCTCTGTCCATTTGTATCTCTCTTTTTCTATCTTATCCTGCCTTTCCTTCCTTTCTTTTTCTCATCTTTTTTCTCTTTCTCTTTCCTTCTTTCTTTCGGTTTCTCTCTCTCTGTCTGTCTGTACCTGTTATCTCGCCTTCAATCTTTTTCACTCCTTCTTTTTCTTTATATCTACTCCTTTCCTTTTCTCTCTATCTCTTTCCATCTACAACACATGCAAACCTCGACCATAACAGCTCTGCTCTGATAAATAGAATATATCAGCCCAGAGTCAATCGACAATGTTGTTGAGTGCTGCTCGGACAAATTTCGTCGTTTTACAGATGACTGAGAAAAGCGTGCACTCGCCAACTAAAAAGGACAAAATAGAAACAACAAGGTCCCCGTATTGAGCGCCGAAACGTTAAGAAATTCTGTTGTTTTGCGTTTTATAGTTGTGTGCACGTTTTCTTCAGACATGTTCATTCCTCGCCGGACGAGTTTTCGTCAAACCCTAGCCTTTTTTTTTTGGTTTATATAGAGGCCTTGGTGAGGAACTTATCATGAGTTCTTGAACGAATTACCAAATGGAATAATTATTCATTATTCTGATCGCAGATTATACTCCTTAACTCTCTCCTCGCAACAGTAATTTGGACGTGTTTCTCTACGCGTTCGTTTCTTTCTGCCAACTTTACCATTACAAGCCACGTTGAATCGGTAGTCACGTGCTGCTCACTTTTCTCATTTGATAAGTCTTTTTAACTAATCCCCAAAAGGCTAGGGGTGTGCGAATATTCGGAAATTTCAAATAACGAATCGAGTAGTGCATATTAGAAATACCGAACATTTTTCGAATAATAAGCACCGATGCAAAAGCCTCAAAGGAACGAAACGTTGGAACAGAAAGAGGTAACGCTTCATGTTTTAATCACCGAATTACCGAGACGCATGCAGCACAAAGTTTTACGGGACTACCGGTGCTATGTTGATTACAGGATGAAGAAGTTCTTGCTTAAAACGCCAGTGTGGCCGAAGCGACAGAGTCACCAATCCATCATCTTCATCATGACATTCATGACATTCATGACGATGTTGACTCAATGTTGCTTAATATGTATATATCAGTTTTCTTTTTAAAAGCTGTTGACAGAGTGAAACCTTGAATACTATAGTCACTCCTGTATTTCAACCTACAGTTACAAAATATTTCTAAAGCTCTAGTTGCTGCTGTATACAAGCTTGCCTCAGTTTACAAAATTGTGGTATTTTTTAATCGGTTAAAAATAATAGCAATGTTCCTTTGTTAAAGCTAGTGAATATTTGTTTTAAAAAAATGTCGTGAAATTCTTGGGCTGTTTCGCAAATGGTTCCATTGCCATTCTAGGGCTGCTTTGAAAATGGTAGCCTTTCTCTATTCGAAAACTATTCGTATAGTATTCGATTCCTATTCGTATTCAGCTCGGTGTCATTGCTGTTCGATTCGTATTAGATTCGGTTCCTAAATTCACTATTCGCACACCCCTGCAAAGGGCAATGAATGACACAGAGGCGTTGCTATTTACAGGGCCGGCAAACTAGCTGGACCAACAGTGAGACGTGCTCTCTTGCTCGCAGATGGTTGGCTGCCGAGTCTGCTGGAGTACGTCGACCCCAGTCAGCTGCCAGCGCAGTGGGGAGGAACCATTGTGCACCCGGAGGGAGGAGCACGCTGCACTCACATAGTACGTCACTCAAAGTTCTGGCTTGAGCACTAAAACGAGCCGCCTTCGCTAATTATGTGCTCTTGGCTGAATCAACCCGTGGCGTTATGTTCGCTTCTAAAGGAAGACGGATATTCGAAGCTGTAGATGGTGTAATAAGGTAGTATGTATTTCTAAGGCACGATTGGAGCAATACGGCAGCGGCGTTACCAGGGGAGGGCACGGGGAGGTGCCACCTCCAAAAGGTTTCGCCTGCCTCCATCCCCCCCCGCGCGGGGGGTATGGTAGCCCCCCTCCCAGACTGCTCGCCTGCTCCGCTTCCTTTTCGCACCAGTAAGAGCAAACACCTGAAACAAAATGCATAAGTTCTCCGCCACCCCTCCTTTCCCGAAGCAATTCACATGTCGTGGATACCCCCCCCCCCCCCCCCACTCCGCCTTCAGTAAATGTATCCTGGCGCCACCCCTGCAATACGGCTTGGACATCGGATCTTTGAAAGGACGCTGAATTTACTAACGCGTTAGTACTATGAGTGGCAACGTGGGGAAAAGTGCATGAGCTTGTGAGAAGCCTACCGTTTGTACGAATTCAGCGTGCCGTATTTCCTCCCAGAATGCCAACAGTGCTACGTAGTGTTGGCTACGTTGACTAGTGCTGGTTACCGCTGGCTACCAAAAAAACAAAACAAAACAAAACAAAACTGAAAGCTTTTAGAGATAATTAAAGCTGATGCTGGTGCACTTTTCTTAAATTTACCACAACGCTATCGCTGAATTTGTCTTCCAACTGTCGCATTCCTTCGCAACAGCGGGAATCAAAAAAGAAGCGATAACTCTCAATGTCCTTGTAACTAACCATGCATGTCACCTGTCCGCAATCTCCATTCACATCGCATTCCGTAAATCGGAGTCCGCGACTGTCAAAACTCATAAGCTCGTACTCACCTTGAATAGACTTTCGTGACACGTATATCTAGGACGCTGCTCGCAACGTAGCTGGATGACATTGTTCTGTAACATTTACATCCTGAGTTTTAGAGAAATATACACTTTTTTTACTTTTATGTATCCGAGTTGATGATGTTCTGACGTGTATCCTTTGGTTATTCTTGAAAGCGAGTCGCGGTATTATTTTTTTTTTCGTTTTTTTTTCGTACCTGCGCCTGTCACATGCTGCGGCTGCTGCGTAGCAGCAAGTAGAGGTCGCAGGCTGGATTCCTGCTCGCAGCGAAAAACACTTCTATAAGTATGGACCCGCAGAAACGCTTATACATTCAGATGGCAATCCACATTACAAGAAAACCGCTCGAAGTTAATCAGTTATCTTTAACTATGGCAACCTGATAACTGCGACATAGGTATAGATTACGTTGCTCGGCTGCTGACCCGAATGTCGCGGGTTTGATCCCGGCCACGGCGGTCGCATTTCGATGGAGGCGAAATTCCAGAGGCCCCTGTACTGTGCGATGTCGGTGTCCGTTAAATAACACCAGATGGCCGAAATTTCCGGAGCCCTCCTCTACGGCGTGCCTCATAATCATATAGTGGTTTTGGCACGTAAAATCCCATATACTATTATTATTATTAGCGTAGGTATAGATTTGAAACGTTAACCTTCATTATAACAATTCACCTAAATAGCTACCTATATACGGAAAAAACTACTACGTTTAAGTTTCAGAAGAATGCTACCATTTCAAACTTGTTTTCTACACAGCCCACGTTTGACAACACTCAGCAATCTTTTCTGTGCGATAAGAAAATACTGCCCCGAAAACAGTGAATACTTCCGCGATATTAGCAAACGCCTGTGACAAGAAGCCTGGGAACATCTTTGCTCTTGTTTATTTCTCAGTAAACGCACAGATTAGAATCAAAGCGCACAGTTCGTCTTCGCCTAGGTGACTGAACGATCCTCGATCACAAATCCGCTTTTAAAAAAATGGTCATGCTTTCAACATAACCTAACAAGAGGAAACCGGGAGTGGTAATTACCCGCATATCTCGCAAGGCTATATCACGGCTGGTCTGGATACGCGCGCAAGCGAGCGCGGGCCTCCGGACTGGCCATTGCGATATCAGCCTACAACCTTCAACAGCTTCCTACAGCGCTCTTGTCGTCGGTTTCTTTATTAGATGCGAAACAGCTTAGAGCGGAGTTCAGTCCGGTGGTGTGCGGCCTGACCACCCTTACTGCGCATGCGCCAACTCTCCCCCCTCTCCTCGCGTGAGCGCGAGGAGGTGGGAGGAGGTGGCGTGAGCGCTGCCTCCGCTTCGTTTCTCCTCACCCGTTTCTCTCTCTCCGGCGCAGCTGTGCGCCCTTATATAATGCGACGCGCGCTCGCTCCGTTGCCCTTCTCCTTCGCAACGGCGCTATGGATGTCAACGTTGGCGCCATTTGTAGCGGCATCGGTAACGTAAGCTGTGACAGCAGCGCAAGCAGCCCCGCTGATACACAACTCCACACACAAATCAAACATACGCGGAAACATACAAATGGAAAAACAAGTGAACACCAGCGCTGCTTCGCATCCCCACATGGTTCCCTTTAGTGGGAGATGGTGTAATTTTTTTTCGATAATCCTGTGTGTGCGCTGTTTTATGATGAACCTCCTACTCCTTCTTGCACAAGCCAAGCAATTGTACTGACGATCTTCAATGCACTGAATAGAATCACTCTAATAATATAGCCCTGTCTCCTACGTATTTTGCAGATTGGCCCCGGAGGAGATCTTCCAGAAGCCGTAGGCCGCGGCGGAGGCGCCCTGGCTGTCGACCCCGAGGCGGTCAGCTGCTTTCTGGAACGTGGAAGGTCCATGGAGGTGCCAGTCCAGGTCGAGGTGCCGGGCGCCAAGCTCCACTGGAGGTTGCAGGCCAAGGACGTGGGCTTCGCCCTCTGGAGGGTCAGCGGAGAAGACCGCGTTCAGGTGCTCGCACCGCGAAGGATCGCCTGCGATAAGGATCCCGAATGCGGACAGATGCACTGCGAGCACCCTGGAACATGTACGAACGACTCATTTAACTCCTTTCTCCAGCAATTTACTACGTCCCGTCACGTATTGAAATATTTACCATGTCCTACCTGCTATTGAAAACTATAGCGGAAGCACGTCGCTTGAAACAACCTGCAAGAGGAAGATATCTTGTTGCAGCATGCGGGGTTGAAACTACGTAACTACGTGAATTGTAGGGGTCAAACTAAATGAGCTCGTGTACATCGCACACAGCTCCTAGGGGGTCGCAACGCGAAGGCAGTTAGTGCTCTTTGGGGACTACGGGCCTATGTGAACGCCTTTTACTGTAGTACAGTGCAACCGACACATACTCTCCAGCATAGGCGTGCGCACGAGGGGGGGGCAGAGGGGGCGGACGCCCCCCCCTAGACACCTAAGAGAGGGGGGGGCGCAAAGTCTGCCCCATACATTGACTTAATAGGGAGGGGGGGCGCTGCGATAAACCTTCGCCCCCCCCCCCCCCCTGCCCCCCCCTTGAAGGGGAACCCTGCGCACGCCTATGCTCTTCAGCCTATTTATCGCTCATGTACTTCTTTCCTACACTCCTCTTTCTCTCCTCTTTCTGTTCCCCCTCCCATTCTCCCAACGTAAGGTAGCCAACCGAGCATGTTTACATGTTCCTCGTTAACATCCCTGCCTTTTCCCTTTTGTTTTCTTCGCACCCTACTTCATTTTGCTACCTTTACTACCCCTATTTTCTCACCCAGTGCAAAGTTAAGAACGGACAAGTCGCATACGGTTAACGATCCCACACTTCCTGTCTAATTCTTTCTCTCGCTCTCTCTTCTCGTGGATAGGGAGATTTCTCATGAGGCTCTGAAAGAAGATGAGCGAAGAAAGGGAGAAGGCAGAGATGTTAATAAAATAGACTGATTGACTACCCTACGCTAGGGAATAAATAGGAGGAACAGGAAGATGAGAAGGAGAGGGGAAAAGGGGAACGCTGAGTTCACACACGTGTGCAGAGGGCACTAGCCAGTCAATGTCAATACACTCGCACAGGAAGACCCGTAAGGAGCGTTCCGCTTGCAGGGGCCCTGTCATTCAAAGCAGGTGGAAGTGTTAACCAGTCATCGGTCTAGATAAGGAAGGTACATAAGAATATTAGCGACGAAAATCAGGACTATAACATCCTAACATAATACCAATCAGCTAGAACGCGGATCGGCAACCAAGTGAAGACGTTATCTGGCTAAGTGCGAAGATGAGGGACAATGCCAACTGGAAGCGAACTCTCTTTGCTCCTATCTAACCCCATTTGAGGTCAAAACTGTCATGTCAGCCTTCACATTGGAAGTGACAAGGGGATGGAGGTTGGATCTGAAGCCGTGCCGGGGGCCGCATTATACTGCACCACGGGCCATAGGTTGCCGACCCTGATCTAGAGCATGCTAATTAACTATACCTTTCGCCACCTCGTTTTTAACAAGATGACTGTGGAAGTCACGATCATCAGTGATCATTATCACGTTGGGACCGACCATTTAATTCGCCACCCTGTTGTTTAATGAGATACTCAGCTCGTGACGTGGCGGGGCTCACAAATATATAGTCGGACACAACTTTAGAAGTCTGCGGCATTTCCTATTCAGAGGCGGATGCGCACAATGGGCGCGCACTGTAGACTAACGTCATGAATCGGACGGCCGGTGACCACGCCTTGCCGAGTGTATGAGCGGGGCTTTTTCTTTAGTCGCGGAGGCGATCGACTGCCGCGCTTAGGTCATGTAAGCCGGGCCTCTCCGGACTTGCTTAAGCTTTATCCGACTTTAGTGCTGTAAATGCGGCGTACAAGAAAAAATAGTGAATGTGTGTAATAGATCTTAAGTAGATTGGTCCTCTTGATAGGGATACACGTTGTATGTGAGGTAGGTCAGCACCCCGGGATTTACTTCGGCTTTGAACAGTTCCGCTGTTATAGGTTAACCGGATGGAGATTTCGGTACATCGCTCCTGTTTTGTTTACCCGGACAAGTGCACCTGTCCCGACATGCTCATAAAACTTTCTCTGTTTGTCTTGCAGACACGTTCACGTTCGACAACAGCTTCAGCTGGTTCAACGGGAAGCAGCTCTCCTACGTCATACGGGTGCATCACGAATCCATAGCCAGTCCTGACGAAACCAGCAGGTGCTGAAAAGAGATTCGCCTGCCTCAAGGTCGGGCCTTGTACAGCAGCTTCTGGCCACACATGCTCACGAACAAACTTTCGGTCTCGTTTTTATGTCCAAGTGTATTTTTTTTTTACTTCCAACTGCAATAAATGTTAAATATGTTGTTCGAACCATGGTGGTTATTGACGGTTATACAGTCGAACCTCGCTATAACTAAGCAGCATCGGGACCATAAATTTGTTCGTTATATCCGATATTCGTTGTAGCAGTAGATACAAAAATCGGCTCTAAAACATTGCCAATGTGGCTCTCGCAATACTTCTAGATACAAATACGCATTATTCTAGGCTTCAACGCCGATGTAAAAGAGGTAATCCTCACCTTCCACCTTGTGGCGCTTCAAGCTATTTCATATGGTGGCGCAACCATATCCGCTTGTTTTTATTTGCACAGGATGGCTAAAGTATCCGCAGCTTTTGAAACAATATAAAAAGGAGGTTGTAAGTTGTCTGCGTTAGTTGTGCTGCGATCGTTCAGCCATTATGGGAATGACATTGATTTGCCTAGTATTCGTGCTTGGTGCTTCAAACGCTCTTGTGGCTTTGTTTATTGTTGTGTTTAGGCTTTTGTTTCAGTTCAAGGAATGGCTCGTTGCGAACCTCGTGAGCTGATTTGGATTTGTGGGCCAGGCGGGTCAAGATGGTGAACTGGAAACCACTGAGCTTTTGCTGAACTTCGTCTTGCGACAAAGCAGCTGCAAACCACATGAAGCCACACGAAGCCGAAAGAATGGAGCTTAGGCAAATCTATGTACTACTCACCATAGTGTACTATTCTAGTACACTATACTACTCACTATACCCACGCTGACTGAAGCGCCATGGGTTGCATCTCCCAAGACACCAGCGCCAGATTTCCCTCTTGTGTGCTAGTATTAAACTCTACGGGTGCGACAAATTGGGATTCGGGGTTGTACGGCAGAAGAGTAACCGAGGAGAATCCTGGTGTTGGGCTCCTTCGAAAAGTGGATAGAAATTGAATGACAAGAATTTCCGGGTAAGTACGAAGTGTGAGTCTATGACGCGTGATACATTTCAGGCTTTGCCCCATGCTGCAGTGGTGAGTGTACGTTAGGCAACAGGGCTGCTGTACATTGGTTCATCTCTCTGTTTTTCTCCCTCACCGCTCTCTCTCGCTCTCTCACAAACTCACGCACATCCACACACGCACAAGCAACAGCGGTTTCTACATACAGGTCCTGCTCGTTGGTTATGATAGCATGATGGACACCTATACCTGCGTCTACTGAACAGAAAAGTTGCTGCCATAAAATGATTCAAGTAAGCATATATTGCATTGTATGCATGCAAACTCATGCGACAGTATTTTCTAGTAACGTTTACGGACAATAGTTTCTGGCTGAATCTTGCGAACGTCAAAGGGTACACCTAAGTTTTAAGTCAACGCAACCTCGACTCGAGCGACGATGATTGCTCGACACGCTTCTCTTACCTATACGTCTATTCAAACTTTCTTTTTTAAATGAAATAATCGTCTCAAGTATTGGTGAAAAGGTTGCTTTTCTCATGAGATGTATCCTGGAAGATACGGAAGAGACTTCAAATTTGCCGAAAACACGCTACTGAAAGTTGGCGAACACACTCTACCACATGCATGGTCTGTGGATGTACCAAGAATCCACAAACAACGCCTGTCCAGTAAACAATAGAGGACCAGTGAGAGGCACAGCTGACGAGCCTAGGTCCGGTGGACCAACTACAGCTGGTGAACAGGGCTATAGGCTGTCAGCTCAAGCTCATGGCTACCTGGATTGAGGTGGCCGGCCACCTCAGGAAGTCAAGCAGCCTGACTCCACCTCTGGTCGTGAGCAGCCCGGCTCCACCTCAGTTCGTGAACAGCCTGACTAAGGATTTAGACTTTAGTTATCCCTCTCTCTCTCTACATCTCTCTCTTTCTCCGTTCCCATTTATTTGCAAAAGATCTGCTCCCGAACCGACGCATCTTGTGAAAGGGGTCATAGGAATTTACCGGAGTGAACCATTTTGCAATGAACCTGTTACCGCGGGTGCCGACGTCGCAGGAGATGAATACAAACGAGTCAGGCGACGAGTGGAGCTTCTATCGAAGTGACATCGCTGGCCGGAACGAGGACAATATCTTGTTTTGACGGCGAGACTGCGAACCTGTCTCGCATGGCGAGATCGCCGTCGTCAAAACCCCGTGCGTCAAACTACCTTGCGTATCACGAAGGCCGCCTGGGCGAAGAAACGAGTTTCATCTCGTGTGGCGCAATTGCGAATGGAGTACGGTGACTCAACGGCATGCTGCTTGCACAGCGCATAACGTTGTCGTAGCGTGCAGTAATGAAACGCTCGAAAGTACGATCTCACGGTCGGTCACCTTAGGAGAAGCCTTCAGCTCGACGGGTGAAACAATATAAACGGACCATTACCAACGTAGCTAGGCGTGCACCGACTCGCCCGGAAAGAAGTTCTAACATAAACAGACGGGTCGTCTCGAAAGGCGATGTCTTATTTACTGGCAAACTTCGCGGCGAATATCCTTCGTCAAGAAACTTATCCCGAACTATACCGGCTAATTTTACAGCAGATGTGCAGTATCTTGATGGAATGAACCCTTGATGAAGTAAGCTTCACATCTTGAATTGCACCTTAATACACAGTTACTTCGGTTTCCATCTCTCTTTCCCACTTTCTCATAGATCTACGAGATCTATGAGAAAGTGGGAAAGCTAGGCCTTTGTGTAGGGGCAACTTGTACGGCACTTGGCTTCCGTGAGAACAGCCCCTCCAAATCTATCGGAGCTGCCATTCTGTGATATAGTTAGAGGCGTGCGCGCGGAGCCCCCCCCCCCTCTAGTTACTTAAAGGGACACTAAAGAGTAAAACGATTTTTTGCGTATTAGTTAAGTACAATTCCACAATCCCGAAAACGCCACTATTACCGCGACACGACGCTTGGTAAGCGAGAAAACACGCGAAAGGAAATGCGGGGCGAGAGGCCACCTTGAAATTCCCGCACCAAACACCGTGACGTCATAGATTCTGAAGGCGTCTACTGAGTCCTACGTAGCTTCTAATCGTCAAAAATGAGGTGCATTGTCATCTGTGGGTGCCATAGTCCTAGCATACGAAGTTCCAGAAAATTTCATAGAGCCAATGTCACGAAAATACGAAAAATACATTTGGAATTTCTGACGTCACGCACGCAGATAACGGCGCCAAATTTAAAAATAAAACTTCAGCCTTGATTTTCTCCGCTAATAATGAACTTATGAGAGTGAAACATACGGCATTAGAGTTCTCAGAGTGCTGTTTGTCAATCTAAACCAAGTCATTGTGTCGCTTTAGTGTTCCTTTAAGGGGGGGTGGGGGGGGATGGTACGCCTATGGGTATAGTTATATATATATAGAGGCGGGTTTAGCTCGACGGTCGAAGCTGTTGTATACAACACTGCATCTGCGCCGTGTTTCCTTAAAAGCTATCACCACGATTCCTTGTGTACTAGGCGTCCAAGGCTATTGCAAAAGCGTGTCGGCCAAGCAGCTCGTTTCATGGTCACCCGCCACACTTGGAAATCGCCCGTCATTCCGCCGACAAGCTGTTGAATGCGACAAGAGATGGCGCAGCGTGCTTCGCTTCCCCATACATTCCTATCGCGCCGACGGCTGGCTGCCGCTTGGCATGTTTTACACGGGGGCTCATTGAGAGCCGCGTCGATGCGTGAATGAGATTCAAAACAGGAAGTAGCGAGAGCTGTTGCGCCAGCCTTAGGGGCAGCGTGGCCTCCGCCAGAGTGGTGTGTCGGGTTACCGACAGGCGGCGTGTGCTCACAACGAGAACACCGATCCGGAAGCTTTCCCTGTGGATGGTCCCTGTGTGTTGTGCTGGCCACAGCTGACGGCCTCTGCAGCAGCCATCCAGGAAAGTCGCATTGATTGCCGCGGTGCCGACAATGGTGCGCGACGCTACCCAGGAGAAGCGAGCACTCGAACAGGTGAGTCTGGGTGACAACGTTGCCTGCTGGTTTCGAAAGCCGGCGAGCGCGAGCACAGCCAGTCTAAACGCGATGGCCAACCGCATGAAAGCACGAACTGTGCTGCAGTCTCTTCATACGCGCGTGGAAGATGTTTCGGAAGAGCGTTACTAGAGGCAAATTTGGCGCTGTCATCGTTCTTCGTGAAACATGTAGCGCGTCATTTTCTTTTTCATATTGTTCTGGCTAGACCCATTGACTTCATTGAGAGCGCTCTTCCGTCATCGTGGCTTCTTTTATAGCTTTTTGACATTCAGCTTCGTGGAGCGTCAGAACAGTTGCTTCAAAGCGTTTCGTTTCAAAAGGAGCATATTACAAGGGGAATTACAGATAGTGTTACCGAATGAAATGCTCTGGGAGCTGTTAGAATATGCACTTTCGAGATATTTGCAGGCAAAACTAATCAATTCGTTTCTTGATCAATAATATTTTCAACTTGATCTGTCTGTCGCTAAATATGGGTTATACACTGCAGCAGCTTGCATCATCTTGAAGTTTTTTACAGATAACTAAAGTAAGTTTCTTCCTCGCGTTAAAAGCTTCGCGATAGCCGAATGAATGAAAGCTGAATAAACTAAACTCCCAATTTATTTCATAGTGAAGTGATAGCTATATTCAAAACAACTGCTTGCGTATAAAATTGAACGCGAATGTTTTCCAAAAAGCTTGCACCATGTTCTTGTATGTCCAGAAGACGCTGACGGAGACTGCGTTATAATTTTTTTTCGATATTAAAACATATTCGCGTACACCAAGACCAAAGCATTAAGAGATGTAAAGAGAGGAGGGAACGAAAATGCAAAATGAGGCTATGAAGAGTGGAACAGTGGAAAAGGATAGAAATAAAATTAGTGGAAACGCAGTATAAAGTAACGTGGCAAACGAACTTTATACGCCTGTAATTAAAGTGAAATAAAGTTGGAGGCGACCATAATTATTGAATTTGATGTCTTGTAGTGGCACTCGCAACTCGGCGTTCGTGCGCACTGGTGTATTCCTTGTATTAACTTCGTGTTTCGTCGCATTGCCTGAACGGATCTCAGAGGCCGCGTAGAAAGAAGCGCGTGGTTCAGATCTGCTCCGCCAGGTGCACCAACGATCCCAGCTGCTCACGAGAAAACCGCCTGCTCTTTCAATGACCTCATTCATTTAATTTTCGTTAATTATCCTGACAGTTAAGCGGCACTTCTCTTAAATAAACTTATGCGCCGACGTGATATGTATGCAATATAACTCTTAACTTCAAGCCAGAATCATTAATTTCGAACCAGTTCTATTTTTGTAGGACTTTTCCTGAGTATTCGGTACACCGGAAGTAAAGGCTCTACCTGATATGCTTGAAAGAGAAACAAAGGTGTCACTCGTTGCTAGTGCCACTAAAAAAAACAAGCGTGACAATCATGCGTCGTCCGGTGCAGCGAGACGGGACTACTGTTTCGCTCGCACCGCAGCCGGTAACATGAGTAAGGCGGCTGCGTATCAAGCAAAGTGTGGGTACGGGATAGTTGGTACTCCATTTCGAGAGTGATTCACAGCGCAAGGGAAGACACAGGACAACGAGACGGACGAAGACGAGCGAGGTTCTTCACAATAAAGTTTAGTTGGAAGTCCGCGCTCGTCTTCGTCCTCTCGTTGTCCCGTGTCTTCCCTTTCGCTGTAATCACTCTGCATATCAAGACTTGGAGATGCGCTCCACCATATCTTTTGCGCTGGAACGGTCACTATGGAGGCAACCAGCAGTTGAATGATTATTTGACGAAAGCTTTCGTTACAACTGAAGAGGGGGGGGGGGGGGGTAATGCACTTCAAAGTTGCAGTTCAGAGACAGAACGCTGCTTCGTGATAATGCGGCGTCTCAGAAGAGCGGATCACGACGCCGTGTGAGCGCGTGCACGGGACAGGTTTGGCCGCTTGCTTGGCGAGCTGCCGGAAAGTGCATTTGCGTGCGATAACTTTGTTTCCTCCGTCCTTCGTCCTCCGATTATGCTGACGTTATTTTTTCCTGATCGTTTTATGTGCGAGAGACTTGCACTCGCGGCCGGACAGCTAGGAAGCGCACACGTTTACGGTGGCTAAGATATCGGAAATCGTTGGTGGAATAAGTGGGAATAGCTGGTTGAGGTTAACTTTGCGCACGCGCTCATTTAAAAAAACTAAAAACAAAAAAAAACAATCAACATTAACAATGGGCTGATTGGTTAGACATGATCAACGTTTCTTGCGCAAACTTTACAAAAAAGAGAACTGAAGACAGCGATGAAGGACGTACAAAACCCATCAGCGCAATATTATCGCCGCAATATTATTATATTACAGCGAAAACTAGCATTATTTTCGCCGCAATAAACACATCATCGCTGTCTTCAGTTCTTTTTTGTAAAGTTTGCGCAAGCGTTGCTCATTTAAAAAGCGCAGCACGAAGAAGAAGAGAAGCTTGAAGCTGGAAGTCAGGCGTTTCCCGACTCCCTGATGTGACGCGCACATTGTTGCAAAAGAAATTAAGTGTACCCGCAAGGACCTGAACGCCTGAATATCGCACCTGTGAAAGGCTTGGTTAAAGAAAGAAAGGAGCAGCGTTTGAAATGTCACTAAGGGTGACGTGTATCGAGTACAGACACTCGCACTCAGTGTCTGATGCACTCTGGTAGCCCGGAACACAGTGCTGAGAGAGGGAGAGTAAAGAATCGGGTCGAATGCAATCTCGCTTCCAAGACTCTGCGGCTGGCCGCTGCTTACAGTCATTGTCATTCAGGCTACGCTAAACGCAAATCGATCGCTTTGTTTGCATCGCAGTGAAACACTCTCAAGTACTTAGACATTTGCATTTCCGATATCCGAGTTTCCTTACTGCGATAATTAATTTTTTCTCGTTTGTCGTTGGCTGTTTTTTCATTGCTATGTTTCTATGGATAACCCAGTCCTGTCTAAGGCATGTTAATTAAGATGGTAGTGCAAAATAAATCAATAAATCAATAAATATGGGGACTTTGGCAAATCGGTTCATTCTCCTCCACTCCTTCAGACCATCAGATATGGTGCTCATCGAGGCAGTGGTGGCAAAGGCTTCCTAAACAGTAATTTTTCAATATGGGTCTGGTGTACGCGTAAGGTTGACTCGACAAACCATTAAAGGGGTACTGACACAAAATTTCGCGGCCGAGACAGCCTGCGGGTTCGATTCCCGTGAACATGTGTATATCATCTGCAAAATATCAACAGCGAATATAGCTTGGAAGGTATTTTAAATTAATTTTGAAGTTTGCGTGAGCGATCGACTCTGTCGCGCTACTGACACCATCAGAGGTGACCCTCGGTGACCCCCCCAACATCCCTCACGTGACCACGCTGCAACAAGTTAGGATGACGTCATAGCGGCCATTTTTTCTTTTGCCGCGTTTGTTCCGGCAGTATATACTTCTCGGCGGCTGGTCGCGAGTCCGTGGCCGCGGCGCACGCGTTGAAAGTTTTGTGTTTGGAGACACTGCTGTCCCGTTTCCTATTCGAAAAGGACTTCTTGATGCGGACCGTGCGGAAGTGCGTCACAGTTCCGTGTGCTGACGTGATCGAGAGCTGCGCACGCTAGGTGGCGATAGTTGCACCCGGCGGCTTGTCGTTTTTCGAGCTCTCTCAAACCGAAAGTGAAACTGGTCGGTAATGAGGAGCCTGTAATTAATTATC